>OX031007.1:91794680-92197081 GCA_943735925.1 Pollenia amentaria | reverse complement strand
GTGACAAAAATTCGCAAACTTATTTCTATGTAGAAAGACCGTAGCAATCCAAATATAGGGTTGTCACTTTCGAGAAATTAGCCGTTTATAGGGTATACCCAAAAAAGTGTAAAGATAAAAAATCCAAATATATATAGTTTGTTACTGTATAAAACGGATAAACATCGTGGTGACAAAAATTCGAAAACTTATTTCTATGTAGAAAGACCGTAGCAATCAAATATATGGTTGTCACTTTCGAGAAATAAGCCGTTTATAAGGTATACCCAAAAAAGTGTAAAGATAAAAAATCCAAATATATATAGTTTGTTACTGTATAAAACGGATAAACATCGTGGTGACAAAAATTCGAAAACTTATTTTAATGTAGAAAGACCGTAGCCATCCAAATATAGGGTTGTCACTTTCGAGAAATAAGCCGTTTATAGGGTATACCCAAGAAAGTTTAAAAATCAAAAAACCATATATATATAGTTTGTTATTGTATAAAACGGATGATCATCGTGGTGACAAAAACTCGAAAACTTATTTCTATGTAGAAAGACCGTATAAATCCAAATATAAGGTTTTCAGTTTCGAGAAATTAGTTGTTTATAGGGCATATCCAAAAAAGTGTGAAAATAAAAAATCCATATATATATATAGTTTGTTACTGTATAAAACATCGTGGTGACAAAAATTCGAAAACTTTTTTCTATGTAGAAAGATCGTAGGAATCCAAATATAGGGTTTTCACTTTCGAGAAATTAGCCGTTTATAGGGTATACCCAAAAAAGTGTAAAAATCAAATATCCATATATATATAGTTTGTTACTGTATAAAGCGGATAAACACCGTGGTGACAAAAATTCGAAAACTTATTTCTATGTAGAAAGACCGTATAAATCCAAATATAAGGTTGTCACTTTCGAGAAATTAGCCGTTTATAGGGTATATCCAAAAAAGTGTGAAAATAAAAAATCCATATATATATATAGTTTGTTACTGTATAAAACATCGTGGTGACAAAAATTCGCAAACTTATTTCTATGTAGAAAGACCGTAGCAATCCAAATATAGGGTTGTCACTTTCGAGAAATTAGCCGTTTATAGGGTATCCCAAGAAAGTTTAAAAATCAAAAAACCATATATATATAGTTTGTTATTGTATAAAACGGATGACCATCGTGGTGACAAAAACTCGAAAACTTATTTCTATGTAGAAAGACCGTATAAATCCAAATATAAGGTTTTCACTTTCGAGAAATTAGTTGTTTATAGGGTATATCCAAAAAAGTGTGAAAATAAAAAATCCATATATATATATAGTTTGTTACTGTATAAAACATCGTGGTGACAAAAATTCGAAAACTTATTTCTATGTAGAAAGACCGTAGGAATCCAAATATAGGGTTGTCACTTTCGAGAAATTAGCCGTTTATAGGGTTTACCCAAAAAAGTGAAAAAATCAAAAATCCATATATATATATATATATAGTTTGTTACTGTATAAAACGGATAAACATCGTGGTGACAAAAATTCAAAAACTTATTTCTATGTAGAAAAACCGTAGCAATCCAAATATAGGGTTGTCACTTTCGAGAAATTAGCCGTTTATAGGGTATACCCAAAAAAGTGTAAAGATAAAAAATCCAAATATATATAGTTTGTTACTGTATAAAACGGATAAACATCGTAGTGAAAAAAATTCGAAAACTTATTTCAATGTAGAAAGACCGAAGCAATCCAAATATAGGGTTGTCACTTTCGAGAAATTAGCCGTTTATAGGATATACCCAAGAAAGTTTAAAAATCAAAAAACCATATATATATAGTTTGTTACTGTATAAAACGGATGACCATCGTGGTGACAAAAACTCGAAAACTTATTTCTACGTAGAAAGACCGCATAAATCCAAATATAAGGTTGTCACTTTCGAGAAATTAGTTGTTTATAGGGTATATCCAAAAAAGTGTGAAAATAAAAAATCCATATATATATATAGTTTGTTACTGTATAACACATCGTGGTGACAAAAATTCGAAAACTTTTTTCTATGTAGAAAGATCGTAGGAATCCAAATATAGGCTTTTCACTTTCGAGAAATTAGCAGTTTATAGGGTATACCCAAAAAAGTGTAAAAATCAAATATCCATATATATATAGTTTGTTACTGTATAAAACGGATAAACATCGTGGTGACAAAAATTCGAAAACTTATTTCTATGTAGAAAGACCGTATAAATCCAAATATATGGTTGTCACTTTCGAGAAATTAGCCGTTTATAGGGTATATCCAAAAAAGTGTGAAAATAAAAAATCCATATATATATAGTTTGTTACTGTATAAAACATCGTGGTGACAAAAATTCGAAAACTTATTTCTATGTAGAAAGACCGTATAAATCCAAATATAAGGTTGTCACTTTCGAGAAATTTGCCGTTTATAGGGTATACCCAAAAAAGTGTAAAAATTAAAAATACATATATATATAGTTTGTTACTGTATAAAAAGGATAAACATCGTGGTGACAAAATTCGAAAACTTATTGCTATGTAGAAAAACCGTATAAATCCAAATATAAGGTTGTCACTTTCGCGAAATTAGCCGTTTATAGGGTATATCCAAAAAAGTGTGAAAATAAAAAATCCATATATATATATAGTTTGTTACTGTATAAAACATCGTGGTGACAAAAATAGTTTGTTACTGTATAAAACGGATAAACATCGTGGTGACAAAAACTCGAAAACTTATTTCTATGTAGAAGGACCGTAGCAATCCAAATATAGGGTTGTCACTTTCGAGAAATTAGCCGTTTATAGGGTATACCCAAAAAAGTGTAAAAGTCAAAAATACATAAATATATATAGTTTGTTACTGTATACAACGGATAAACATCGTGGTGAGAAAAATTCGAAAACTTATTTCTATGTAGAAAGACCGTAGGAATCCAAATATAGGGTTTTCACTTTCGAGAAATTAGCCGTTTATAGGGTATACCCACAAAAGTGTAAAGATAAAAAATCCAAATATATATAGTTTGTTACTGTAAAAAACGGATAAACATCGTGGTGACAAAAATTCGAAAACTTATTTCTATGTAGAAAGACCGTAGCAATCCAAATATAGGGTTGTCACTTTCGAGAAATTAGCCGTTTATAGGGTATACCAAAAAAAGTGTAAAGATAAAAAATCCAAATATATATAGTTTGTTACTGTATAAAACGGATAAACATCGTGGTGACAAGAATTCGAAAACTTACTTCAATGTAGAAAGACCGTAGCAATCCAAATATAGGGTTGTCACTTTCGAGAAATTAGGCGTTTATAGGGTATACCCAAGAAAGTTTAAAAATCAAAAATCCATATATATATATATATATAGTTTGTTACTGTATAAAACGGATGACCATCGTGGTGACAAAAACTCGAAAACTTATTTCTATGTAGAAAGACCGTATAAATCCAAATATAAGGTTGTCACTTTCGAGAAATTAGTTGTATATAGGGTATATCCAAAAAAGTGTGAAAATAAAAAATCCATATATATATATAGTTTGTTACTGTATAAAACATCGTGGTGACAAAAATTCGAAAACTTTTTTCTATGTAGAAAGATCGTAGGAATCCAAATATAGGGTTTTCACTTTCGAGAAATTAGCAGTTATTACCCAAAAAAGTGTAAAAATCAAATATCCATATATATATAGTTTGTTACTGTATAAAACGGATAAACATCGTGGTGACAAAAACTCGAAAACTTATTTCTATGTAGAAAGACCGTATAAATCCAAATATAAGGTTGTCACTTACGAGAAATTAGCCGTTTATATGGTATATCCAAAAAAGTGTGAAAATAAAAAAATCACATTCGTTCGGTCGTGCTCGTTGTCAACAGACGTGTTTTTTTAACTCCGCATACGATTCTTTTTTTTTAACATAAATTTGTTAATAATATTTAACAAGCGAATTTGGACGCTCAAAATTAAAGTGAACAATAGATAGAACAAGTAAAAAACAAACAAAAAAAGTAAAAAACTACATGAAAAAAAAGTATACGTATGAACGTACATACATACATAATACAAATAATCTGTGCAAAAAAATTATTTATTCTTTTGGTGTTACAAAAACATAATACATAATAAGAAGAGCACAGTCAACAAAAAAAAAATAAAAAAATAAAAACAACGGTGAAAAAAAACCAAAAACAACTCTCTATATGAGTAATAACAATGAATCAATAACAAAAATAAATAATATTCATGCTAGTGAAAGCAATGTGGAAATAAACATAACAACAGAAAACAATAACAACAACCTAACGGCAAAACCATCAAGTGTTACCATTTCAAAGACATTGCTAGTAGGAAATGATACCATGAACTCAAACACAGACGCAACGGAAAACACACAAGTAAAAAATTTTCAAAAACCACAAGTGCAAGTTGGTATGGACAGGTATATAACAGTTCTCAAACGGGGTCGCAGCCCAGCCTCTTCAGTTGTAGCCTCGGCCTCTAAAGTTCCATCTTTTGATAGAATAAATTCGCAAAATCGTTTTGCAATTCTGGAGGATGAATCTTCTGAAGCACCTAACGTCACTAAATCGTCGAAGCCACCCCCGATATATCTTAGAGAGCAAAACTCAAGTGAGCTTATAAAAAGCTTAATCTCGGTGATAGGTGAAAATTCGTTTTACGTTGCTGCAATCAAGCGTGGAAATATAAACGAGACAAAAATACAGATTAATCATGAGAATGATTTTCGTAAAATAATTAATAAGTTTGAAGCACTTAAAAAAAGCTTCTATACGTACCAACTGAAAAGCAGTAAAGGTCTTCAAGTTGTGATTAAGGGCATTGACTCATGCGTGGACCCCGACGAAATAAAAACATTTTTAGAAGAAAAAGGCTTCAAAATAAAAAATGTTACAAATATTAAAAATAGGGAAAAAAAATCCCCAACCCCTATTTCGAGTGGAGTTAGAGCCCGGCGATGTTAAGCTAAAAAAAAATGAAACGCATCCCATTTACAGTTTAAAATACATCTTGTACAGAAAAATCACGATCGAAGAGCCGCACAAAAGAAATGGACCCGTTCAGTGTTTAAACTGCCAAGAATTTGGTCATACTAGGGCATACTGCCATTTACCCCCTGTTTGCGTCGTATGTGGAGAATTACATGGTACCGTCCGGTGCGACAAGTCCAAAAATGATCCTAATGTAAAAAAATGTAGCAACTGCGGTGGTAATCACACTGCCAACTATAGAGGGTGCCCGGTATATTCGATTGTCAAGCGTTCTGTTGGACAGAAACTTAACCCCCCTCAAACGCAGGCAACTAATCAAGGAAACACGTACGGTGTCCAGATACCACAGCCAAATACTAACAGAACCTCGTACCCTAATGTCTTAAAATCTAATCCTATGCCACTGCAAGGTGATGTACCAAATAATGACGAAATTCCCATTTCTAATTTAACCCGGCTAGAAAAAACCATGGAAACATTAGTGCAAACAGTTAACAATTTCACTAACACAATGGGTAACATGATGCAAGAAATGTTAAGAATGCAATCGATGTTATTGCAAGCTGTACTAAACAAGCCATGAACTGTTTAAAAATTTGCTTTTGGAACGCAAACGGCATCCGCCAACACAAAAATGAACTAGAATACTTCCTTAAAAATAAACAAATTGATGTTATGATGGTTTCTGAAACTCATCTGACCTCAAGAAATACGTTTAAAATCAATGGTTATATATTGTATGATACAAAGGACCCTCGAGACAGAGCTTGTGGAGGTTCTGCCATTTTGATAAAGAACCGAGTAAAACACTACTTAATGAGTGATCATCGTGAAGATTATCTCCAAGCAACAAACATTTGCGTTGAGGAATTAAATCGAAACATAGTAATTTCATCATTATACTCCCCACCTAGATTTTCTATATCAGAAAGACAATATAATAAATATTTCAAATCATTAGGACCCTGCTTCCTGGCTGCTGGCGATTATAACGCTAAACACAGTTTCTGGGGGTCACGACTTATTACACCTAAGGGTCGTGTTTTGTTTAACACAATTTTTAAAATGGATCTAAATGTGGTCGCGAGCGGACAACCAACATATTGGCCTACTGATCAGCAAAAAGTTCCAGATGTCATCGATTTTGGAGTGGTTAAAAACATCCCCGCAGAAACGATTTATGTTGAAGCTTCCTTAGAATTATCTTCTGATCACACACCTACAATTCTTACTATATTAAATCCTTATAGAATTGTTTCTCCGTCTGATAACTTAGTGACGTCAGCCACTCAAATTAATTGGTTTAAATATAAAAAATATCTCAGTACCCACTGCACTGAAAATATTCCGCTTAGTACACCGGAGAATGTGGATATTTCTATTGTAAATTTTGACAGTTATCTGAAACTAGCTGTTCGACATTCTAGTATAACCCTCAAAAAAAACCAAAAATAGTAAAATATATTCTGCAGATGTCGAGCGTCTCTTGACTGAAAAAAGGAGAGCTCGAAGAGAATGGCAATTGCATAGATCCCCTCAACTTAAGAATTTACTAAAAGAGTGCACAAAAAGGCTAAGAAAGTTACTGCAGTCTCAGAAAACGGCTTCCCTGGAAAAATATCTTAAGGAACTTGATGAAACTTCTCAATCAGACTATTCTTTATGGCGTGCAGCTAGAAATCTTAATAGACCAGTTATCACTAAACCACCATTAAGAAACTTAAATGGAAGTTGGGCACGAAATGATGAAGAAAAAGGAAATCTTTTTGTTAATCATTTGAAAAACGTATTTACCCCGCATACATCTCCCGATATTGCAGTCGAGTTGCCACCTGTTGCTGTTAGAGCTGCTGTTCCACTTAGATTTGAGATAAAAGAAATCGAAAAGGCTATTCATGATTTAAACCCCAAGAAAGCCCCTGGGTTTGATAAGATCAGCAACAAAATGCTTTTAGAGCTACCCAGCATAGCCAAGAAAATTATTCTCTTGATTTTTAATGCTATTTTACGCCTTGAATACTACCCACAAGAATGGAAAGTATCCTTAGTTACAATGATACCTAAACCAGGGAAGGATCCTACAAAAGTTGAGTCATATAGACCTATAAGCTTATTGTCTAATATATCAAAGCTGTTTGAAAAGCTGTTAGGGTCAAAATTAGCCCCAATTTTAAATGTAAATAGATGTATTCCTAACCATCAATTCGGCTTTAGAAGCGAACATAGCACAATTGAACAAACCCATCGTATAGTAAACGCCATAAGAAAAGCCTTTGAAGAAAACAAATATTGTTCCGCCCTCTTTATCGATGTTTCTCAAGCTTTTGATAAAGTCTGGCATGAAGGGTTATTATATAAATTGAAGTTAAACTTACCAGTAAACACACACAAGCTGTTAGAAAACTACTTAATCGGTCGAAGGTTTATAATTAAAGAAGGTGATTTTATAAGTTCTCCTCAGCCAATTGACGCTGGAGTCCCTCAGGGAAGCATCACGGGCCCACTGTTATACTTAATATATACCTCAGACATGCCAACAAATAACCACACCCTAACTTCAACATTTGCTGATGATACAGCTTTTTTAAGCGTACACGAAAACTGTCATGAAGCATCTCGCTACTTGCAGAATCATATATTTGAATTGGAAAAGTGGTTAAAACAATGGAGGATAAAGGTCAATGAGCAAAAATGCGTACATATAACATTCACCTTGCGTCGGGAGTCATGTCCCCCTATTAAAATCAATAATCAATTTGTGCCCCAACAATCGCATGTAAAATATCTTGGTATTCATCTAGATCGGCGCTTAACATGGAAATGCCATATAGAAGCAAAACTAACACAAATGAAACTAAAAGCAATTCAAATTAATTGGCTTATTGGAAGAAATTCTGTTCGTAGCCTCGATTGCAAACTCCTACTCTACAACTCTATATTAAAGCCAATCTGGTGCTACGGTATTCAGCTATGGGGCACTGCCTCGGCCTCAAATATCGAAAAAATTCAAAGGGGCCAAAATAAACTCCTTCGAATAATCACAGTCGCTCCCTGGTATGTTAAAAACTCTAATATTCACAAGGATCTCAATGTGCCATTAGTAAAAACTATTATTACGAAGTACGCAGCAAAATATTTAAAAAGGCTTGAGTCGCACCCAAATCCACTAGCTCGAAATATTTTAAATGACAGCGGCCACTCTAGATTAAGGAGAAGAGATACTGCAGGACTCATCCTACGAGAAGACCGCTAAAAATATTAATTATTGTTAGTTCATATTTAATATATGAAGATTCAATAAATAAATAATGAACAAAAAAAAAAAAAAAAATATATATAGTTTGTTACTGTATTAAACATCGTGGTGACAAAAATTCGAAAACTTACACAGTACAACATTTTTCAGTTAATTGATTGCCAACTCAATTCTGTGAACTGTATGTGAAATTAGACCCAAAAAGAAGAATTTCTGCATCATTCGTTTTGTCTTCTTACCTGCGATTTGAAGTTAGTATCGATTTGAAGTTAGTACTATCGCATAGGGGAATTTATCACGTCTTAGGCCCTGTTGTTTGACATAGCTCGACAACCACTAGCCCAATTTAGTTGAAATAAATTTTAAAAAATTAAGAATTACAATTCCCTTAATCTGTTCATATATTGTTTTCCTATACAAGTAACACTTTCGAAGTTAAAAATGAATGTATGAAGGGAAAAAATTATTTTTTGCCTTAAAATTTAAATTTTTTTTTTTAAAAATACATAAAAAATGCAAAATGGAAAAAAGTTTCAAGTCTAGTTATTTTTTCGCAAAGTCACATAACCTATGAGCAAAATGAGACAAAGATCATAAAAATCGATGCACGCGTTTCGCTTTTATTCGCAATTGAGTAAATGTATGAATTTCAAAAATTTGCTCGAGATATGCACAACATTATTTGGAGAAAACATTGACACCTTTTTCATGATTCTGAGAATTAAAAAAAAAGGAATAAACAAAAGGTTATTTGATTTTTATGATTGCGGTAATAAATGTACGTGGACAATTAAACGGAAAGTGGACCTTTTTATTATTTGGGGTTTTCCGGTGGCTACCTATATGATTTTTTTACAGAAATTGCACCCACATTTAAGGGTGGTCATTATTTGGAAAGTTTTGCACAGTTTGAAACGTACAAGTGCTGAATCAGGTATATAGCCAGCCGCCCTTAAAATATGCGCCCATTTATAAGTACCTGGCAGTAAAATATTCAAAAATACGTAGTATTTATAGGTGTGCATTGATCGATTTTTGGCATTCAGCCAGTGCCGACGAACGCGAACAGTAAAAGTGATTTTTCTCCAGTTTTTTAAAAGTGAATAACAACAAAACATAAAATATATCAATATGGAAAACAACAAGTGCCCATATTTGGATGAATATTGTTACGTTTGTGGTCATATCGTCCGAAAAATACAGAAAAAAGATCGAAAAAATTTGTTTACTGAGCAATTCAAAACCGCGTATTGTAATTATTTCGATGAAGCAGATTTAAGTGGTGCAAATTTTACGCCGAACACAGTGTGCAACAGTTGTTATACTACCCTTCTAAAATGGATTCACGGAAAAAGTAGAAAGTTATCTTTTATGAAGCCAGTAATTTGGGTGGAAGACACAACTGGACATGATGAATCCAGGTGCTATGCATGCATAAATTTTCGTCCTGGATTAAACAGACAACAATTGAAAACAAAAGTATACACTGCTGCATTTACTGCCACACTTCCAGTGCAACGCCCTGCTGATACCGATGCACCTAAACCTCCGAGTGCGGATACTGTGTCCCTGCTAGCCGAAACCGTTTTCACCAATCCGACCGATTTGGATGATGCTGATTGGATACCCGATATTGAAAATAGTGCACCACAACCGCTACCACAAATCGAAATGGATTACATCAAGATCATCAGAACCACAAGCGTCAACTTCTACAAGGATGGATATTGCCAATAATTGAAAAAATGTTCTAAATTTTGTTTTTATGCATATTATAATTGCGTATTAATTGCATATTATTTTATTTTCATTAAGTTTTTATAAATAAAGTTTTTTTTGCATGATAATTTTTTAATTTATATTTTTATTTTTATTTTAAGGGTGGTGGCTATAACTGATTTTTGAAATTCATACCTTTACTCAATTGCGAATAAAAGCGAAACGCGTGCATCGATTTTTATGATCTTTGTCTCATTTTGCTCATAGGTTATGTGACTTTGCGAAAAAATAACTAGACTTGAAACTTTTTTCCATTTTGGATTTTTTATGTATTTTGAAAAAAAAAATTTAAATTTTTAGGCAAAAAATAATTTTTTCCCTTCATACATTCATTTTTAACTTCGAAAGTGTTACTTGTATAGGAAAACAATATATGAACAGATTAAGGGAATTGTAATTCTTAATTTTTTAAAATTTATTTCAACTAAATTGGGCTAGGGGTTGTCGAGCTATGTCAAACAACAGGGCCTAAAACGTGATAAATTCCCCTATACGATAGTACTAACTTCAAATCGATACTAACTTCAAATTGCAGGTAAGAAGACAAAACGAATGATGCAGAAATTCTTCTTTTTGGGTCTAATTTCACATACAGTTCACAGAATTGAGTTGGCAAATCATGTGTTGTACTGTGTTATTTCTATGTAGAAAGACCGTATAAATCCAAATATAAGGTTGTCACTTACGAGAAATTAGCCGTTTATAGGGTATACCCAAAAAAGTGAAAAAATCAAAAATCCATATCTATATATATATAGTTTGTTACTGTATAAAACGGATAAACATCGGGGTGACAAATATTCGAAAACCTATTTCTATGAAGGAAGACCGTAGGCGTAGGAATCCAAATATAGGGTTGTCACCTTCGAGAAATTTGCCGCTTATAGGGTATACCCAAAAAAGTGTAAAAATCAAAAATCCATATATATATAGTTTGTTACTGTATAAAACGGATAAACATCGTGGTGACAAAAATTCGAAAACTTATTTCTATGTAGAAGGACCATAGGAATCCAAATATAGGGTTGTCACTTTCAGAAATTAGCCGTTTATAGGGTATACCCTAAAAAGTGTAAAGATAAAAAATCCAAATATATATAGTTTGTTACTGTATAAAACGGATAAACATCGTGGTGACAAAAATTCGAAAACTTATTTCAATGTAGAAAGACCTTAGCAATCCAAATATAGGGTTGTCACTTTCGAGAAATTAGCCGTTTATAGGGTATACCCAAGAAAGTTTAAAAATCAAAAAACCATATATATATAGTTTGTTACTGTATAAAACGGATGACTCGAAAAAAAACTCGAAAACTTATTTCTATGTAGCAAGACCGTATAAATCCAAACATAAGGTTGTCACTTTCGAGAAATTAGTTGTTTATAGGGTATATCCAAAAAAGTGTGAAAATAAAAAATCCATATATATATATAGTTTGTTACTGTATAAAACATCGTGTTGACCAAAATTCGAAAACTTTTTTCTATGTAGAAAGATCGTAGGAATCCAAATATAGGGTTTTCACTTTCGAGAAATTAGCCGTTTATAGGGTATACCCAAAAATGTGTAAAAATCAAATATCCATATATATTTAGTTTGTATAAAACGGATAAACATCGTGGTGACAAAAATTCGAAAACTTATTTCTATGTAGAAGGACCGTTGGAATCCAAATATAGGGTTGTCACTTTCGAGAAATTAGCCGTTTATAGGGTATACCCAAAAAAGTGAAAAAATCAAAAATCCATATATATATATATAGTTTGTTACTGTATAAAACGGATAAACATCGTGGTGACAAAAATTCGAAAACCTATTTCTATGAAGGAAGACCGTAGGAATCCAAATATAGGGTTGTCACTTTCGAGAAATTTGCCGCTTATAGGGTATACCCAAAAAAGTGTAAAAATCAAAAATCCATATATATATAGTTTGTTACTGTATAAAACGGATAAACATCGTGGTGACAAAAATTCGAAAACTTATTTCTATGTAGAAGGACCATAGGAATCCAAATAAAGGGTTGTCACTTTCGAGAAAGTAGCCGTTTATAGGGTATACCCAAAAAAGCGTAAAAATCAAAAATCCATATATATATAGTTTGTGCCTGTATAAAATGGATAAACATCGTGGTGACAAAAATTCGAAAACTTATTTCTATGTAGAAAGTCCAAATATAGGGTTGTCACTTTCGAGAAATTAGCCGTTTATAGGGTATACCCAAAAAAGTGTAAAGATAAAAAATTCAAAAATATATAGTTTGTTACTGTATAAAACGGATAAAAGTAAAAAGGTAAAAGTGTGAAAATAAAAAATCCATATATATATATAGTTTGTTACTGTATAAAACATCATGGTGACAAAAATTCGAAAACTTATTTCAATGTAGAAAGACCGTAGCAATCCAAATATAGGGTTGTCACTTTCGAGAAATTAGCCGTTTATAGGGTATACCCAAGAAAGTGTAAAAATCAAAAAACCATATATATATAGTTTGTTACTGTATAAAACGGATGACCATCGTGGTGACAAAAACTCGAAAACTTATTTCTATGTAGAAAGACCGTATAAATCCAAATATAAGGTTGTCACTTTCGAGAAATTAGTTGTTTATAGGGTATATCCAAAAAAGTGTGAAAATAAAAAATCCATATATATATATATAGTTTGTTACTGTATAAAACATCGTGAAGACAAAAATTCGAAACTTTTTTTCTATGTAGAAAGATCGTAGGAATCCAAATATAGGGTTTTCACTTTCGAGAAATTAGCCGTTTATAGGGTATACCCAAAAAAGTGTAAAAATCAAATATCCATATATATATAGTTTGTTACTGTATAAAACGGATAAACATCGTGGTGACAAAAATTCGAAAACTTATTTCTATGTAGAAAGACCGTAGCAAAGATAAAAAATCCAAATATATATAGTTTGTTACTGTATAAAACGGATGACCATCGTGGTGACAAAAACTCGAAAACTTATTTCTATGTAGAAAGACCGTATAAATCCAAATATAAGGTTGTCACTTTCGAGAAATTAGTTGTTTATAGGGTATATCCAAAAAAGTGTGAAAATAAAAAATCCATATATATATATATAGTTTGTTACTGTATAAAACATCGTGAAGACAAAAATTCGAAACTTTTTTTCTATGTAGAAAGATCGTAGGAATCCAAATATAGGGTTTTCACTTTCGAGAAATTAGCCGTTTATAGGGTATACCCAAAAAAGTGTAAAAATCAAATATCCATATATATATAGTTTGTTACTGTATAAAACGGATAAACATCGTGGTGACAAAAATTCGAAAACTTATTTCTATGTAGAAAGACCGTAGCAAAGATAAAAAATCCAAATATATATAGTTTGTTACTGTATAAAACGGATAAACATCGTGGTGACAAAAATTCGAACACTTATTTCAATGTAGAAAGACCTTAGCAATCCAAATATAGGGTTGTCACTTTCGAGAAATTAGCCGTTTATAGGGTATACCCAAGAAAGTTTAAAAATAAAAAAACCATATATATATAGTTTGTTACTGTATAAAACGGATGACTCGAAAAAAAACTCGAAAACTTATTTCTATGTAGCAAGACCGTATAAATCCAAACATAAGGTTGTCACTTTCGAGAAATTAGTTGTTTATAGGGTATATCCAAAAAAGTGTGAAAATAAAAAATCCATATATATATATAGTTTGTTACTGTATAAAACATCGTGTTGACCAAAATTCGAAAACTTTTTTCTATGTAGAAAGATCGTAGGAATCCAAATATAGGGTTTTCACTTTCGAGAAATTAGCCGTTTATAGGGTATACCCAAAAAAGTGTATAAATCAAATATCCATATATATTTAGTTTGTATAAAACGGATAAACATCGTGGTGACAAAAATTCGAAAATTTATTTCTATGTAGAAAGACCGTATAAATCCAAATATAAGGTTGTCACTTTCGAGAAATTAGCCGTTTATAGGGTATATCCAAAAAAGTGTGAAAATAAAAAATCCATATATATATATAGTTTGTTACTGTATAAAACATCATGGTGACAAAAATTCGAAAACTTATTTCTATGTAGAAGGATCGTAGGAATCCAAATATAGGGTTGTCACTTTCGAGAAATTAGCCGTTTATAGGGTATACCCAAAAAAGTGAAAAAATCAAAAATCCATATATATATATATAGTTTGTTACTGTATAAAACGGATAAACATCGTGGTGACAAAAATTCGAAAACCTATTTCTATGAAGGAAGACCGTAGGAATCCAAATATAGGGTTGTCACTTTCGAGAAATTTGCCGCTTATAGGGTATACCCAAAAAAGTGTAAAAATCAAAAATCCATATATATATAGTTTGTTACTGTATAAAACGGATAAACATCGTGGTGACAAAAATTCGAAAACTTATTTCAATGTAGAAGGACCATAGGAATCCAAATATAGGGTTGTCACTTTCGAGAAATTAGCCGTTTATAGGGTATACCCAAAAAAGTGTAAAAGTTAAAAATACATATATATATAGTTTGTTACTGTATACAACGGATAAACATCGTGCTAACAAAAATTCGAAAACTTATTTCTATGTAGAAAGACCATAGCAATCCAAATATAGGGTTGTCACTTTCGAGAAATTAGCCGTTTATAGGGTATACCCAAAAAAGCGTAAAAATCAAAAATTCATATATATATAGTTTGTGCTTGTATAAAATGGATAAACATCGTGGTGACAAACATTCGAAAACTTATTTCTATGTAGAAAGACCAAATATAGGGTTGTCACTTTCGAGAAATTAGCCGTTTATAGGGTATACCCAAAAAAGTGTAAAGATAAAAAATTCAAAAATATATAGTTTGTTACTGTATAAAACGGATAAAAGTAAAAAGGTAAAAGTGTGAAAATAAAAAATCCATATATATATATAGTTTGTTACTGTATAAAACATCATGGTTACAAAAATTCGAAAACTTATTTCAATGTAGAAAGACCGTATAAATCCAAATATAAGGTTGTCACTTTCGAGAAATTAGTTGTTTATAGGGTATATCCAAAAAAGTGTGAAAATAAAAAAATCCATATATATATATATAGTTTGTTACTGTATAAAACATCGTGGTGACAAAAATTCGAAACTTTTTTTCTATGTAGAAAGATCGTAGGAATCCAAATATAGGGTTTTCACTTTCGAGAAATTAGCCGTTTATAGGGTATACCCAAAAAAGTGTAAAAATCAAATATCAATATATATATAGTTTGTTACTGTATAAAACGGATAAACATCGTGGTAACAAAAATTCGAAAACTTATTTCCATGTAGAAAGACCGTAGCAATCCAAATATTGGGTTGTCACTTTCGAGAAATTAGCCGTTTATAGGGTATACCCAAGAAAGTGTAAAAATCAAAAAACCATATATATATAGTTTGTTACTATATATAACGGATGACCATCGTGGTGACAAAAACTGGAAAACTTATTTCTATGTAGAAAGACCGTATAAATCCAAATATAAGGTTGTCACTTTCGAGAAATTAGTTGTTTATAGGGTATATCCAAAAAAGTGTGAAAATAAAAAATCCATATATATATATAGTTTGTTACTGTATAAAACATCGTGGTGACAAAAATTCGAAAACTTTTTTCTAGGTAGAAAGATCGTAGGAATCCAAATATAGGGTTTTCACTTTCGAGAAATTAGCCGTTTATAGGGTATACCCAAAAAAGTGTAAAAATCAAATATCCATATATATATAGTTTGTTACTGTATAAAACGGATAAACATCGTGGCGACAAAAATTCGAAAACTTATTTCTATGAACAAAGACCGTATAAATCCAAATATAAGGTTGTCATTTTCGAGAAATTAGCCGTTTGTAGGGTATATCCAAAAAAGTGTGAAAATAAAAAATCCATATATATATATAGTTTGTTACTGCATAAAACATCGTGGTGACAAAAATTCCAAAACTTATTTCTATGAAGAAAGACCGTAGGAATCCAAATATAGGGTTGTCAATTTCGAGAAATTAGCCGTTTATAGGGTATACCCAAAAAAGTGAAAAAATCAAAAATCCATATATATATATATAGTTTGTTACTGTATAAAACGGATAAACATCGTGGTGACAAAAATTCGAAAACCTATTTCTATGAAGGAAGACCGTAGGAATCCAAATATAGGATTGTCACTTTCGAGAAATTTGCCGCTTATAGGGTATACCCAAAAAAGTGTAAAAATCAAAAATCCATATATATATAGTTTGTTACTGTATAAAACGGATAAACATCGTGGTGACAAAAATTCGAAAACTGATTTCTATGTAGAAGGACCATAGGAATCCAAATATAGGATTGTCACTTTCGAGAATTAGCCGTTTATAGGGTATACCCAAAAAAGTGTAAAAGTTAAAAAAACATATATATTTATATAGTTTGTTACTGTATACAACGGATAAACATCGTGGTAACAAAATACGAAAACTTATTTGTATGGAGAAAGACCATAGCAATCCAAATATAGGGTTGTCACTTTCGAGAAATTAGCCGTTTATAGGGTATACCCAAGAAAGTGTAAAAATCAAAAATCCATATATATATAGTTTGTTACTGTATAAAACGGATAAACATCGTGGCGACAAAAATTCGAAAACTTATTTCTATGTAGAAAGACCAAATATAGGGTTGTCACTTTCGGGAAATTAGCCGTTTATAGGGTATACCCAAAAAAGTGTAAAAATCAAATATCCATATATATATAGTTTGCTACTGTATAAAACGGATAAACATCGTGGTGACAAAAATTCGAAAACTTATTTCTATGTAGAAAGGCCGCATAAAGCCAAATATAGGGTTGCCACTTTCGAGAAATTAGCCGTTTATAGGGTATACCCAAAAAAGTGTAAAAATAAAAAATCCATATATATATATAGTTTGTTACTGTATAAAACGGATAAACATCGTGGTGACAAAAATTCTTAAACTTATTTCTATGTAGGAAGACCGTAGGAATCCAAATATAGGGTTGTCACTTTCGAGAAATTTGCCGTTTATAGGGTATACCCAAAAAAGTGTAAAAATCAAAAATCCATATATATATAGTTTGTTACTGTATAAAACGGATAAACATCGTGGTGACAAAAATTCGAAAACTTATTTCTATGTAGAAAGACCGTAGCAAAGATAAAAAATCCAAATATATATAGTTTGTTACTGTATAAAACGGATGACCATCGTGGTGACAAAAACTCGAAAACTTATTTCTATGTAGAAAGACCGTATAAATCCAAATATAAGGTTGTCACTTTCGAGAAATTAGTTGTTTATAGGGTATATCCAAAAAAGTGTGAAAATAAAAAATCCATATATATATATATAGTTTGTTACTGTATAAAACATCGTGAAGACAAAAATTCGAAACTTTTTTTCTATGTAGAAAGATCGTAGGAATCCAAATATAGGGTTTTCACTTTCGAGAAATTAGCCGTTTATAGGGTATACCCAAAAAAGTGTAAAAATCAAATATCCATATATATATAGTTTGTTACTGTATAAAACGGATAAACATCGTGGTGACAAAAATTCGAAAACTTATTTCTATGTAGAAAGACCGTAGCAAAGATAAAAAATCCAAATATATATAGTTTGTTACTGTATAAAACGGATAAACATCGTGGTGACAAAAATTCGAAAACTTATTTCAATGTAGAAAGACCTTAGCAATCCAAATATAGGGTTGTCACTTTCGAGAAATTAGCCGTTTATAGGGTATACCCAAGAAAGTTTAAAAATCAAAAAACCATATATATATAGTTTGTTACTGTATAAAACGGATGACTCGAAAAAAAACTCGAAAACTTATTTCTATGTAGCAAGACCGTATAAATCCAAACATAAGGTTGTCACTTTCGAGAAATTAGTTGTTTATAGGGTATATCCAAAAAAGTGTGAAAATAAAAAATCCATATATATATATAGTTTGTTACTGTATAAAACATCGTGTTGACCAAAATTCGAAAACTTTTTTCTATGTAGAAAGATCGTAGGAATCCAAATATAGGGTTTTCACTTTCGAGAAATTAGCCGTTTATAGGGTATACCCAAAAAAGTGTATAAATCAAATATCCATATATATTTAGTTTGTATAAAACGGATAAACATCGTGGTGACAAAAATTCGAAAACTTATTTCTATGTAGAAAGACCGTATAAATCCAAATATAAGGTTGTCACTTTCGAGAAATTAGCCGTTTATAGGGTATATCCAAAAAAGTGTGAAAATAAAAAATCCATATATATATATAGTTTGTTACTGTATAAAACATCATGGTGACAAAAATTCGAAAACTTATTTCTATGTAGAAGGACCGTAGGAATCCAAATATAGGGTTGTCACTTTCGAGAAATTAGCCGTTTATAGGGTATACCCAAAAAAGTGTAAAAGTTAAAAATACATATATATATAGTTTGTGCCTGTATAAAATGGATAAACATCGTGGTGACAAAAATTCGAAAACTTATTTCTATGTAGAAAGTCCAAATATAGGGTTGTCACTTTCGAGAAATTAGCCGTTTATAGGGTATACCCAAAAAAGTGTAAAGATAAAAAATTCAAAAATATATAGTTTGTTACTGTATAAAACGGATAAAAGTAAAAAGGTAAAAGTGTGTAAATAAAAAATCCATATATATATATAGTTTGTTACTGTATAAAACATCATGGTGACAAAAATTCGAAAACTTATTTCAATGTAGAAAGACCGTAGCAATCCAAATATAGGGTTGTCACTTTCGAGAAATTAGCCGTTTATAGGGTATACCCAAAAAAGTGTAAAAATCAAAAAACCATATATATATAGTTTGTTACTGTATAAAACGGATGACGATCGTGGTGACAAAAACTCGAAAACTTATTTCTATGTAGAAAGACCGTATAAATCCAAATATAAGGTTGTCACTTTCGAGAAATTAGTTGTTTATAGGGTATATCCAAAAAAGTGTGAAAATAAAAAATCCATATATATATATATAGTTTGTTACTGTATAAAACATCGTGAAGACAAAAATTCGAAACTTTTTTTCTATTTAGAAAGATCGTAGGAATCCAAATATAGGGTTTTCACTTTCGAGAAATTAGCCGTTTATAGGGTATACCCAAAAAAGTGTAAAAATCAAATATCCATATATATATAGTTTGTTACTGTATAAAACGGATAAACATCGTGGTGACAAAAATTCGAAAACTTATTTCTATGTAGAAAGACCGTAGCAAAGATAAAAAATCCAAATATATATAGTTTGTTACTGTATAAAACGGATAAACATCGTGGTGACAAAAATTCGAACACTTATTTCAATGTAGAAAGACCTTAGCAATCCAAATATAGGGTTGTCACTTTCGAGAAATTAGCCGTTTATAGGGTATACCCAAGAAAGTTTAAAAATCAAAAAACCATATATATATAGTTTGTTACTGTATAAAACGGATGACTCGAAAAAAAACTCGAAAACTTATTTCTATGTAGCAAGACCGTATAAATCCAAACATAAGGTTGTCACTTTCGAGAAATTAGTTGTTTATAGGGTATATCCAAAAAAGTGTGAAAATAAAAAATCCATATATATATATAGTTTGTTACTGTATAAAACATCATGGTGACAAAAATTCGAAAACTTATTTCTATGTAGAAGGATCGTAGGAATCCAAATATAGGGTTGTCACTTTCGAGAAATTAGCCGTTTATAGGGTATACCCAAAAAAGTGAAAAAATCAAAAATCCATATATATATATATAGTTTGTTACTGTATAAAACGGATAAACATCGTGGTGACAAAAATTCGAAAACCTATTTCTATGAAGGAAGACCGTATACCCAAAAAAGCGTAAAAATCAAAAATTCATATATATATAGTTTGTGCTTGTATAAAATGGATAAACATCGTGGTGACAAAAATTCGAAAACTTATTTCTATGTAGAAAGACCAAATATAGGGTTGTCACTTTCGAGAAATTAGCCGTTTATAGGGTATACCCAAAAAAGTGTAAAGATAAAAAATTCAAAAATATATAGTTTGTTACTGTATAAAAAAGATAAAAGTAAAAAGGTAAAAGTGTGAAAATAAAAAATCCATATATATATATAGTTTGTTACTGTATAAAACATCATGGTTACAAAAATTCGAAAACTTATTTCAATGTAGAAAGACCGTATAAATCCAAATATAAGGTTGTCACTTTCGAGAAATTAGTTGTTTATAGGGTATATCCAAAAAAGTGTGAAAATAAAAAAATCCATATATATATATATAGTTTGTTACTGTATAAAACATCGTGGTGACAAAAATTCGAAACCTTTTTTCTATGTAGAAAGATCGTAGGAATCCAAATATAGGGTTTTCACTTTCGAGAAATTAGCCGTTTATAGGGTATACCCAAAAAAGTGTAAAAATCAAATATCAATATATATATAGTTTGTTACTGTATAAAACGGATAAACATCGTGGTGACAAAAATTCGAAAATTTATTTCTATGTAGAAAGACCGTAGGAATCCAAATATAGGGTTGTCACTTTCGAGAAATTAGCCGTTTATAGGGTATACCCAAAAAAGTGTAAAAGTTAAAAATACATATATATACAGTTTGTTACTGTATACAACGGATAAACATCGTGGTAACAAAAATTCGAAAACTTATTTCCATGTAGAAAGACCGTAGCAATCCAAATATTGGGTTGTCACTTTCGAGAAATTAGCCGTTTATAGGGTATACCCAAGAAAGTGTAAAAATCAAAAAACCATATATATATAGTTTGTTACTATATAAAACGGATGACCATCGTGGTGACAAAAACTGGAAAACTTATTTCTATGTAGAAAGACCGTATAAATCCAAATATAAGGTTGTCACTTTCGAGAAATTAGTTGTTTATAGGGTATATCCAAAAAAGTGTGAAAATAAAAAATCCATATATATATATAGTTTGTTACTGTATAAAACATCGTGGTGACAAAAATTCGAAAACTTTTTTCTAGGTAGAAAGATCGTAGGAATCCAAATATAGGGTTTTCACTTTCGAGAAATTAGCCGTTTATAGGGTATACCCAAAAAAGTGTAAAAATCAAATAAACATATATATATAGTTTGTTACTGTATAAAACGGATAAACATCGTGGCGACAAAAATTCGAAAACTTATTTCTATGTACAAAGACCGTATAAATCCAAATATAAGGTTGTCATTTTCGAGAAATTAGCCGTTTGTAGGGTATATCCAAAAAAGTGTGAAAATAAAAAATCCATATATATATATAGTTTGTTACTGCATAAAACATCGTGGTGACAAAAATTCCAAAACTTATTTCTATGTAGAAAGACCGTAGGAATCCAAATATAGGGTTGTCACTTTCGAGAAATTAGCCGTTTATAGGGTATACCCAAAAAAGTGAAAAAATCAAAAATCCATATATATATATATAGTTTGTTACTGTATAAAACGGATAAACATCGTGGTGACAAAAATTCGAAAACCTATTTCTATGAAGGAAGACCGTAGGAATCCAAATATAGGATTGTCACTTTCGAGAAATTTGCCGCTTATAGGGTATACCCAAAAAAGTGTAAAAATCAAAAATCCATATATATATAGTTTGTTACTGTATAAAACGGATAAACATCGTGGTGACAAAAATTCGAAAACTTATTTCTATGTAGAAGGACCATAGGAATCCAAATATAGGGTTGTCACTTTCGAGAATTAGCCGTTTATAGGGTATACCCAAAAAAGTGTAAAAGTTAAAAAAACATATATATATAGTTTGTTACTGTATACAACGGATAAACATCGTGGTAACAAAATACGAAAACTTATTTGTATGGAGAAAGACCATAGCAATCCAAATATAGGGTTGTCACTTTCGAGAAATTAGCCGTTTATAGGGTATACCCAAGAAAGTGTAAAAATCAAAAATCCATATATATATAGTTTGTTACTGTATAAAACGGATAAACATCGTGGCGACAAAAATTCGAAAACTTATTTCTATGTAGAAAGACCAAATATAGGGTTGTCACTTTCGGGAAATTAGCCGTTTATAGGGTATACCCAAAAAAGTGTAAAAATCAAATATCCATATATATATAGTTTGCTACTGTATAAAACGGATAAACATCGTGGTGACAAAAATTCGAAAACTTATTTCTATGTAGAAAGGCCGCATAAAGCCAAATATAGGGTTGCCACTTTCGAGAAATTAGCCGTTTATAGGGTATACCCAAAAAAGTGTAAAAATAAAAAATCCATATATATATATAGTTTGTTACTGTATAAAACGGATAAACATCGTGGTGACAAAAATTCTTAAACTTATTTCTATGTAGGAAGACCGTAGGAATCCAAATATAGGGTTGTCACTTTCGAGAAATTTGCCGTTTATAGGGTATACCCAAAAAAGTGTAAAAATCAAAAATCCATATATATATAGTTTGTTACTGTATAAAACGGATACACATCGTGGTGACAAAAATTCGAAAACTTATTTCTATGTAGAAGGACCGTAGGAATCCAAATATAGGGTTGTCACTTTCGAGAAATTAGCCGTTTATAGGGTATACCCAAAAAAGTGTAAAAGTCAAAAATACATATATATATAGCTTGTTACTGTATACAACGGATTAACATCGTGGTGACAAAAATTCGAAAACTTATTTCTATGTAGAAAGTCCGTAGCAATCCAAATATAGGGTAGTCACTTTCGAGAAATTAGGCGTTTATAGGGTATACCCAAAAAAACGTTAAAATCAAAAATCCATATATATATAGTTTGTTACTGTATAAAACGGATAAACATCGTGGTGACAAAAATACGAAAACTTATTTCTATGTATAAAGACCGTAACAATCCAAGTATAGGGTTGTCACTTTCGAGAAATCAGCCGGTTATAGGGTATACCCAAAAAGGTGAAAAAATCAAAAATCCATATATATATATATAAAGTTTGTAACTGTATAAAACGGATAAACATCGTGGTGACAATAATTTGAAAACTTATTTCTATGTAGAAAGAACGTAGGAATCCAAATATAGGGTTGTCACTTTCGAGAAATTAGCCGTTTATAGGGTTTACCCAAAAAAGTATAAAAATCAAAAATCCATATATATATATATAGTTTGTTACTGTATAAAACATCGTGGTGACAAAAATTCGAAAACTTATTTCTATGTAGAAGGACCGTAGGAATCCAAATATAGGGTTGTCACTTTCGAGAAATTAGCCGTTTATAGGGTATACCCCAGAAAGTGTAAAAATAAAAAAACCATATATATATATAGTTTGTTACTGTATACAACGGATAAACATCGTGGTGACAAAAATTCGAAAACTTATTTCTCTGGAGAAACACCGTAGGAATCCAAATATAGGGTTGTCACTTTCGAGAAATTAGACGTTTATAGGGTATACCAAAAAAAGTGTAAAAATTAAAAATACATATATATCTATATATATATATAGTTTGTAACTGTATAAAACGGATAAACATCGTGGTGACAAAAACTCGAAAACATATTTCTATGCAGAAAGACCGTATAAAGCCAAATATAAGGTTGTCACTTTCGAGAAATTAGCCGTTTATAGGGTATATCCAAAAAAGTGTGAAAATAAAAAAATCCATATATATATATAGTTTGTTACTGTATAAAACATCGTGGTGACAAAAATTCGAAAACTTATTTCTATGTAGAAAGACCGTAGGAATCCAAATATAGGGTTGTCACTTTCGAGAAATTTGCCGTTTATAGGGTATACCCAAATAAGCGTAAAAATCAAAAATCCATATATATATAGTTTGTTACTGTATAAAACGGATAAACATCGTGGTGACAGAAATTCGAAAACTTATTTCTCTGTAGAAAGACCGTAGGAATCCAAATATAGGGTTGTCACTTTCGAGAAATCAGCCGTTTATAGGGTATACCCAAAAAAGTGTAAAAATCATATATACATATATAGTTTGTTACTGTATAAAACATCGTGGTGACAAAAATTCGAAAACTTATTTCTATGTAGAAAGACCGTAGGAATCCAAATATAGGGTTGTCACTTTCGAGAAATTAGGCGTTTATAGGGTATACCCAAAAAAGTGTAAAAGTCAAAAATACATATATATATAGCTTGTTACTGTATACAACGGATTAACAGGGTATACCCAAAAAAGTGTAAAAATCAAAAATCCATATATATATATATATATATAAAGTTTGTTACTGTATAAAACGGATAAACATCGTGGTGACAAAAATTTGAAAACTTATTTCTATGTAGAAAGACCGTAGGAATCCAAATATAGGGTTGTCACTTTCGAGAAATTAGCCGTTTATAGGGTTTACCCAAAAAAGTGTAAAAATCAAAAATCCATATACAATATATATATATATAGTTTATTACTGTATAAAACATCGTGGTGACAAAAATTCGAAAACTTATTTCTATGTAGAAAGACCGTAGGAATCCAAATATAGGGTTGTCACTTTCGAGAAATTAGCCGTTTATAGGGCATACCCAAGAAAGTGTAAAAATCAAAAAACCATATATATATAGTTTGTTACTGTATAAAACGGATAAGCATCGTGGTGACAAAAATTCGAAAACTTATTTCTATGTAGAAAGACCGTAGGAATCCAAATATAGGGTTGTCACTTTCGAGAAATTAGCCGTTTTAGGGTATACCCAAAAAAGTGTAAAAATGAAAACTTATTTCTATGTAGAAAGACCGTAGGAATCCAAATATAGGGTTGTCACTTTCGAGAAATTAGCCGTTTATAGGGTTTACCCAAAAAAGTGTAAAAATCAAAAATCCATATACAATATATATATATATAGTTTATTAATGTATAAAACATCGTGGTGACAAAAATTCGAAAACTTATTTCTATGTAGAAAGACCGTAGGAATCCAAATATAGGGTTATCACTTTCGAGAAATTAGCCGTTTATAGGGCATACCCAAGAAAGTGTAAAAATCAAAAAACCATATAAATATAGTTTGTTACTGTATAAAACGGATAAGCATCGTGGTGACAAAAATTCGAAAACTTATTTCTATGTAGAAAGACCGTAGGAATCCAAATATAGGGTTGTCACTTTCGAGAAATTAGCCGTTTTAGGGTATACCCAAAAAAGTGTAAAAATGAAAAATACATATATATAGTTTGTTACTGTATAAAACAGATAAACATCGTGGTGACAAAAATTCGAAAACTTATTTCTATGTAGAAAGACCGTATAAATCCAAATATATGGTTGTCACTTTCGAAAAATTAGCCGTTTATAGGGTATATCCAAAAAAGTGTGAAAATAAAAAATCCATATATATATAGTTTGTTACTGTATAAAACATCGTGGTGACAAAAATTCGAAAACTTATTTCTATGTAGAAAGACCGTAGGAATCGAAATAAAGGGTTGTCACTTTCGAGAAATTAGCCGTTTATAGGGTATACCCAAAAAAGTGTAAAGATAAAAAATCCATATATATATAGTTTGTTACTGTATAAAACGGATAAACATCGTGGTGACAAAAATTCGAAAACTTATTTCTTTGGAGAAACACCGTAGGAATCCAAATATAGGGTTGTCACTTTCGAGAAATTAGACGTTTATAGGGTATACCAAAAAAAGTGTAAAAATTAAAAATACATATATATATAGTTTGTAACTGTATAAAACGGATAAACATCGTGGTGACAAAAACTCGAAAACTTATTTCTATTCAGAAAGACCGTATAAAGCCAAATATAAGGTTGTCACTTTCGAGAAATTAGCCGTTTATAGGGTATATCCAAAAAAGTGTGAAAATAAAAAATCCATATATATATATAGTTTGTTACTGTATAAAACATCGTGGTGACAAAAATTCGAAAACTTATTTCTATGTAGAAAGACCGTAGGAATCCAAATATAGGGTTGTCACTTTCGAGAAATTTGCCGTTTATAGGGTATACCCAAATAAGCGTAAAAATCAAAAATCCATATATATATAGTTTGTTACTGTATAAAACGGATAAACATCGTGGTGACAGAAATTCGAAAACTTATTTCTCTGTAGAAAGACCGTAGGAATCCAAATATAGGGTTGTCACTTTCGAGAAATCAGCCGTTTATAGGGTATACCCAAAAAAGTGTAAAAATCATATATACATATATAGTTTGTTACTGTATAAAACATCGTGGTGACAAAAATTCGAAAACTTATTTCTATGTAGAAAGACCGTAGGAATCCAAATATAGGGTTGTCACTTTCGAGAAATTAGGCGTTTATAGGGTATACCCAAAAAAGTGTAAAAGTCAAAAATACATATATATATAGCTTGTTACTGTATACAACGGATTAACAGGGTATACCCAAAAAAGTGTAAAAATCAAAAATCCATATATATATATATATATAAAGTTTGTTACTGTATAAAACGGATAAACATCGTGGTGACAAAAATTTGAAAACTTATTTCTATGTAGAAAGACCGTAGGAATCCAAATATAGGGTTGTCACTTTCGAGAAATTAGCCGTTTATAGGGTTTACCCAAAAAAGTGTAAAAATCAAAAATCCATATACAATATATATATATATAGTTTATTACTGTATAAAACATCGTGGTGACAAAAATTCGAAAACTTATTTCTATGTAGAAAGACCGTAGGAATCCAAATATAGGGTTGTCACTTTCGAGAAATTAGCCGTTTATAGGGCATACCCAAGAAAGTGTAAAAATCAAAAAACCATATATATATAGTTTGTTACTGTATAAAACGGATAAGCATCGTGGTGACAAAAATTCGAAAACTTATTTCTATGTAGAAAGACCGTAGGAATCCAAATATAGGGTTGTCACTTTCGAGAAATTAGCCGTTTATAGGGTTTACCCAAAAAAGTGTAAAAATCAAAAATCCATATACAATATATATATATATAGTTTATTACTGTATAAAACATCGTGGTGACAAAAATTCGAAAACTTATTTCTATGTAGAAAGACCGTAGGAATCCAAATATAGGGTTGTCACTTTCGAGAAATTAGCCGTTTATAGGGCATACCCAAGAAAGTGTAAAAATCAAAAAACCATATATATATAGTTTGTTACTGTATAAAACGGATAAGCATCGTGGTGACAAAAATTCGAAAACTTATTTCTATGTAGAAAGACCGTAGGAATCCAAATATAGGGTTGTCACTTTCGAGAAATTAGCCGTTTTAGGGTATACCCAAAAAAGTGTAAAAATGAAAAATACATATATATAGTTTGTTACTGTATAAAACAGATAAACATCGTGGTGACAAAAATTCGAAAACTTATTTCTATGTAGAAAGACCGTATAAATCCAAATATAAGGTTGTCACTTTCGAAAAATTAGACGTTTATAGGGTATATCCAAAAAAGTGTGAAAATAAAAAATCCATATATATATAGTTTGTTACTGTATAAAACATCGTGGTGACAAAAATTCGAAAACTTATTTCTATGTAGAAAGACCGTAGGAATCCAAATATAGGGTTGTCACTTTCGAGAAATCAGCCGTTTGTAGGGTATACCCAAAAAAGTGTAAAAATCAAAAATCCATATATATATATATATATATATATAAAGTTTGTTACTGTATAAAACGGATAAACATCGTGGTGACAAAAATTTGAAAACTTATTTCTATGTAGAAAGACCGTAGGAATCCAAATATAGGGTTGTCACTTTCGAGAAATTAGCCGTTTATAGGGTTTACCCAAAAAAGTGTAAAAATCAAAAATCCATATACAATATATATATATATAGTTTATTACTGTATAAAACATCGTGGTGACAAAAATTCGAAAACTTATTTCTATGTAGAAAGACTGTAGGAATCCAAATATAGGGTTGTCACTTTCGAGAAATTAACCGTTTATAGGGCATACCCAAGAAAGTGTAAAAATCAAAAAACCATATATATATAGTTTGTTACTGTATAAAACGGATAAGCATCGTGGTGACAAAAATTCGAAAACTTATTTCTATGTAGAAAGACCGTAGGAATCCAAATAAAGGGTTGTCACTTTCGAGAAATTAGCCGTTTTAGGGTATACCCAAAAAAGTGTAAAAATGAAAACTTATTTCTATGTAGAAAGACCGTAGGAATCCAAATATAGGGTTGTCACTTTCGAGAAATTAGCCGTTTATAGGGTTTACCCAAAAAAGTGTAAAAATCAAAAATCCATATACAATATATATATATATAGTTTATTACTGTATAAAACATCGTGGTGACAAAAATTCGAAAACTTATTTCTATGTAGAAAGACCGTAGGAATCCAAATATAGGGTTGTCACTTTCGAGAAATTAGCCGTTTATAGGGCATACCCAAGAAAGTGTAAAAATCAAAAAACCATATATATATAGTTTGTTACTGTATAAAACGGATAAGCATCGTGGTGACAAAAATTCGAAAACTTATTTCTATGTAGAAAGACCGTAGGAATCCAAATATAGGGTTGTCACTTTCGAGAAATTAGCCGTTTTAGGGTATACCCAAAAAAGTGTAAAAATGAAAAATACATATATATAGTTTGTTACTGTATAAAACAGATAAACATCGTGGTGACAAAAATTCGAAAACTTATTTCTATGTAGAAAGACCGTATAAATCCAAATATATGGTTGTCACTTTCGAAAAATTAGCCGTTTATAGGGTATATCCAAAAAAGTGTGAAAATAAAAAATCCATATATATATAGTTTGTTACTGTATAAAACATCGTGGTGACAAAAATTCGAAAACTTATTTCTATGTAGAAAGACCGTAGGAATCGAAATAAAGGGTTGTCACTTTCGAGAAATTAGCCGTTTATAGGGTATACCCAAAAAAGTGTAAAGATAAAAAATCCATATATATATAGTTTGTTACTGTATAAAACGGATAAACATCGTGGTGACAAAAATTCGAAAACTTATTTCTTTGGAGAAACACCGTAGGAATCCAAATATAGGGTTGTCACTTTCGAGAAATTAGACGTATATAGGGTATACCAAAAAAAGTGTAAAAATTTAAAATACATATATATATAGTTTGTAACTGTATAAAACGGATAAACATCGTGGTGACAAAAACTCGAAAACTTATTTCTATGCAGAAAGACCGTATAAAGCCAAATATAAGGTTGTCACTTTCGAGAAATTAGCCGTTTATAGGGTATATCCAAAAAAGTGTGAAAATAAAAAATCCATATATATATATAGTTTGTTACTGTATAAAACATCGTGGTGACAAAAATTCGAAAACTTATTTCTATGTAGAAAGACCGTAGGAATCCAAATATAGGGTTGTCACTTTCGAGAAATTTGCCGTTTATAGGGTATACCCAAATAAGCGTAAAAATCAAAAATCCATATATATATAGTTTGTTACTGTATAAAACGGATAAACATCGTGGTGACAGAAATTCGAAAACTTATTTCTCTGTAGAAAGACCGTAGGAATCCAAATATAGGGTTGTCACTTTCGAGAAATTAGCCGTTTATAGGGTATACCCAAAAAAGTGTAAAAATCATATATACATATATAGTTTGTTACTGTATAAAACATCGTGGTGACAAAAATTCGAAAACTTATTTCTATGTAGAAAGACCGTAGGAATCCAAATATAGGGTTGTCACTTTCGAGAAATCAGCCGTTTGTAGGGTATACCCAAAAAAGTGTAAAAATCAAAAATCCATATATATATATATATATATATAAAGTTTGTTACTGTATAAAACGGATAAACATCGTGGTGACAAAAATTTGAAAACTTATTTCTATGTAGAAAGACCGTAGGAATCCAAATATAGGGTTGTCACTTTCGAGAAATTAGCCGTTTATAGGGTTTACCCAAAAAAGTGTAAAAATCAAAAATCCATATACAATATATATATATATAGTTTATTACTGTATAAAACATCGTGGTGACAAAAATTCGAAAACTTATTTCTATGTAGAAAGACCGTAGGAATCCAAATATAGGGTTGTCACTTTCGAGAAATTAGCCGTTTATAGGGCATACCCAAGAAAGTGTAAAAATCAAAAAACCATATATATATAGTTTGTTACTGTATAAAACGGATAAGCATCGTGGTGACAAAAATTCGAAAACTTATTTCTATGTAGAAAGACCGTAGGAATCCAAATATAGGGTTGTCACTTTCGAGAAATTAGCCGTTTTAGGGTATACCCAAAAAAGTGTAAAAATGAAAAATACATATATATAGTTTGTTACTGTATAAAACAGATAAACATCGTGGTGACAAAAATTCGAAAACTTATTTCTATGTAGAAAGACCGTATAAATCCAAATATAAGGTTGTCACTTTCGAAAAATTAGCCGTTTATAGGGTATACCCAAAAAAGTGTAAAAATAAAAAATCCATATATATATAGTTTGTTACTGTATAAAACATCGTGGTGACAAAAATTCGAAAACTTATTTCTATGTAGAAAGACCGTAGGAATCGAAATAAAGGGTTGTCACTTTCGAGAAATTAGCCGTTTATAGGGTATACCCAAAAAAGCGTAAAAATCAAAAATCCATATATATAGTTTGTTACTGTATAAAACGGATAAACATCGTGGTGACAAAAATTCGAAAACTTATTTCTATGTTTACAGACCGTAGGAATCCAAATATAGGGTTGTCACTTTCGAGAAATTAGCCGTTTATAGGGTATACCCAAAAAAGCGTAAAAATCAAAAATCCATATATATAGTTTGTTACTGTATAAAACGGATAAACATCGTGGTGACAAAAATTCGAAAACTTATTTCTATGTATACAGACCGTAGGAATCCAAATATATGGTTTTCACTTTCGAGAAATTAGCCGTTTATAGGGTATACCCAAGAAAGTGTAAAAATAAAAAATCCATATATATATATATAGTTTGTTACTGTATAAAACATCGTGGTGACAAAAATTCGAAAACTTATTTCTATGTAGAAAGACCGTAGGAATCCAAATATAGGGTTGTCAATTTCGAAAAATCAGCCGTTTATAGGGTACACCCAAAAAAGTGTAAAAATCATATATATATATATAGTTTGTTACTGTATAAATTATCGTGGTGACAAAAATTCGAAAACTTATTTCTATGTAGAAAGACCGTAGGAATCCAAATATAGGGTTGTCAGTTTCGAGAAATCAGCCGTTTATAGGGTATACCCAAGAAAGTGTAAAAATCAAAAAACCTTATATATATAGTTTGTTACTGTGTAAAACGAATAAACATCGTGGTGACAAAAATTTGAAAACTTATTTCTATGTAGAAAGACCGTAGGGATCCAAATATAGGGTTGTCACTTTCGAGAAATTAGCCGTTTATAGGGAATACCCAAAAAAGTGTAAAAATTAAAAATACTTATATATAGTTTGTTACTGTATAAAACGGATAAACATCGTGGTGACAAAAACTCGAAAACTTATTTCTATGTAGAAAGACCGTATAAATCCAAATATAAGGTTATCACTTTCGAGAAATTAGCCGTTTATAGGGTATATCCAAAAAAGTGTGAAAATAAAAAATCCATATATATATATAGTTTGTTACTGTATAAAACATCGTGGTGACAAAAATTCGAAAACTTATTTCTATGTAGAAAGACCGTAGGAATCCAAATATAGGGTTGTCACTTTCGGGAAATTTGCCGTTTGTAGGGTATACCCAAATAAGCGTAAAAATCAAAAATCCATATATATATAGTTTGTTACTGTATAAAACGGATAAACATCGTGGTGGTTTATTTCTTATTTCTATGTAGAAAGACCGTAGGAATCCAAATATAGGGTTGTCACTTTCGAGAAATTTGCCGTTTATAGGGTATACCCAAATAAGCGTAAAAATCAAAAATCCATATATATATAGTTTGTTACTGTATAAAACGGATAAACATCGTGGTAGTTTGTTACTGTATAAAACATCGTGGTGACAAAAATTCGAAAACTTATTTCTATGTAGAAAGACCGTAGGAATCCAAATATAGGGTTGTCACTTTCGAGAAATTAGCCGTTTATAGGGAATTCCCAAAAAAGTGTAAAAATTAAAAATACTTATATATAGTTTGTTACTGTATAAAACGGATAAACATCGTGGTGACAAAAACTCGAAAACTTATTTCTATGTAGAAAGACCGTATAAATCCAAATATAAGGTTATCACTTTCGAGAAATTAGCCGTTTATAGGGTATATCCAAAAAAGTGTGAAAATAAAAAATCCATATATATATATAGTTTGTTACTGTATAAAACATCGTGGTGACAAAAATTCGAAAACTTATTTCTATGTAGAAAGACCGTAGGAATCCAAATATAGGGTTGTCACTTTCGGGAAATTTGCCGTTTGTAGGGTATACCCAAATAAGCGTAAAAATCAAAAATCCATATATATATAGTTTGTTACTGTATAAAATGGATAAACATCGTGGTGGTTTATTTCTTATTTCTATGTAGAAAGACCGTAGGAATCCAAATATAGGGTTGTCACTTTCGAGAAATTTGCCGTTTATAGGGTATACCCAAATAAGCGTAAAAATCAAAAATCCATATATATATAGTTTGTTACTGTATAAAACGGATAAACATCGTGGTAGTTTGTTACTGTATAAAACATCGTGGTGACAAAAATTCGAAAACTTATTTCTATGTAGAAAGACCGTAGGAATCCAAATATAGGGTTGTCACTTTCGAGAAATTAGCCGTTTATAGGGTTTACCCAAAAAAGTGTAAAAATCAAAAATCCATATACAATATATATATATATAGTTTATTACTGTATAAAACATCGTGGTGACAAAAATTCGAAAACTTATTTCTATGTAGAAAGACCGTAGGAATCCAAATATAGGGTTGTCGCTTTCGAGAAATTAGCCGTTTATAGGGCATACCCAAGAAAGTGTAAAAATCAAAAAACCATATATATATAGGTTGTTACTGTATAAAACGGATAAGCATCGTGGTGACAAAAATTCGAAAACTTATTTCTATGTAGAAAGACCGTAGGAATCCAAATATAGGGTTGTCACTTTCGAGAAATTAGCCGTTTTAGGGTATACCCAAAAAAGTGTAAAAATGAAAAATACATATATATAGTTTGTTACTGTATAAAACAGATAAACATCGTGGTGACAAAAATTCGAAAACTTATTTCTATGTAGAAAGACCGTATAAATCCAAATATAAGGTTGTCACTTTCGAAAAATTAGCCGTTTATAGGGTATATCCAAAAAAGTGTGAAAATAAAAAATCCATATATATATAGTTTGTTACTGTATAAAACATCGTGGTGACAAAAATTCGAAAACTTATTTCTATGTAGAAAGACCGTAGGAATCCAAATATAGGGTTGTCACTTTCAAGAAATCAGCCGTTTGTAGGGTATACCCAAAAAAGTGTAAAAATCAAAAATCCATATATATATATATATATATAAAGTTTGTTACTGTATAAAACGGATAAACATCGTGGTGACAAAAATTTGAAAACTTATTTCTATGTAGAAAGACCGTAGGAATCCAAATATAGGGTTGTCACTTTCGAGAAATTAGCCGTTTATAGGGTTTACCCAAAAAAGTGTAAAAATCAAAAATCCATATACAATATATAAGTTAAGGTACGAAAGTACAGCAACAAAAGTTATTGTGAAATATAAAAAAATTGCAACAATAAACACTTCTTCAAAATTAGCGCTGCACGCGCGTCCCAAAATAACTGAATAAAATACCTTTTTTCATAGCAGACGCTACGTTGCATTTCTTACCTGCAAATTCCGTTCACATGAAATGTGAGTCCGTTTATGCTGATAAGCATTTTTGCCGTGGCTTCTTCTTCTTCCTCTAGAAGTTGTAGAGTTCTTTAGTTTTCAGATTAAAAGTTAGTTCAGCACTGACACTCAAGACTTGCATAGCAAGTAATTGTAATTATAGTTATATTTGGATTTGTTTAAATAAAGTTATTTAATTATTTTTGATTTGTTTAAATAAACGGAAAATGAACAGAGATTAAATTGTGTTTTAATTATATTGACAACAAAACTAATTGACACTCAAGACTTGCATAGCAAGTAATTACAACAAAACTAATTGGCGCCCAACGGAAAAAAACAGTCACCATTGAAGTGAAAAGAAAAATAACCTTTTATAATAAAAAACAGTGTTTAAAAAAAATTAAAATTTAAACAACAAAGACAATCACCATACAGTGAGCAGATAAAAACTAAGTCACCATTGAAGTGAAAAGAAAAATAACCTTTTATAATAAAAAACAGTGTTTAAAAAAAATTAAAATTTAAACAACAAAGACAATCACCATACAGTGAGCAGATAAAAACTAAGTCATCATTGAAGTGAAAAGAAAAATAACTTTTTTTATAATAAAAAACAGTGTTTAAGAAAAAATTAAAATTTAAACAACAAAGACATTCACCATACTTGTGAATAAAAATTACATTGCTTATTGAAAATTTAAAAAATTACTACCATACTGGTGCTAAAAACCTAATACAATTCTTAAAAATATAAAAAGCATTCATCACCAAAAAGCAAAAAATATAACAAAAACTAATCCATCAATCAACAACTTAGAAAAGCCAAGCCGTGAGCAGTTGCAAAGGACCCTTAGTGAAGCCGAGTCTTGAGCAGTTACATTCCAGCCAGAAAAGTTGCATTTAGAACCAGAAGGAGCCAAAGCCGTGATGATTTATTTGTAAGAATTCTATTTTTTATTATTACTATTGATTGCTATCTATTATTTTTTATAAAATTTTTTTTTTTAAAAAAAAACAAATCGGATCTAAATTTTTGAAATTTCGTAAAAATTTTTTATTTTTATTATTGTAACAGTTATTACCTTTGCAATTTAAAGTGAAATTTACGTGAAAAGAATTCTGAGTTGATCTTTGGTTTTTCCCTAGAGTTCATGTCAAGACCACAGGAAGATCCTGAAGAGTTTGACGTTATTTTAGCTAGGCTACAATCACTATTAATTTCTGAAAAAAGAATTGAGAACAAAGAGGAAATGAATTCTGAAAATTTGCAAGTTCTCTTGGACACTGCTATCCAACAAGCAGTCCAAAGAACAAAAGAAAGCTTTGAAGCAACTATTGCCGACCTTACTAGGCGACTCCAATCCTTAGAGCCACCTTCTGCCGTAGAAGCATATAAGGAAATAGAAATAGTACCCAATAAGACGTGTGAGGAAACTCTAGATATAATTAAATCTGTCCCAGAATTTAAAGGCGACCCCACCAGATATGTCTCTTGGCGTCAGGCCGCCACAACAGCCCATAAATTATTTGAACCTTATGTAGGAAGCTCAAAGTACTACCAGGCGGTAGCTATTCTGAGAAACAAAGTCGTGGGTAACGCAGATGCTGCGTTAAGCACTTATAACACAGTCCTTAACTTTAAGGCTATTATAGCACGGCTTGATTTTACTTACATGGATAAAAAATCCATCTTTACATTAGAGCAAGAGCTCTCCACTTTAAGACAGGGACAGAAAACTATTATCCAATTTTACGACGAAGTAGAGCGTAAGTTAACCGCGATCGTGAACAAAATTATAATGTCGAATGAAGGAGATGCCAATTTGATTCAGTCACTGAACCAAAAATACCGTGAACAGGCTTTGCGTGTCTTTGTTTCGGGAGTTAGGAAGCCCTTATGTGACACCTTGTTTTCGTGCAAGCCTGCAGACTTGCCATCAGCTCTGGCACTAGCACAAGAGCTAGAAGCAAATCAAAACCGCTATCATTTTGCTGCCATTTACAGTAATGGTTTAAACAAGGCTTTAATGAGTCCCTCAACACACACAGCCTTAAGACAAAACATACAGCATGTTAAACAGAACTCCTTTGGTCAGCAAAATAACTACTCTCAGCCTCCGCAAAACTTTGTCGGTCAACAAACTACTCCATTTTATCAAAATCGCCCTCAACAGGCATCTAACCAATCACAACGCCATAATGTTGCAAATTCGAATTTCCGAAATTTCGCCCAAAATCCTTTTCAGCCTGTAGGCCAACAAGCTAGTGACTCTCAACCAGTATCCCAATCCCTGGACACTGATGTAAGCATGCGTACGGTGCGAACAAACAACTTTCAGGGTTTTCAAACACAAAAGCGAGGTTTAACATCCGAAAGACAGGTCCCTCAGAAGGTCCAAAGGATTAACCACCTTGGCCAAGAGATGTTGCAAAACGAAGGTCTTGAAACCTTGGAAACACATGACTACGGCGATGAGCCAAACTTCTCTGGTAACCAAGAGCCGTATGAAAACCCTACTTTTTCTGATCCACCTTTCGAAGATGAGATTAATTTTTTAAGGGAGGGTCAGTTCTCCCCTACATTGAGCGAATGATAGGTGGCAAAAACATTAAACTTTTAATCGACACTGGTGCCTCTAAAAGTTATATCACCAATATTAACGGATTAAAAAACATTAAAGAAGTCGAAAAACCATTTTTAGTCAAATCCATTCATGGTGCTGATACAATCAACAACAAAACACTAGTAAATGTCCTAAATCATACTGAAACATTTTTTATTTTACCGAACCTGTCTCTATTTGACGGTATCATAGGTTTTAGCTTCATAAAAAGCATAAAGGGCGTGACTAACACAGAAAAAGACATGATTTATTATAACGGCGGCGAAGAAAAATTGAAATATCTTAAGCTAGATGCAGTGAATTCTTTAATAGAAAATGTCTCTATCCCAAAAAATGTAGAAAAGAAATTTTTCCAAATAATAAACGAAAATGCTGGTGTTTTCGCTAACCCGAATGAAGCCTTACCCTTTAACACGAAAATTTCCGCAACAATTAAAACAAAAGATCAGGAGCCCATATATTCTAAATACCAATCCTACCCCATTTCGATGATAGAATTTGTCAATAAAGAGGTTAAGGAACTTTTAAAAAATGGCATTATAAAGCCATCCCGATCTCCCTATAACAGCCCTGTTTGGGTTGTCGACAAGAAAGGCACAGACGAATTGGGCAAGCCCAATAAACGCCTCGTGTTCGACTACACTAAACTTAATTCAAAAACTATCCCTGATAAATATCCTATACCTGATCCGTCTGTTATACTTTCAAATCTTGGCAAATCTAAGTTCTTTACAACCTTGGACTTAAAAAGTGGCTTCCACCAGATTAACTTGGCCGAACACGACCGGAAAAAAACTGCTTTCAGCGTGAATAATGGTAAATACGAGTTCTGTCGTTTACCATTTGGATTAAAAAACGCCCCGAGCATTTTTCAGCGTGCCATCGATGATGTTTTACGTGATGAAATCGGAAAGTCATGTCACGTTTATATCGATGATATCATCATATTTTCTGACTCTGAGCAGAAGCATATAGATGACATCCAAAACATCTTACTAAAACTTTACCATGCTAACATGAGAGTTTCTTTAGAAAAGTCCAAATTCTTTAAAACCTCTGTCGAGTATTTGGGCTTTGTCGTTTCAACCGACGGTATCAGAACGTGTCCAAAGAAAATTGAAACCATAGTCAACTACGAAACGCCAACAACCTTAAGGAGCTTAAGGTCATTTCTAGGGTTGGCCGGTTATTATAGAAAATTCGTTAAAGACTATGCGGCTATAGCGAAACCTCTGACTAAATATTTACGTGGAGAAAATGGTCATGTGGGGACAAAACATTCGAAGCAAGTTAAAATTGACCTTGATGCTGATGCTATTCACTCATTCAAAAAAATTAAGAATATCCTTTCTTCCGAAGATGTACTTCTCCTTTATCCAAATTTCGATAGACCTTTTGACCTTACGACTGATGCGTCATCCCATGCTATTGGCGCCGTTCTTTCTCAAAATGGTCGTCCAATTACCATGATTTCAAGGACCTTGTCACCCGCCGAAGAAACCTACGCAACCAACGAACGCGAACTTTTAGCTATCGTATGGGCCTTAAAAAATCTTAGACACTATCTTTACGGGGTAAATAATTTAAACATCTTCACCGACCACCAACCCCTAACCTTTTCGATATCTGATAAAAACCCAAACTCTAAATTAAAGCGCTGGAGAGCTTTCATTGAAGAGTACTCGCCAACATTTTTCTACAAGCCCGGCAAAGACAATATTGTTGCAGACGCCCTTTCCAGACAATTTGTTAACATTACGATGGATACCACATCTACATGCTCACTACAAGCTTGTGGAAGTGAGATGTCACTCACCGAAATTATTCCCGCGGTCGAAAACCCAATTAACTGTTTCAAAAACCAGATTTTAATCAATCATGGTTCAGAACAAAATAAAGAAACAAAAATTCTTTTTAAAAATCGCATTCGACATCGCATTTCATATCAAGAAATTGACGATCTTTTAAATACTATTAAGGACTGCATAAACCCAGAAGTAGTGAACGCGATTAATTGTGATTTACATACCCTTGCTCAAATCCAACACCTTCTTATATCGAATTTCCCTTCTGTAAAATTCAGGTACGCTAATAAATTTGTTACAGATATCTTTAACGCAAGTGATCAAATTGAAATTTTAACAAATGAACACAATAGGGCACACCGTTCTGTTTCAGAAAATACGAAACAAGTTCTTCAGGATTATTTTTTCCCAGATATAGCTAAAAAGTTAAAAGAAATTACAGCAAACTGCAAAATCTGTCGGCTAGCGAAATATCAAAGACATCCAAAAAAACATGAGATCGCTGAGACCCCCATACCCTCCTTCCCAGGCGAGATCCTCCATGTCGATATTTACAATACTGACAAGAAATTCTATTTAACATGTCTCGATAAATTTTCTAAGTTCGCTATTGTAAAACCTATACCCTCTCGAGCGATAGTAGACGTTAAACCAGCCCTTCTGGAGATACTTAACTTTTACAAAGGCACGGAAACAATAGTTTGCGACAACGAAAAGTCACTAACTTCACAAACCATAAGATCGTTAATAAAGAATAACTTCGGAGCAAACATTTACGCAACTCCACCCATGCATAGTACCTCTAATGGCCAAGTCGAGCGTTTCCACGGAACACTTGCGGAAATTGCAAGATGCCTAAAACTAGAGTACGCAATAGATGACTCTACAGAGCTTGTCTTAATGGCAACTGCAAAATACAATAGAACAATCCATTCTACTACTAACCATAAGCCCATAGATATAATTCAATCAATTCCAGAAAACTTGAAAGAAAATATTCGTGCGAAAATTCTTGCCAAACAAAAATCAGACCTTGATTACCATAACAAAAAGACAGTAACTAAAACATATAATCCTGGAGATAAAGTTTTTGTGAAAGTTAATAAGAGATTGGGGAATAAAATTAGCAAACTTTTTGTCGAAAAGACTGTCCAACAAGATCTAGGCACAACTCTTAAAATTGATGACAAAATAGTGCATAAAGATAACATTCGTTTCCTCATTGCAGCATCCTAATATTTGCAGTCTTTGTACTCGCTAGCTATGCCACCATCCTGGACTATACTTCTTCACACTATATTCCTGTAGCAGACGGAAATGTTGCAATCTATGAAAATTATGGAATGTTGGCCCATGTAACGGACTTGACAAACTTTACTACCATAGCAGAAGAAACCAGAAATCTAACGGACCTACTACCAAAATCACACATGAGAAAACTGCTAGAATCAGATGTGGACCAAATAGAGAAGACAATAGAATCCCTGCGCATACACCACAGGCACGCACGTAGCATTAACGTTCTTGGAACCGCGCTAAAATACATAGCTGGTACGCCAGATTACGATGACTTTACCGAAGTGCGTAGCAAACAAGATGAATTAGTTACTGCAAGTAATGCTCAGATAATCATAAACACCGATATGCAATCGCAAATAAACAAATTAACTACGACTGTGAACACACTTGTAAGTAAAACTAAGGCTACTGAAATCGATTCAGGATACCTTTATAGTTTGTTAGGCGAAAGAAATAGAGCAGTACTTAGGGAACTAGATAACCTAGCTTTGTCCATAACCTTGGGGAAACTCCAAATGATCAATCCCATTCTGTTAGATAGCTCGGAAGTAAGTTTTGTTTTAAAATCCGAAATAGATTTAAATGTAAGCATTACTGAGATAATTGTAAATTCAAAACTAAAGATTTTGCAAACCGAAAATGTTATTACGTTTTTGATAAAATTTCCAAAAATTATAAAATTTTGTAATAAAAAATTAATTTTTCCAGTCGTTCATAATAATAAAATTTTGTCATTTAAAGTAAGTGATGTAGCAAAATGTGGCTACAAATATATCATGTTAAAAGATTGTAAAAAGAAATCTACAACTTCATTTTGTAAAACATTTAACCTTGAAAATACTTCATGCCTAGACACTTTATTAAATAATAACACGGCAACTTGTAACACAAATTCCGCGCATAATATGCCACCTCTGAAAGAGATTGACGATGGCATTGTTGTTATAAATAATCAACCCTCCAAAGTGATTTACGAGAATGTAACAAAAACCCTACAAACGGGTACATACCTCATAACTTTTGACAATACCTTAAAAGTTAATTCAACGGAATTCAAAAATTGCCGAAAAATTGCTTTTAAAAGCCCCGAAATTCCTATAGCTCACACTGTTAACTTAACTGATCATACCGCTATCTTATCACTTCAATACCTTCATGATTTAAATATTGAAAACCTAGACCATATATCGCACCTTCATTTGAAAGTAAGAGGAACTTTTTACACCTCAGCCTCTCTTTTTGTTCTTATTGTAATAATATGCGTTGCATACGTTCTCGCCAAAAGGCAACGTAAGGTTGAAATCAACAATATTCTTAGCAGATATGATCAGACGGGGACGTCCGATGCTTAAAGGGGGGAACAGTTAAGGTACGAAAGTACAGCAACAAAAGTTATTGTGAAATATAAAAAAATTGCAACAATAAACACTTCTTCAAAATTAGCGCTGCACGCGCGTCCCAAAATAACTGAATAAAATACCTTTTTTCATAGCAGACGCTACGTTGCATTTCTTACCTGCAAATTCCGTTCACATGAAATGTGAGTCCGTTTATGCTGATAAGCATTTTTGCCGTGGCTTCTTCTTCTTCCTCTAGAAGTTGTAGAGTTCTTTAGTTTTCAGATTAAAAGTTAGTTCAGCACTGACACTCAAGACTTGCATAGCAAGTAATTGTAATTATAGTTATATTTGGATTTGTTTAAATAAAGTTATTTAATTATTTTTGATTTGTTTAAATAAACGGAAAATGAACAGAGATTAAATTGTGTTTTAATTATATTGACAACAAAACTAATTGACACTCAAGACTTGCATAGCAAGTAATTACAACAAAACTAATTTATATATATATAGTTTATTACTGTATAAAACATCGTGGTGACAAAAATTCGAAAACTTATTTCTATGTAGAAAGACCGTAGGAATCCAAATATAGGGTTGTCACTTTCGAGAAATTAGCCGTTTATAGGGCATACCCAAGAAAGTGTATAAATCAAAAAACCATATATATATAGTTTGTTACTGTATAAAACGGATAAGCATCGTGGTGACAAAAATTTGAAAACTTATTTCTATGTAGAAAGACCGTAGGAATCCAAATATAGGGTTGTCACTTTCGAGAAATTAGCCGTTTTAGGGTATACCCAAAAAAGTGTAAAAATGAAAAATACATATATATAGTTTGTTACTGTATAAAACAGATAAACATCGTGGTGACAAAAATTCGAAAACTTATTTCTATGTAGAAAGACCGTATAAATCCAAATATAAGGTTGCCACTTTCGAAAAATTAGCCGTTTATAGGGTATATCCAAAAAAGTGTGAAAATAAAAAATCCATATATATATAGTTTGTTACTGTATAAAACATCGTGGTGACAAAAATTCGAAAACATATTTCTATGTAGAAAGACCGTAGGAATCCAAATATAGGGTTGTCACTTTCGAGAAATTAGCCGTTTATAGGGTATACCCCAGAAAGTGTAAAAATCAAAAAACCATATATATATATAGTTTGTTACTGTATACAACGGATAAACATCGTGGTGACAAAAATTCGAAAACTTATTTCTTTGGAGAAACACCGTAGGAATCCAAATATAGGGTTGTCACTTTCGAGAAATTTGACGTTTATAGGGTATACCAAAAAAAGTGTAAAAATTAAAAATACATATATATATAGTTTGTAACTGTATAAAACGGATAAACATCGTGGTGACAAAAACTCGAAAACTTATTTCTATGCAGAAAGACCGTATAAAGCCAAATATAAGGTTGTCACTTTCGAGAAATTAGCCGTTTATAGGGTATATCCAAAAAAGTGTGAAAATAAAAAATCCATATATATATATAGTTTGTTACTGTATAAAACATCGTGGTGACAAAAATTCGAAAACTTATTTCTATGTAGAAAGACCGTAGGAATCCAAATATAGGGTTGTCACTTTCGAGAAATTTGCCGTTTATAGGGTATACCCAAATAAGCGTAAAAATCAAAAATCCATATATATATAGTTTGTTACTGTATAAAACGGATAAACATCGTGGTGACAGAAATTCGAAAACTTATTTCTCTGTAGAAAGACCGTAGGAATCCAAATATAGGGTTGTCACTTTCGAGAAATCAGCCGTTTATAGGGTATACCCAAAAAAGTGTAAAAATCATATATATATATATAGCTTGTTACTGTATAAAACATCGTGGTGACAAAAATTCGAAAACTTATTTCTATGTAGAAAGACCGTAGGAATCCAAATATAGGGTTGTCACTTTCGAGAAATCAGCCGTTTGTAGGGTATACCCAAAAAAGTGTAAAAATCAAAAATCCATATATATATAAAGTTTGTTACTGTATAAAACGGATAAACATCGTGGTGATAAAAATTTGAAAACTTATTTCTATGTAGAAAGACCGTAGGAATCCAAATATAGGGTTGTCACTTTCGAGAAATTAGCCGTTTATAGGGTTTACCCAAAAAAGTGTAAAAATCAAAAATCCATATACAATATATATATATATAGTTTATTACTGTATAAAACATCGTGGTGACAAAAATTCGAAAACTTATTTCTATGTAGAAAGACCGTAGGAATCCAAATATAGGGTTGTCACTTTCGAGAAATTAGCCGTTTATAGGGCATACCCAAGAAAGTGTAAAAATCAAAAAACCATATATATATAGTTTGTTACTGTATAAAACGGATAAGCATCGTGGTGACAAAAATTCGAAAACTTATTTCTATGTAGAAAGACCGTAGGAATCCAAATATAGGGTTGTCACTTTCGAGAAATTAGCCGTTTTAGGGTATACCCAAAAAAGTGTAAAAATGAAAAATACATATATATAGTTTGTTACTGTATAAAACAGATAAACATCGTAGTGACAAAAATTCGAAAACTTATTTCTATGTAGAAAGACCGTATAAATCCAAATATAAGGTTGTCACTTTCGAAAAATTAGCCGTTTATAGGGTATATCCAAAAAAGTGTGAAAATAAAAAATCCATATATATATAGTTTGTTACTGTATAAAACATCGTGGTGACAAAAATTCGAAAACTTATTTCTATGTAGAAAGACCGTAGAAATCCAAATATAGGGTTGTCACTTTCGAGAAATCAGCCGTTTGTAGGGTATACCCAAAAAAGTGTAAAAATCAAAAATCCATATATATATATATATATATATATAAAGTTTGTTACTGTATAAAACGGATAAACATCGTGGTGACAAAAATTTGAAAACTTATTTCTATGTAGAAAGACCGTAGGAATCCAAATATAGGGTTGTCACTTTCGAGAAATTAGCCGTTTATAGGGTTTACCCAAAAAAGTGTAAAAATCAAAAATCCATATACAATATATATATATATAGTTTATTACTGTATAAAACATCGTGGTGACAAAAATTCGAAAACTTATTTCTATGTAGAAAGACCGTAGGAATCCAAATATAGGGTTGTCACTTTCGAGAAATTAGCCGTTTATAGGGCATACCCAAGAAAGTGTAAAAATCAAAAAACCATATATATATAGTTTGTTACTGTATAAAACGGATAAGCATCGTGGTGACAAAAATTCGAAAACTTATTTCTATGTAGAAAGACCGTAGGAATCCAAATATAGGGTTGTCACTTTCGAGAAATTAGCCGTTTTAGGGTATACCCAAAAAAGTGTAAAAATGAAAAACACATATATATAGTTTGTTACTGTATAAAACAGATAAACATCGTGGTGACAAAAATTCGAAAACTTATTTCTATGTAGAAAGACCGTATAAATCCAAATATAAGGTTGTCACTTTCGAAAAATTAGCCGTTTATAGGGTATATCCAAAAAAGTGTGAAAATAAAAAATCCATATATATATAGTTTGTTACTGTATAAAACATCGTGGTGACAAAAATTCGAAAACTTATTTCTATGTAGAAAGACCGTAGGAATCCAAATATAGGGTTGTCACTTTCGAGAAATTAGCCGTTTATAGGGTATACCCCAGAAAGTGTAAAAATCAAAAAACCATATATATATATAGTTTGTTACTGTATACAACGGATAAACATCGTGGTGACAAAAATTCGAAAACTTATTTCTTTGGAGAAACACCGTAGGAATCCAAATATAGGGTTGTCACTTTCGAGAAATTAGACGTTTATAGGGTATACCAAAAAAAGTGTAAAAATTAAAAATACATATATATATAGTTTGTAACTGTATAAAACGGATAAACTCGTGGTGACAAAAACTCGAAAACTTATTTCTATGCAGAAAGACCGTATAAAGCCAAATATAAGGTTGTCACTTTCGAGAAATTAGCCGTTTATAGGGTATATCCAAAAAAGTGTGAAAATAAAAAATCCATATATATATATAGTTTGTTACTGTATAAAACATCGTGGTGACAAAAATTCGAAAACTTATTTCTATGTAGAAAGACCGTAGGAATCCAAATATAGGGTTGTCACTTTCGAGAAATTTGCCGTTTATAGGGTATACCCAAATAAGCGTAAAAATCAAAAATCCATATATATATAGTTTGTTACTGTATAAAACGGATAAACATCGTGGTGACAGAAATTCGAAAACTTATTTCTCTGTAGAAAGACCGTAGGAATCCAAATATAGGGTTGTCACTTTCGAGAAATCAGCCGTTTATAGGGTATACCCAAAAAAGTGTAAAAATCATATATACATATATAGTTTGTTACTGTATAAAACATCGTGGTGACAAAAATTCGAAAACTTATTTCTATGTAGAAAGACCGTAGGAATCCAAATATAGGGTTGTCACTTTCGAGAAATCAGCCGTTTGTAGGGTATACCCAAAAAAGTGTAAAAATCAAAAATCCATATACAATATATATATATATAGTTTATTACTGTATAAAACATCGTGGTGACAAAAATTATTTCTATGTAGAAAGACCGTAGGAATCCAAATATAGGGTTGTCACTTTCGAGAAATTAGCCGTTTATAGGGCATACCCAAGAAAGTGTAAAAATCAAAAAACCATATATATATAGTTTGTTACTGTATAAAACGGATAAGCATCGTGTTGACAAAAATTCGAAAACTTATTTCTATGTAGAAAGACCGTAGGAATCCAAATATAGGGTTGTCACTTTCGAGAAATTAGCCGTTTTAGGGTATACCCAAAAAAGTGTAAAAATGAAAAATACATATATATAGTTTGTTACTGTATAAAACAGATAAACATCGTGGTGACAAAAATTTGAAAACTTATTTCTATGTAGAAAGACCGTATAAATCCAAATATAAGGTTGTCACTTTCGAAAAATTAGCCGTTTATAGGGTATATCCAAAAAAGTGTGAAAATAAAAAATCCATATATATATAGTTTGTTACTGTATAAAACATCGTGGTGACAAAAATTCGAAAACTTATTTCTATGTAGAAAGACCGTAGGAATCGAAATAAAGGGTTGTCACTTTCGAGAAATTAGCCGTTTATAGGGTATACCCAAAAAAGCGTAAAAATCAAAAATCCATATATATAGTTTGTTACTGTATAAAACGGATAAACATCGTGGTGACAAAAATTCGAAAACTTATTTCTATGTATACAGACCGTAGGAATCCAAATATAGGGTTGTCACTTTCGAGAAATTAGCCGTTTATAGGGTATACCCAAAAAAGCGTAAAAATCAAAAATCCATATATATATAGTTTGTTACTGTATAAAACGGATAAACATCGTGGTGACAAAAATTCGAAAACTTATTTCTATGTATACAGACCGTAGGAATCCAAATATACTGTTGTCACTTTCGAGAAATTAGCCGTTTATAGGGTATACCCAAGAAAGTGTAAAAATAAAAAATCCATATATATATATATAGTTTGTTACTGTATAAAACATCGTGGTGAAAAAAATTCGAAAACTTATTTCTATGTAGAAAGACCGTAGGAATCCAAATATAGGGTTGTCACTTTCGAAAAATCAGCCGTTTATAGCGTACACCCAAAAAAGTGTAAAAATCATATATATATATATAGTTTGTTACTGTATAAATTATCGTGGTGACAAAAATTCGAAAACTTATTTCTATGTAGAAAGACCGTAGGAATCCAAATATAGGGTTGTCAGTTTCGAGAAATCAGCCGTTTATAGGGTATACCCAAGAAAGTGTAAAAATAAAAAAACCTTATATATATAGTTTGTTACTGTGTAAAACGAATAAACATCGTGGTGACAAAAATTTGAAAACTTATTTCTATGTAGAAAGACCGTAGGAATGCAAATATAGGGTTGTCACTTTCGAGAAATTAGCCGTTTATAGGGAATACCCAAAAAGTGTAAAAATTAAAAATACTTATATATAGTTTGTTACTGTATAAAACGGATAAACATCGTGGTGACAAAAACTCGAAAACTTATTTCTATGTAGAAAGACCGTATAAATCCAAATATAAGGTTATCACTTTCGAGAAATTAGCCGTTTATAGGGTATATCCAAAAAAGTGTGAAAATAAAAAATCCATATATATATATAGTTTGTTACTGTATAAAACATCGTGGTGACAAAAATTCGAAAACTTATTTCTATGTAGAAAGACCGTAGGAATCCAAATATAGGGTTGTCACTTTCGAGAAATTTGCCGTTTATAGGGTATACCCAAATAAGCGTAAAAATCAAATATCCATATATATATAGTTTGTTACTGTATAAAACGGATAAACATCGTGGTGACAGAAATTCGAAAACTTATTTCTCTGTAGAAAGACCGTAGGAATCCAAATATAGGGTTGTGACTTTTGAGAAATCAGCCGTTTATAGGGTATACCCAAAAAAGTGTAAAAATGAAAAATACATATATATAGTTTGTTACTGTATAAAACAGATAAACATCGTGGTGACAAAAATTCGAAAACTTATTTCTATGTAGAAAGACCGTATAAATCCAAATATAAGGTTGTCACTTTCGAAAAATTAGCCGTTTATAGGGTATATCCAAAAAAGTGTGAAAATAAAAAATCCATATATATATAGTTTGTTACTGTATAAAACATCGTGGTGACAAAAATTCGAAAACTTATTTCTATGTAGAAAGACCGTAGGAATCCAAATATAGGGTTGTCACTTTCGAGAAATCAGCCGTTTGTAGGGTATACCCAAAAAAGTGTAAAAATCAAAAATCCATATATATATATATATATAAAGTTTGTTACTGTATAAAACGGATAAACATCGTGGTGACAAAAATTTGAAAACTTATTTCTATGTAGAAAGACCGTAGGAATCCAAATATAGTGTTGTCACTTTCGAGAAATTAGCCGTTTATAGGGTTTACCCAAAAAAGAGTAAAAATCAAAAATCCATATACAATATATATATATATATAGTTTATTACTGTATAAAACATCGTGGTGACAAAAATTCGAAAACTTATTTCTATGTAGAAAGACCGTAGGAATCCAAATATAGGGTTGTCACTTTCGAGAAATTAGCCGTTTATAGGGCATACCCAAGAAAGTGTAAAAATCAAAAAACCATATATATATAGTTTGTTACTGTATAAAACGGATAAGCATCGTGGTGACAAATATTCGAAAACTTATTTCTATGTAGAAAGACCGTAGGAATCCAAATATAGGGTTGTCACTTTCGAGAAATTAGCCGTTTTAGGGTATACCCAAAAAAGTGTAAAAATGAAAAATACATATATATAGTTTGTTACTGTATAAAACAGATAAACATCGTGGTGACAAAAATTCGAAAACTTATTTCTATGTAGAAAGACCGTATAAATCCAAATATAAGGTTGTCACTTTCGAAAAATTAGCCGTTTATAGGGTATATCCAAAAAAGTGTGAAAATAAAAAATCCATATATATATAGTTTGTTACTGTATAAAACATCGTGGTGACAAAAATTCGAAAACTTATTTCTATGTAGAAAGACCGTAGGAATCCAAATATAGGGTTTTCACTTTCGAGAAATCGGCCGTTTGTAGGGTATACCCAAAAAAGTGTAAAAATCAAAAATCCATATATATATATATATATATAAAGTTTGTTACTGTATAAAACGGATAAACATCGTGGTGACAAAAATTTGAAAACTTATTTCTATGTAGAAAGACCGTAGGAATCCTAATATAGGGTTGTCACTTTCGAGAAATTAGCCGTTTATAGGGTTTACCCAAAAAAGTGTAAAAATCAAAAATCCATATACAATATATAACTATATATATATATAACTATATATAATACTTATATATAGTTTGTTACTGTATAAAACGGATAAACATCGTGGTGACAAAAACTCGAAAACTTATTTCTATGTAGAAAGACCGTATAAATCCAAATATAAGGTTATCACTTTCGAGAAATTAGCCGTTTATAGGGTATACCCAAAAAAGCGTAAAAATCAAAAATCCATATATATATAGTTTGTTACTGTATAAAACGGATAAACATCGTGGTGACAAAAATTCGAAAACTTATTTCTATGTATACAGACCGTAGGAATCCAAATATACTGTTGTCACTTTCGAGAAATTAGCCGTTTATAGGGTATACCCAAGAAAGTGTAAAAATAAAAAATCCATATATATATATATAGTTTGTTACTGTATAAAACATCGTGGTGAAAAAAATTCGAAAACTTATTTCTATGTAGAAAGACCGTAGGAATCCAAATATAGGGTTGTCACTTTCGAAAAATCAGCCGTTTATAGCGTACACCCAAAAAAGTGTAAAAATCATATATATATATATAGTTTGTTACTGTATAAATTATCGTGGTGACAAAAATTCGAAAACTTATTTCTATGTAGAAAGACCGTAGGAATCCAAATATAGGGTTGTCAGTTTCGAGAAATCAGCCGTTTATAGGGTATACCCAAGAAAGTGTAAAAATAAAAAAACCTTATATATATAGTTTGTTACTGTGTAAAACGAATAAACATCGTGGTGACAAAAATTTGAAAACTTATTTCTATGTAGAAAGACCGTAGGAATGCAAATATAGGGTTGTCACTTTCGAGAAATTAGCCGTTTATAGGGAATACCCAAAAAGTGTAAAAATTAAAAATACTTATATATAGTTTGTTACTGTATAAAACGGATAAACATCGTGGTGACAAAAACTCGAAAACTTATTTCTATGTAGAAAGACCGTATAAATCCAAATATAAGGTTATCACTTTCGAGAAATTAGCCGTTTATAGGGTATATCCAAAAAAGTGTGAAAATAAAAAATCCATATATATATATAGTTTGTTACTGTATAAAACATCGTGGTGACAAAAATTCGAAAACTTATTTCTATGTAGAAAGACCGTAGGAATCCAAATATAGGGTTGTCACTTTCGAGAAATTTGCCGTTTATAGGGTATACCCAAATAAGCGTAAAAATCAAATATCCATATATATATAGTTTGTTACTGTATAAAACGGATAAACATCGTGGTGACAGAAATTCGAAAACTTATTTCTCTGTAGAAAGACCGTAGGAATCCAAATATAGGGTTGTGACTTTTGAGAAATCAGCCGTTTATAGGGTATACCCAAAAAAGTGTAAAAATGAAAAATACATATATATAGTTTGTTACTGTATAAAACAGATAAACATCGTGGTGACCAAAATTCGAAAACTTATTTCTATGTAGAAAGACCGTATAAATCCAAATATAAGGTTGTCACTTTCGAAAAATTAGCCGTTTATAGGGTATATCCAAAAAAGTGTGAAAATAAAAAATCCATATATATATAGTTTGTTACTGTATAAAACATCGTGGTGACAAAAATTCGAAAACTTATTTCTATGTAGAAAGACCGTAGGAATCCAAATATAGGGTTGTCACTTTCGAGAAATTTGCCGTTTATAGGGTATACCCAAATAAGCGTAAAAATCAAATATCCATATATATATAGTTTGTTACTGTATAAAACGGATAAACATCGTGGTGACAGAAATTCGAAAACTTATTTCTCTGTAGAAAGACCGTAGGAATCCAAATATAGGGTTGTGACTTTTGAGAAATCAGCCGTTTATAGGGTATACCCAAAAAAGTGTAAAAATGAAAAATACATATATATAGTTTGTTACTGTATAAAACAGATAAACATCGTGGTGACCAAAATTCGAAAACTTATTTCTATGTAGAAAGACCGTATAAATCCAAATATAAGGTTGTCACTTTCGAAAAATTAGCCGTTTATAGGGTATATCCAAAAAAGTGTGAAAATAAAAAATCCATATATATATAGTTTGTTACTGTATAAAACATCGTGGTGACAAAAATTCGAAAACTTATTTCTATGTAGAAAGACCGTAGGAATCCAAATATAGGGTTGTCACTTTCGAGAAATTTGCCGTTTATAGGGTATACCCAAATAAGCGTAAAAATCAAATATCCATATATATATAGTTTGTTACTGTATAAAACGGATAAACATCGTGGTGACAGAAATTCGAAAACTTATTTCTCTGTAGAAAGACCGTAGGAATCCAAATATAGGGTTGTGACTTTTGAGAAATCAGCCGTTTATAGGGTATACCCAAAAAAGTGTAAAAATGAAAAATACATATATATAGTTTGTTACTGTATAAAACAGATAAACATCGTGGTGACAAAAATTCGAAAACTTATTTCTATGTAGAAAGACCGTAGGAATCCAAATATAGGGTTGTCACTTTCGAGAAATCAGCCGTTTGTAGGGTATACCCAAAAAAGTGTAAAAATCAAAAATCCATATATATATATATATATATAGTTTGTTACTGTATAAAACGGATAAACATCGTGGTGACAGAAATTCGAAAACTTATTTCTCTGTAGAAAGACCGTAGGAATCCAAATATAGGGTTGTGACTTTTGAGAAATCAGCCGTTTATAGGGTATACCCAAAAAAGTGTAAAAATGAAAAATACATATATATAGTTTGTTACTGTATAAAACAGATAAACATCGTGGTGACAAAAATTCGAAAACTTATTTCTATGTAGAAAGACCGTAGGAATCCAAATATAGGGTTGTCACTTTCGAGAAATTTGCCGTTTATAGGGTATACCCAAATAAGCGTAAAAATCAAATATCCATATATATATAGTTTGTTACTGTATAAAACGGATAAACATCGTGGTGACAGAAATTCGAAAACTTATTTCTCTGTAGAAAGACCGTAGGAATCCAAATATAGGGTTGTGACTTTTGAGAAATCAGCCGTTTATAGGGTATACCCAAAAAAGTGTAAAAATGAAAAATACATATATATAGTTTGTTACTGTATAAAACAGATAAACATCGTGGTGACCAAAATTCGAAAACTTATTTCTATGTAGAAAGACCGTATAAATCCAAATATAAGGTTGTCACTTTCGAAAAATTAGCCGTTTATAGGGTATATCCAAAAAAGTGTGAAAATAAAATATACATATATATATAGTTTGTTACTGTATAAAACATCGTGGTGACAAAAATTCGAAAACTTATTTCTATGTAGAAAGACCGTAGGAATCCAAATATAGGGTTGTCACTTTCGAGAAATTTGCCGTTTATAGGGTATACCCAAATAAGCGTAAAAATCAAATATCCATATATATATAGTTTGTTACTGTATAAAACGGATAAACATCGTGGTGACAGAAATTCGAAAACTTATTTCTCTGTAGAAAGACCGTAGGAATCCAAATATAGGGTTGTGACTTTTGAGAAATCAGCCGTTTATAGGGTATACCCAAAAAAGTGTAAAAATGAAAAATACATATATATAGTTTGTTACTGTATAAAACAGATAAACATCGTGGTGACAAAAATTCGAAAACTTATTTCTATGTAGAAAGACCGTAGGAATCCAAATATAGGGTTGTCACTTTCGAGAAATCAGCCGTTTGTAGGGTATACCCAAAAAAGTGTAAAAATCAAAAATCCATATATATATATATATATAAAGTTTGTTACTGTATAAAACGGATAAACATCGTGGTGACAAAAATTTGAAAACTTATTTCTATGTAGAAAGACCGTAGGAATCCAAATATAGTGTTGTCACTTTCGAGAAATTAGCCGTTTATAGGGTTTACCCAAAAAAGAGTAAAAATCAAAAATCCATATACAATATATATATATATATAGTTTATTACTGTATAAAACATCGTGGTGACAAAAATTCGAAAACTTATTTCTATGTAGAAAGACCGTAGGAATCCAAATATAGGGTTGTCACTTTCGAGAAATTAGCCGTTTATAGGGCATACCCAAGAAAGTGTAAAAATCAAAAAACCATATATATATAGTTTGTTACTGTATAAAACGGATAAGCATCGTGGTGACAAATATTCGAAAACTTATTTCTATGTAGAAAGACCGTAGGAATCCAAATATAGGGTTGTCACTTTCGAGAAATTAGCCGTTTTAGGGTATACCCAAAAAAGTGTAAAAATGAAAAATACATATATATAGTTTGTTACTGTATAAAACAGATAAACATCGTGGTGACAAAAATTCGAAAACTTATTTCTATGTAGAAAGACCGTATAAATCCAAATATAAGGTTGTCACTTTCGAAAAATTAGCCGTTTATAGGGTATATCCAAAAAAGTGTGAAAATAAAAAATCCATATATATATAGTTTGTTACTGTATAAAACATCGTGGTGACAAAAATTCGAAAACTTATTTCTATGTAGAAAGACCGTAGGAATCCAAATATAGGGTTTTCACTTTCGAGAAATCGGCCGTTTGTAGGGTATACCCAAAAAAGTGTAAAAATCAAAAATCCATATATATATATATATATATAAAGTTTGTTACTGTATAAAACGGATAAACATCGTGGTGACAAAAATTTGAAAACTTATTTCTATGTAGAAAGACCGTAGGAATCCTAATATAGGGTTGTCACTTTCGAGAAATTAGCCGTTTATAGGGTTTACCCAAAAAAGTGTAAAAATCAAAAATCCATATACAATATATAACTATATATATATATAACTATATATAATACTTATATATAGTTTGTTACTGTATAAAACGGATAAACATCGTGGTGACAAAAACTCGAAAACTTATTTCTATGTAGAAAGACCGTATAAATCCAAATATAAGGTTATCACTTTCGAGAAATTAGCCGTTTATAGGGTATATCCAAAAAAGTGTGAAAATAAAAAATCCATATATATATATAGTTTGTTACTGTATAAAACATCGTGGTGACAAAAATTCGAAAACTTATTTCTATGTAGAAAGACCGTAGGAATCCAAATATAGGGTTGTCACTTTCGAGAAATTTGCCGTTTATAGGGTATACCCAAATAAGCGTAAAAATCAAATATCCATATATATATAGTTTGTTACTGTATAAAACGGATAAACATCGTGGTGACAGAAATTCGAAAACTTATTTCTCTGTAGAAAGACCGTAGGAATCCAAATATAGGGTTGTGACTTTTGAGAAATCAGCCGTTTATAGGGTATACCCAAAAAAGTGTAAAAATGAAAAATACATATATATAGTTTGTTACTGTATAAACAGATAAACATCGTGGTGACAAAAATTCGAAAACTTATTTCTATGTAGAAAGACCGTATAAATCCAAATATAAGGTTGTCACTTTCGAAAAATTAGCCGTTTATAGGGTATATCCAAAAAAGTGTGAAAATAAAAAATCCATATATATATAGTTTGTTACTGTATAAAACATCGTGGTGACAAAAATTCGAAAACTTATTTCTATGTAGAAAGACCGTAGGAATCCAAATATAGGGTTGTCACTTTCGAGAAATCAGCCGTTTGTAGGGTATACCCAAAAAAGTGTAAAAATCAAAAATCCATATATATATATATATATAAAGTTTGTTACTGTATAAAACGGATAAACATCGTGGTGACAAAAATTTGAAAACTTATTTCTATGTAGAAAGACCGTAGGAATCCAAATATAGTGTTGTCACTTTCGAGAAATTAGCCGTTTATAGGGTTTACCCAAAAAAGAGTAAAAATCAAAAATCCATATACAATATATATATATATATAGTTTATTACTGTATAAAACATCGTGGTGACAAAAATTCGAAAACTTATTTCTATGTAGAAAGACCGTAGGAATCCAAATATAGGGTTGTCACTTTCGAGAAATTAGCCGTTTATAGGGCATACCCAAGAAAGTGTAAAAATCAAAAAACCATATATATATAGTTTGTTACTGTATAAAACGGATAAGCATCGTGGTGACAAATATTCGAAAACTTATTTCTATGTAGAAAGACCGTAGGAATCCAAATATAGGGTTGTCACTTTCGAGAAATTAGCCGTTTTAGGGTATACCCAAAAAAGTGTAAAAATGAAAAATACATATATATAGTTTGTTACTGTATAAAACAGACAAACATCGTGGTGACAAAAATTCGAAAACTTATTTCTATGTAGAAAGACCGTATAAATCCAAATATAAGGTTGTCACTTTCGAAAAATTAGCCGTTTATAGGGTATATCCAAAAAAGTGTGAAAATAAAAAATCCATATATATATAGTTTGTTACTGTATAAAACATCGTGGTGACAAAAATTCGAAAACTTATTTCTATGTAGAAAGACCGTAGGAATCCAAATATAGGGTTTTCACTTTCGAGAAATCGGCCGTTTGTAGGGTATACCCAAAAAAGTGTAAAAATCAAAAATCCATATATATATATATATATATAAAGTTTGTTACTGTATAAAACGGATAAACATCGTGGTGACAAAAATTTGAAAACTTATTTCTATGTAGAAAGACCGTAGGAATCCTAATATAGGGTTGTCACTTTCGAGAAATTAGCCGTTTATAGGGTTTACCCAAAAAAGTGTAAAAATCAAAAATCCATATACAATATATATATATATAGTTTATTACTGTATAAAACATCGTGGTGACAAAAATTCGAAAACTTATTTCTATGTAGAAAGACCGTAGGAATCCAAATATAGGGTTGTCACTTTCGAGAAATTAGCCGTTTATAGGGCATACCCAAGAAAGTGTAAAAATCAAAAAACCATATATATATAGTTTGTTACTGTATAAAACGGATAAGCATCGTGGTGACAAAAATTCGAAAACTTATTTCTATGTAGAAAGACCGTAGGAATCCAAATATAGGGTTGTCACTTTCGAGAAATTAGCCGTTTTAGGGTATACCCAAAAAAGTGTAAAAATGAAAAATACATATATATAGTTTGTTACTGTATAAAACAGATAAACATCGTGGTGACAAAAACTCGAAAACTTATTTCTATGTAGAAAGACCGTATAAATCCAAATATAAGGTTGTCACTTTCGAAAAATTAGCCGTTTATAGGGTATATCCAAAAAAGTGTGAAAATAAAAAATCCATATATATATAGTTTGTTACTGTATAAAACATCGTGGTGACAAAAATTCGAAAACTTATTTCTATGTAGAAAGACCGTAGGAATCGAAATAAAGGGTTGTCACTTTCGAGAAATTAGCCGTTTATAGGGTATACCCAAAAAAGTGTAAAGATAAAAAATCCATATATATATAGTTTGTTACTGTATAAAACGGATAAACATCGTGGTGACAAAAATTCGAAAACTTATTTCTATGTAGAAAGACCGTAGGAATTCAAATATAGGGTTGTCACTTTCGAGAAATTAGCCGTTTATAGGGTATACCCCAGAAAGTGTAAAAATCAAAAAACCATATATATATATAGTTTGTTACTGTATACAACGGATAAACATCGTGGTGACAAAAATTCGAAAACTTATTTCTTTGGAGAAACACCGTAGGAATCCAAATATAGGGTTGTCACTTTCGACAAATTAGACGTTTATAGGGTATACCAAAAAAAGTGTAAAAATTAAAAATACATATATATATAGTTTGTAACTGTATAAAACGGATAAACATCGTGGTGACAAAAACTCGAAAACTTATTTCTATGCAGAAAGACCGTATAAAGCCAAATATAAGGTTGTCACTTTCGAGAAATTAGCCGTTTATAGGGTATATCCAAAAAAGTGTGAAAATAAAGAATCCATATATATATATAGTTTGTTACTGTATAACACATCGTGGTGACAAAAATTTGAAAACTTATTTCTATGTAGAAAGACCGTAGGAATCCAAATATAGGGTTGTCACTTTCGAGACATTTGCCGTTTATAGGGTATACCCAAATAAGCGTAAAAATCAAAAATCCATATATATATAGTTTGTTACTGTATAAAACGGATAAACATCGTGGTGACAGAAATTCGAAAACTTATTTCTCTGTAGAAAGACCGTAGGAATCCAAATATAGGGTTGTAACTTTCGAGAAATCAGCCGTTTATAGGGTATACCCAAAAAAGTGTAAAAATCATATATACATATATAGTTTGTTACTGTATAAAACATCGTGGTGACAAAAATTCGAAAACTTATTTCTATGTAGAAAGACCGTAGGAATCCAAATACAGGGTTGTCACTTTCGAGAAATCAGCCGTTTGTAGGGTATACCCAAAAAAGTGTAAAAATCAAAAATCCATATACAATATATATATATATAGTTTATTACTGTATAAAACATCGTGGTGACAAAAATTCGAAAACTTATTTCTATGTAGAAAGCCCGTAGCAATCCAAATATAGGGTTGTCACTTTCGAGAAATTAGGCGTTTATAGGGTTTACCCAAACAAGTGTAAAAATCAAAAATCCATATACAATATATATATATATAGTTTATTACTGTATAAAACATCGTGGTGACAAAAATTCGAAAACTTATTTCTATGTAGAAAGCCCGTAGCAATCCAAATATAGGGTTGTCACTTTCGAGAAATTAGGCGTTTATAGGGTATACCCAAAAAAACATTAAAATCAAAAATCCATATATATATAGTTTGTTACTGTATAAAACGGATAAACATCTTGGTGACAAAAATTCGAAAACTTATTTCTATGTATAAAGACCGTAACAATCCAAGTATAGGGTTGTCACTTTCGAGAAATCAGCCGGTTATAGGGTATACCCAAAAAGGTGAAAAAATCAAAAATCCATATATATATATATAAAGTTTGTAACTGTATAAAACGGATAAACATCGTGGTGACAATAATTTGAAAACTTATTTCTATGAAGAAAGACTGTAGGAATCCAAATATAGGGTTGTCACTTTCGAGAAATTAGCCGTTTATAGGGTTTACCCAAAAAAGTATATAAAAAAAAAAAATCCATATATATATATATAGTTTGTTACTGTAAAAAACATCGTGGTGACAAAAATTCGAAAACTTATTTCTATGTAGAAAGACCGTAGCAATCCAAATATTGGGTTTTCAAATTCGAGAAATTAGCCGTTTATAGGGTATACCCAAAAAAGTGTAAAGATAAAAAATCCATATATATATAGTTTGTTACTGTATAAAACGGATAAACATCGTGGTGACAAAAATTCGAAAACTTATTTCTATGTAGAAAGACTGTAGGAATCCAAATATAGGGTTGTCACTTTCGATAAATTAGCCGTTTATAGGGTATACCCCAGAAAGTGTAAAAATCAAAAAACCATATATATATATATAGTTTGTTACTGTATACAACGGATAAACATCGTGGTGACAAAAATTCGAAAACTTATTTCTTTGGAGAAACACCGTAGGAATCCAAATATAGGGTTGTCACTTTCGAGAAATTAGACGTTTATAGGGTATACCAAAAAAAGTGTAAAAATTAAAAATACATATATATATAGTTTGTAACTGTATAAAACGGATAAACATCGTGGTGACAAAAACTCGAAAACTTATTTCTATGCAGAAAGACCGTATAAAGCCAAATATAAGGTTGTCACTTTCGAGAAATTAGCCGTTTATAGGGTATATCCAAAAAAGTGTGAAAATAAAAAATCCATATATATATATAGTTTGTTACTGTATAAAACATCGTGGTGACAAAAATTCGAAAACTTATTTCTATGTAGAAAGACCGTAGGAATCCAAATATAGGGTTGTCACTTTCGAGAAATTTGCCGTTTATAGGGTATACCCAAATAAGCGTAAAAATCAAAAATCCATATATATATAGTTTGTTACTGTATAAAACGGATAAACATCGTGGTGACAGAAATTCGAAAACTTATTTCTCTGTAGAAAGACCGTAGGAATCCAAATATAGGGTTGTCACTTTCGAGAAATCAGCCGTTTATAGGGTATACCCAAAAAAGTGTAAAAATCATATATACATATATAGTTTGTTACTGTATAAAACATCGTGGTGACAAAAATTCGAAAACATATTTCTATGTAGAAAGACCGTAGGAATCCAAATATAGGGTTGTCACTTTCGAGAAATCAGCCGTTTGTAGGGTATACCCAAAAAAGTGTAAAAATCAAAAATCCATATATATATATATATATATAAAGTTTGTTACTGTATAAAACGGATAAACATCGTGGTGACAAAAATTTGAAAACTTATTTCTATGTAGAAAGACCGTAGGAATCCAAATATAGGGTTGTCACTTTCGAGAAATTAGCCGTTTATAGGGTTTACCCAAAAAAGTGTAAAAATCAAAAATCCATATACAATATATATATATATAGTTTATTACTGTATAAAACATCGTGGTGACAAAAATTCGAAAACTTATTTCTATGTAGAAAGACCGTAGGTATCCAAATATAGGGTTGTCACTTTCGAGAAATTAGCCGTTTATAGGGCATACCCAAGAAAGTGTAAAAATCAAAAAACCATATATATATAGTTTGTTACTGTATAAAACGGATAAGCATCGTGGTGACAAAAATTCGAAAACTTATTTCTATGTAGAAAGACCGTAGGAATCCAAATATAGGGTTGTCACTTTCGAGAAATTAGCCGTTTTAGGGTATACCCAAAAAAGTGTAAAAATGAAAAATACATATATATAGTTTGTTACTGTATAAAACAGATAAACATCGTGGTGACAAAAATTCGAAAACTTATTTCTATGTAGAAAGACCGTATAAATCCAAATATAAGGTTGTCACTTTCGAAAAATTAGCCGTTTATAGGGTATATCCAAAGAAGTGTGAAAATAAAAAATCCATATATATATAGTTTGTTACTGTATAAAACATCGTGGTGACAAAAATTCGAAAACTTATTTCTATGTAGAAAGACCGTAGGAATCCAAATATAGGGTTGTCACTTTCGAGAAATCAGCCGTTTGTAGGGTATACCCAAAAAAGTGTAAAAATCAAAAATCCATATATATATATATATATATATAAAGTTTGTTACTGTATAAAACGGATAAACATCGTGGTGACAAAAATTTGAAAACTTATTTCTATGTAGAAAGACCGTAGGAATCCAAATATAGGGTTGTCACTTTCGAGAAATTAGCCGTTTATAGGGTTTACCCAAAAAAGTGTAAAAATCAAAAATCCATATACAATATATATATATATAGTTTATTACTGTATAAAACATCGTGGTGACAAAAATTCGAAAACTTATTTCTATGTAGAAAGACCGTATAAATCCAAATATAGGGTTGTCACTTTCGAGAAATTAGCCGTTTATAGGGCATACCCAAGAAAGTGTAAAAATCAAAAAACCATATATATATAGTTTGTTACTGTATAAAACGGATAAGCATCGTGGTGACAAAAATTCGAAAACTTATTTCTATGTAGAAAGACCGTAGGAATCCAAATATAGGGTTGTCACTTTCGAGAAATTAGCCGTTTTAGGGTATACCCAAAAAAGTGTAAAAATGAAAAATACATATATATAGTTTGTTACTGTATAAAACAGATAAACATCGTGGTGACAAAAATTCGAAAACTTATTTCTATGTAGAAAGACCGTATAAATCCAAATATAAGGTTGTCACTTTCGAAAAATTAGCCGTTTATAGGGTATATCCAAAAAAGTGTGAAAATAAAAAATCCATATATATATAGTTTGTTACTGTATAAAACATCGTGGTGACAAAAATTCGAAAACTTATTTCTATGTAGAAAGACCGTAGGAATCGAAATAAAGGGTTGTCACTTTCGAGAAATTAGCCGTTTATAGGGTATACCCAAAAAAGTGTAAAGATAAAAAATCCATATATATATAGTTTGTTACTGTATAAAACGGATAAACATCGTGGTGACAAAAATTCGAAAACTTATTTCTATGTAGAAAGACCGTAGGAATCCAAATATAGGGTTGTCACTTTCGAGAAATTAGCCGTTTATAGGGTATACCCCAGAAAGTGTAAAAATCAAAAAACCATATATATATATAGTTTGTTACTGTATACAACGGATAAACATCGTGGTGACAAAAATTCGAAAACTTATTTCTTTGGAGAAACACCGTAGGAATCCAAATATAGGGTTGTCACTTTCGAGAAATTAGACGTTTATAGGGTATACCAAAAAAAGTGTAAAAATTAAAAATACATATATATATAGTTTGTAACTGTATAAAACGGATAAACATCGTGGTGACAAAAACTCGAAAACTTATTTCTATGCAGAAAGACCGTATAAAGCCAAATATAAGGTTGTCACTTTCGAGAAATTAGCCGTTTATAGGGTATATCCAAAAAAGTGTGAAAATAAAAAATCCATATATATATATAGTTTGTTACTGTATAAAACATCGTGGTGACAAAAATTCGAAAACTTATTTCTATGTAGAAAGACCGTAGGAATCCAAATATAGGGTTGTCACTTTCGAGAAATTTGCCGTTTATAGGGTATACCCAAATAAGCGTAAAAATCAAAAATCCATATATATATAGTTTGTTACTGTATAAAACGGATAAACATCGTGGTGACAGAAATTCGAAAACTTATTTCTCTGTAGAAAGACCGTAGGAATTCAAATATAGGGTTGTCACTTTCGAGAAATCAGCCGTTTATAGGGTATACCCAAAAAAGTGTAAAAATCATATATACATATATAGTTTGTTACTGTATAAAACATCGTGGTGACAAAAATTCGAAAACTTATTTCTATGTAGAAAGACCGTAGGAATCCAAATATAGGGTTGTCACTTTCGAGAAATTAGCCGTTTATAGGGTTTACCCAAAAAAGTGTAAAAATCAAAAATCCATATACAATATATATATATATAGTTTATTACTGTATAAAACATCGTGGTGACAAAAATTCGAAAACTTATTTCTATGTAGAAAGACCGTAGGAATCCAAATATAGGGTTGTCACTTTCGAGAAATTAGCCGTTTATAGGGCATACCCAAGAAAGTGTAAAAATCAAAAAACCATATATATATAGTTTGTTACTGTATAAAACGGATAAGCTCGTGGTGACAAAAATTCGAAAACTTATTTCTATGTAGAAAGACCGTAGGAATCCAAATATAGGGTTGTCACTTTCGAGAAATTAGCCGTTTTAGGGTATACCCAAAAAAGTGTAAAAATGAAAAAACCATATATATATATAGTTTGTTACTGTATACAACGGATAAACATCGTGGTGACAAAAATTCGAAAACTTATTTCTTTGGAGAAACACCGTAGGAATCCAAATATAGGGTTGTCACTTTCGAGAAATTAGACGTTTATAGGGTATACCAAAAAAAGTGTAAAAATTAAAAATACATATATATATAGTTTGTAACTGTATAAAACGGATAAACATCGTGGTGACAAAAACTCGAAAACTTATTTCTATGCAGAAAGACCGTATAAATCCAAATATAAGGTTGTCACTTTCGAAAAATTAGCCGTTTATAGGGTATATCCAAAAAAGTGTGAAAATAAAAAATCCATATATATATAGTTTGTTACTGTATAAAAAATCGTGGTGACAAAAATTCGAAAACTTATTTCTATGTAGAAAGACCGTAGGAATCGAAATAAAGGGTTGTCACTTTCGAGAAATTAGCCGTTTATAGGGTATACCTAAAAAAGCGTAAAAATCAAAAATCCATATATATAGTTTGTTACTGTATAAAACGGATAAACATCGTGGTGACAAAAATTCGAAAACTTATTTCTATGTATACAGACCGTAGGAATCCAAATATAGGGTTGTCACTTTCGAGAAATTAGCCGTTTATAGGGTATACCCAAAAAAGCGTAAAAATCAAAAATCCATATATATATAGTTTGTTACTGTATAAAACGGATAAACATCGTGGTGACAAAAATTCGAAAACTTATTTCTATGTATACAGACCGTAGGAATCCAAATATAGGGTTGTCACTTTCGAGAAATTAGCCGTTTATAGGGTATACCCAAGAAAGTGTAAAAATAAAAAATCCATATATATATATATAGTTTGTTACTGTATAAAACATCGTGGTGACAAAAATTCGAAAACTTATTTCTATGTAGAAAGACCGTAGGAATCCAAATATAGGGTTGTCACTTTCGAAAAATCAGCCGTTTATAGGGTACACCCAAAAAAGTGTAAAAATCATATATATATATATAGTTTGTTACTGTATAAATTATCGTGGTAACAAAAATTCGAAAACTTATTTCTATGTAGAAAGACCGTAGGAATCCAAATATAGGGTTGTCAGTTTCGAGAAATCAGCCGTTTATAGGGTATACCCAAGAAAGTGTAAAAATCAAAAAACCTTATATATATAGTTTGTTACTGTGTAAAACGAATAAACATCGTGGTGACAAAAATTTGAAAACTTATTTCTATGTAGAAAGACCGTAGGAATGCAAATATAGGGTTGTCACTTTCGAGAAATTAGCCGTTTATAGGGAATACCCAAAAAAGTGTAAAAATTAAAAATACTTATATATAGTTTGTTACTGTATAAAACGGATAAACATCGTGGTGACAAAAACTCGAAAACTTATTTCTATGTAGAAAGACCGTATAAATCCAAATATAAGGTTATCACTTTCGAGAAATTAGCAGTTTATAGGGTATATCCAAAAAAGTGTGAAAATAAAAAATCCATATATATATATAGTTTGTTACTGTATAAAACATCGTGGTGACAAAAATTCGAAAACTTATTTCTATGTAGAAAGACCGTAGGAATCCAAATATAGGGTTGTCACGGATAAACATCGTGGTGACAGAAATTCGAAAACTTATTTCTGTGTAGAAAGACCGTAGGAATCCAAATATAGGGTTGTCACTTTCGAGAAATCAGCCGTTTATAGGGTATACCCAAAAAAGTGTAAAAATCATATATACATATATAGTTTGTTACTGTATAAATTATCGTGGTGACAAAAATTCGAAAACTTATTTCTATGTAGAAAGACCGTAGGAATCCAAATATAGGGTTGTCAGTTTCGAGAAATCAGCCGTTTATAGGGTATACCCAAGAAAGTGTAAAAATCAAAAAACCTTATATATATAGTTTGTTACTGTGTAAAACGAATAAACATCGTGGTGACAAAAATTTGAAAACTTATTTCTATGTAGAAAGACCGTAGGAATCCAAATATAGGGTTGTCACTTTCGAGAAATTAGCCGTTTATAGGGAATACCCAAAAAAGTGTAAAAATTAAAAATACTTATATATAGTTTGTTACTGTATAAAACGGATAAACATCGTGGTGACAAAAACTCGAAAACTTATTTCTATGTAGAAAGACCGTATAAATCCAAATATAAGGTTATCACTTTCGAGAAATTAGCAGTTTATAGGGTATATCCAAAAAAGTGTGAAAATAAAAAATCCATATATATATATAGTTTGTTACTGTATAAAACATCGTGGTGACAAAAATTCGAAAACTTATTTCTATGTAGAAAGACCGTATAAATCCAAATATAAGGTTGTCACTTTCGAAAAATTAGCCGTTTATAGGGTATATCCAAAAAAGTGTGAAAATAAAAAATCCATATATATATAGTTTGTTACTGTATAAAACATCGTGGTGACAAAAATTCGAAAACTTATTTCTATGTAGAAAGACCGTAGGAATCCAAATATATGGTTGTAACTTTCGAGAAATTAGCCGTTTTAGGGTATACCCAAAAAAGTGTAAAAATGAAAAATACATATATATAGTTTGTTACTGTATAAAACAGATAAACATCGTGGTGACAAAAATTCGAAAACTTATTTCTATGTAGAAAGACCGTATAAATCCAAATATAAGGTTGTCACTTTCGAAAAATTAGCCGTTTATAGGGTATATCCAAAAAAGTGTGAAAATAAAAAATCCATATATATATAGTTTGTTACTGTATAAAACATCGTGGTGACAAAAATTCGAAAACTTATTTCTATGTAGAAAGACCGTAGGAATCGAAATTAAGGGTTGTCACTTTCGAGAAATTAGCCGTTTATAGGGTATACCCAAAAAAGTGTAAAGATAAAAAATCCATATATATATAGTTTGTTACTGTATAAAACGGATAAACATCGTGGTGACAAAAATTCGAAAACTTATTTCTATGTAGAAAGACCGTAGGAATCCAAATATAGGGTTGTCACTTTCGAGAAATTAGCCGTTTATAGGGTATACCCCAGAAAGTGTAAAAATCAAAAAACCATATATATATATAGTTTGTTACTGTATACAACGGATAAACATCGTGGTGACAAAAATTCGAAAACTTATTTCTTTGGAGAAACACCGTAGGAATCCAAATATAGGGTTGTCACTTTCGAGAAATTAGACGTTTATAGGGTATACCAAAAAAAGTGTAAAAATTAAAAATACATATATATATAGTTTGTAACTGTATAAAACGGATAAACATCGTGGTGACAAAAACTCGAAAACTTATTTCTATGCAGAAAGACCGTATAAAGCCAAATATAAGGTTGTCACTTTCGAGAAATTAGCCGTTTATAGGGTATATCCAAAAAAGTGTGAAAATAAAAAATCCATATATATATATAGTTTGTTACTGTATAAAACATCGTGGTGACAAAAATTCGAAAACTTATTTCTATGTAGAAAGACCGTAGGAATCCAAATATAGGGTTGTCACTTTCGAGAAATTTGCCGTTTATAGGGTATACCCAAATAAGCGTAAAAATCAAAAATCCATATATATATAGTTTGTTACTGTATAAAACGGATAAACATCGTGGTGACAGAAATTCGAAAACTTATTTCTCTGTAGAAAGACCGTAGGAATTCAAATATAGGGTTGTCACTTTCGAGAAATCAGCCGTTTATAGGGTATACCCAAAAAAGTGTAAAAATCATATATACATATATAGTTTGTTACTGTATAAAACATCGTGGTGACAAAAATTCGAAAACTTATTTCTATGTAGAAAGACCGTAGGAATCCAAATATAGGGTTGTCACTTTCGAGAAATTAGCCGTTTATAGGGTTTACCCAAAAAAGTGTAAAAATCAAAAATCCATATACAATATATATATATATAGTTTATTACTGTATAAAACATCGTGGTGACAAAAATTCGAAAACTTATTTCTATGTAGAAAGACCGTAGGAATCCAAATATAGGGTTGTCACTTTCGAGAAATTAGCCGTTTATAGGGCATACCCAAGAAAGTGTAAAAATCAAAAAACCATATATATATAGTTTGTTACTGTATAAAACGGATAAGCTCGTGGTGACAAAAATTCGAAAACTTATTTCTATGTAGAAAGACCGTAGGAATCCAAATATAGGGTTGTCACTTTCGAGAAATTAGCCGTTTTAGGGTATACCCAAAAAAGTGTAAAAATGAAAAAACCATATATATATATAGTTTGTTACTGTATACAACGGATAAACATCGTGGTGACAAAAATTCGAAAACTTATTTCTTTGGAGAAACACCGTAGGAATCCAAATATAGGGTTGTCACTTTCGAGAAATTAGACGTTTATAGGGTATACCAAAAAAAGTGTAAAAATTAAAAATACATATATATATAGTTTGTAACTGTATAAAACGGATAAACATCGTGGTGACAAAAACTCGAAAACTTATTTCTATGCAGAAAGACCGTATAAATCCAAATATAAGGTTGTCACTTTCGAAAAATTAGCCGTTTATAGGGTATATCCAAAAAAGTGTGAAAATAAAAAATCCATATATATATAGTTTGTTACTGTATAAAAAATCGTGGTGACAAAAATTCGAAAACTTATTTCTATGTAGAAAGACCGTAGGAATCGAAATAAAGGGTTGTCACTTTCGAGAAATTAGCCGTTTATAGGGTATACCTAAAAAAGCGTAAAAATCAAAAATCCATATATATAGTTTGTTACTGTATAAAACGGATAAACATCGTGGTGACAAAAATTCGAAAACTTATTTCTATGTATACAGACCGTAGGAATCCAAATATAGGGTTGTCACTTTCGAGAAATTAGCCGTTTATAGGGTATACCCAAAAAAGCGTAAAAATCAAAAATCCATATATATATAGTTTGTTACTGTATAAAACGGATAAACATCGTGGTGACAAAAATTCGAAAACTTATTTCTATGTATACAGACCGTAGGAATCCAAATATAGGGTTGTCACTTTCGAGAAATTAGCCGTTTATAGGGTATACCCAAGAAAGTGTAAAAATAAAAAATCCATATATATATATATAGTTTGTTACTGTATAAAACATCGTGGTGACAAAAATTCGAAAACTTATTTCTATGTAGAAAGACCGTAGGAATCCAAATATAGGGTTGTCACTTTCGAAAAATCAGCCGTTTATAGGGTACACCCAAAAAAGTGTAAAAATCATATATATATATATAGTTTGTTACTGTATAAATTATCGTGGTAACAAAAATTCGAAAACTTATTTCTATGTAGAAAGACCGTAGGAATCCAAATATAGGGTTGTCAGTTTCGAGAAATCAGCCGTTTATAGGGTATACCCAAGAAAGTGTAAAAATCAAAAAACCTTATATATATAGTTTGTTACTGTGTAAAACGAATAAACATCGTGGTGACAAAAATTTGAAAACTTATTTCTATGTAGAAAGACCGTAGGAATGCAAATATAGGGTTGTCACTTTCGAGAAATTAGCCGTTTATAGGGAATACCCAAAAAAGTGTAAAAATTAAAAATACTTATATATAGTTTGTTACTGTATAAAACGGATAAACATCGTGGTGACAAAAACTCGAAAACTTATTTCTATGTAGAAAGACCGTATAAATCCAAATATAAGGTTATCACTTTCGAGAAATTAGCAGTTTATAGGGTATATCCAAAAAAGTGTGAAAATAAAAAATCCATATATATATATAGTTTGTTACTGTATAAAACATCGTGGTGACAAAAATTCGAAAACTTATTTCTATGTAGAAAGACCGTAGGAATCCAAATATAGGGTTGTCACGGATAAACATCGTGGTGACAGAAATTCGAAAACTTATTTCTGTGTAGAAAGACCGTAGGAATCCAAATATAGGGTTGTCACTTTCGAGAAATCAGCCGTTTATAGGGTATACCCAAAAAAGTGTAAAAATCATATATACATATATAGTTTGTTACTGTATAAATTATCGTGGTGACAAAAATTCGAAAACTTATTTCTATGTAGAAAGACCGTAGGAATCCAAATATAGGGTTGTCAGTTTCGAGAAATCAGCCGTTTATAGGGTATACCCAAGAAAGTGTAAAAATCAAAAAACCTTATATATATAGTTTGTTACTGTGTAAAACGAATAAACATCGTGGTGACAAAAATTTGAAAACTTATTTCTATGTAGAAAGACCGTAGGAATCCAAATATAGGGTTGTCACTTTCGAGAAATTAGCCGTTTATAGGGAATACCCAAAAAAGTGTAAAAATTAAAAATACTTATATATAGTTTGTTACTGTATAAAACGGATAAACATCGTGGTGACAAAAACTCGAAAACTTATTTCTATGTAGAAAGACCGTATAAATCCAAATATAAGGTTATCACTTTCGAGAAATTAGCAGTTTATAGGGTATATCCAAAAAAGTGTGAAAATAAAAAATCCATATATATATATAGTTTGTTACTGTATAAAACATCGTGGTGACAAAAATTCGAAAACTTATTTCTATGTAGAAAGACCGTATAAATCCAAATATAAGGTTGTCACTTTCGAAAAATTAGCCGTTTATAGGGTATATCCAAAAAAGTGTGAAAATAAAAAATCCATATATATATAGTTTGTTACTGTATAAAACATCGTGGTGACAAAAATTCGAAAACTTATTTCTATGTAGAAAGACCGTAGGAATCCAAATATATGGTTGTAACTTTCGAGAAATTAGCCGTTTTAGGGTATACCCAAAAAAGTGTAAAAATGAAAAATACATATATATAGTTTGTTACTGTATAAAACAGATAAACATCGTGGTGACAAAAATTCGAAAACTTATTTCTATGTAGAAAGACCGTATAAATCCAAATATAAGGTTGTCACTTTCGAAAAATTAGCCGTTTATAGGGTATATCCAAAAAAGTGTGAAAATAAAAAATCCATATATATATAGTTTGTTACTGTATAAAACATCGTGGTGACAAAAATTCGAAAACTTATTTCTATGTAGAAAGACCGTAGGAATCGAAATTAAGGGTTGTCACTTTCGAGAAATTAGCCGTTTATAGGGTATACCCAAAAAAGTGTAAAGATAAAAAATCCATATATATATAGTTTGTTACTGTATAAAACGGATAAACATCGTGGTGACAAAAATTCGAAAACTTATTTCTATGTAGAAAGACCGTAGGAATCCAAATATAGGGTTGTCACTTTCGAGAAATTAGCCGTTTATAGGGTATACCCCAGAAAGTGTAAAAATCAAAAAACCATATATATATATAGTTTGTTACTGTATACAACGGATAAACATCGTGGTGACAAAAATTCGAAAACTTATTTCTTTGGAGAAACACCGTAGGAATCCAAATATAGGGTTGTCACTTTCGAGAAATTAGACGTTTATAGGGTATACCAAAAAAAGTGTAAAAATTAAAAATACATATATATATAGTTTGTAACTGTATAAAACGGATAAACATCGTGGTGACAAAAACTCGAAAACTTATTTCTATGCAGAAAGACCGTATAAAGCCAAATATAAGGTTGTCACTTTCGAGAAATTAGCCGTTTATAGGGTATATCCAAAAAAGTGTGAAAATAAAAAATCCATATACATATATAGTTTGTTACTGTATAAAACATCGTGGTGACAAAAATTCGAAAACCTTATTTCTATGTAGAAAGACCGTAGGAATCCAAATATAGGGTTGCCACTTTCGAGAAATTTGCCGTTTATAGGGTATACCCAAATAAGCGTAAAAATCAAAAATCCATATATATATAGTTTGTTACTGTATAAAACGGATAAACATCGTTGTGACAGAAATTCGAAAACTTATTTCTCTGTAGAAGGACCGTAGGAATCCAAATATAGGGTTGTCACTTTCGAGAAATCAGCCGTTTTTAGGGTATACCCAAAAAAGTGTAAAAATCATATATACATATATAGTTTGTTACTGTATAAAACATCGTGGTGACAAAAATTCGAAAACTTATTTCTATGTAGAAAGACCGTAGGAATCCAAATATAGGGTTGTCACTTTCGAGAAATCAGCCGTTTGTAGGGTATACCCAAAAAAGTGTAAAAATCAAAAATCCATATATATATATATATATATAAAGTTTGTTACTGTATAAAACGGATAAACATCGTGGTGACAAAAACTTGAAAACTTATTTCTATGTAGAAAGACCGTAGGAATCCAAATATAGGGTTGCCACTTTCGAGAAATTAGCCGTTTATAGGGTTTACCCAAAAAAGTGTAAAAATCAAAAATCCATATACAATATATATATATATAGTTTATTACTGTATAAAACATCGTGGTGACAAAAATTCGAAAACTTATTTCTATGTAGAAAGACCGTAGGAATCCAAATATAGGGTTGTCACTTTCGAGAAATTAGCCGTTTATAGGGCATACCCAAGAAAGTGTAAAAATCAAAAAACCATATATATATAGTTTGTTACTGTATAAAACGGATAAGCATCGTGGTGACAAAAATTCGAAAACTTATTTCTATGTAGAAAGACCGTAGGAATCCAAATATAGGGTTGTCACTTTCGAGAAATTAGCCGTTTTAGGGTATACCCAAAAAAGTGTAAAAATGAAAAATACATATATATAGTTTGTTACTGTATAAAACAGATAAACATCGTGGTGACAAAAATTCGAAAACTTATTTCTATGTAGAAAGACCGTATAAATCCAAATATAAGGTTGTCACTTTCGAAAAATTAGCCGTTTATAGGGTATATCCAAAAAAGTGTGAAAATAAAAAATCCATATATATATAGTTTGTTACTGTATAAAACATCGTGGTGACAAAAATTCGAAAACTTATTTCTATGTAGAAAGACCGTAGGAATCGAAATTAAGGGTTGTCACTTTCGAGAAATTAGCCGTTTATAGGGTATACCCAAAAAAGTGTAAAGATAAAAAATCCATATATATATAGTTTGTTACTGTATAAAACGGATAAACATCGTGGTGACAAAAATTCGAAAACTTATTTCTATGTAGAAAGACCGTAGGAATCCAAATATAGGGTTGTCACTTTCGAGAAATTAGCCGTTTATAGGGTATACCCCAGAAAGTGTAAAAATCAAAAAACCATATATATATATAGTTTGTTACTGTATACAACGGATAAACATCGTGGTGACAAAAATTCGAAAACTTATTTCTTTGGAGAAACACCGTAGGAATCCAAATATAGGGTTGTCACTTTCGAGAAATTAGACGTTTATAGGGTATACCAAAAAAAGTGTAAAAATTAAAAATACATATATATATAGTTTGTAACTGTATAAAACGGATAAACATCGTGGTGACAAAAACTCGAAAACTTATTTCTATGCAGAAAGACCGTATAAAGCCAAATATAAGGTTGTCACTTTCGAGAAATTAGCCGTTTATAGGGTATATCCAAAAAAGTGTGAAAATAAAAAATCCATATACATATATAGTTTGTTACTGTATAAAACATCGTGGTGACAAAAATTCGAAAACCTTATTTCTATGTAGAAAGACCGTAGGAATCCAAATATAGGGTTGCCACTTTCGAGAAATTTGCCGTTTATAGGGTATACCCAAATAAGCGTAAAAATCAAAAATCCATATATATATAGTTTGTTACTGTATAAAACGGATAAACATCGTTGTGACAGAAATTCGAAAACTTATTTCTCTGTAGAAAGACCGTAGGAATCCAAATATAGGGTTGTCACTTTCGAGAAATCAGCCGTTTTTAGGGTATACCCAAAAAAGTGTAAAAATCATATATACATATATAGTTTGTTACTGTATAAAACATCGTGGTGACAAAAATTCGAAAACTTATTTCTATGTAGAAAGACCGTAGGAATCCAAATATAGGGTTGTCACTTTCGAGAAATCAGCCGTTTGTAGGGTATACCCAAAAAAGTGTAAAAATCAAAAATCCATATATATATATATATATAAAGTTTGTTACTGTATAAAACGGATAAACATCGTGGTGACAAAAACTTGAAAACTTATTTCTATGTAGAAAGACCGTAGGAATCCAAATATAGGGTTGCAACTTTCGAGAAATTAGCCGTTTATAGGGTTTACCCAAAAAAGTGTAAAAATCAAAAATCCATATACAATATATATATATATAGTTTATTACTGTATAAAACATCGTGGTGACAAAAATTCGAAAACTTATTTCTATGTAGAAAGACCGTAGGAATCCAAATATAGGGTTGTCACTTTCGAGAAATTAGCCGTTTATAGGGCATACCCAAGAAAGTGTAAAAATCAAAAAACCATATATATATAGTTTGTTACTGTATAAAACGGATAAGCATCGTGGTGACAAAAATTCGAAAACTTATTTCTATGTAGAAAGACCGTAGGAATCCAAATATAGGGTTGTCACTTTCGAGAAATTAGCCGTTTTAGGGTATACCCAAAAAAGTGTAAAAATGAAAAATACATATATATAGTTTGTTACTGTATAAAACAGATAAACATCGTGGTGACAAAAATTCTTAAACTTATTTCTATGTAGAAAGACCGTATAAATCCAAATATAAGGTTGTCACTTTCGAAAAATTAGCCGTTTATAGGGTATATCCAAAAAAGTGTGAAAATAAAAAATCCATATATATATAGTTTGTTACTGTATAAAACATCGTGGTGACAAAAATTCGAAAACTTATTTCTATGTAGAAAGACCGTAGGAATCCAAATATAGGGTTGTCACTTTCGAGAAATCAGCCGTTTGTAGGGTATACCCAAAAAAGTGTAAAAATCAAAAATCCATATATATATATATATATATATATATAAAGTTTGTTACTGTATAAAACGGATAAACATCGTGGTGACAAAAATTTGAAAACTTATTTCTATGTAGAAAGACCGTAGGAATCCAAATATAGGGTTGTCACTTTCGAGAAATTAGCCGTTTATAGGGTTTACCCAAAAAAGTGTAAAAATCAAAAATCCATATACAATATATATATATATAGTTTATTACTGTATAAAACATCGTGGTGACAAAAATTCGAAAACTTATTTCTATGTAGAAAGACCGTAGGAATCCAAATATAGGGTTGTCACTTTCGAGAAATTAGCCGTTTATAGGGCATACCCAAGAAAGTGTAAAAATCAAAAAACCATATATATATAGTTTGTTACTGTATAAAACGGATAAGCATCGTGGTGACAAAAATTCGAAAACTTATTTCTATGAAGAAAGACCGTAGGAATCCAAATATAGGGTTGTCACTTTCGAGAAATTAGCCGTTTTAGGGTATACCCAAAAAAGTGTAAAAATGAAAAATACATATATATAGTTTGTTACTGTATAAAACAGATAAACATCGTGGTGACAAAAATTCGAAAACTTATTTCTATGTAGAAAGACCGTATAAATCCAAATATAAGGTTGTCACTTTCGAAAAATTAGCCGTTTATAGGGTATATCCAAAAAAGTGTGAAAATAAAAAATCCATATATATATAGTTTGTTACTGTATAAAACATCGTGGTGACAAAAATTCGAAAACTTATTTCTATGTAGAAAGACCGTAGGAATCGAAATAAAGGGTTGTCACTTTCGAGAAATTAGCCGTTTATAGGGTATACCCAAAAAAGTGTAAAGATAAAAAATCCATATATATATACAGTGGTTTCCCGATTTAACGAACTCTCGATTTAGCGAATTCGGGATTTAACGAACAGGCAAACATTTTACCTTTGGTACTGTGTATAACGAATTAAAATCCAATTTGGTACTCAATGTAACGAACAAATATAAAAAATATACAAAAAATTCGTAAAACTTATTTAAATACATAGATGGAGCAGTCAGGCAAACAGTTGTAGTCTTGACACACACCTCCAGACATATATTTCATTTTGTTTACAATGAATTATGTACTACTGCCATCTATTTTTGATTTTTTTAGTTTCTGATAAACAAATCGTAAATAATTTACCCCAAAAGGCTTTATTAAGTTTGGATAACGCTCCTTGCCACCCACCAGAAGATCAATTAGTTGAACAAACACGTAATGGAAAGATTTGGGTGCTTTATATGCCACCAAATGTTACTCCTCTAATACAACCGATGGACCAAAATGCAATCCGTCTTGTAAAGCTGCATTATAGAAACAGCCTTTTGTCTAAAATTATTACATCAGGGGAAGTCGAAATTATAAAGTTTGTAAAACAATTTAACTTGTACGAAGCCTCTTTAATTCTCACATTGGCGTTGAAAATCCTTTCAGAAACATCAATATCAAAATGCTGGAATACAATTTTGTACAGAAACGGCCAACACTTTGATGAAGAGGATGATATACCATTGGCCAGACTTTTACGAGAAGATGAAGATCTCCTTATAGTAAGAAATAGAAGTTTAGGATTGATCAATTAAATTTTTTTAGTACTGGATTTAACGAACTTTTCAATTTAACGAACAGGGCCGACAATCAATTGTTCGTTAAATCGGGAAACCACTGTAGTTTGTTACTGTATAAAACGGATAAACATCGTGGTGACAAAAATTCGAAAACTTATTTCTATGTAGAAAGACCGTAGGAATCCAAATATAGGGTTGTCACTTTCGAGAAATTAGCCGTTTATAGGGTATACCCCAGAAAGTGTAAAAATCAAAAAACCATATATATATATAGTTTGTTACTGTATACAACGGATAAACATCGTGGTGACAAAAATTCGAAAACTTATTTCTTTGGAGAAACACCGTAGGAATCCAAATATAGGGTTGTCACTTTCGAGAAATTAGACGTTTATAGGGTATACCAAAAAAAAGTGTAAAAATTAAAAATACATATATATATATAGTTTGTAACTGTATAAAACGGATAAACATCGTGGTGACAAAAACTCGAAAACTTATTTCTATGCAGAAAGACCGTATAAAGCCAAATATAAGGTTGTCACTTTCGAGAAATTAGCCGTTTATAGGGTATATCCAAAAAAGTGTGAAAATAAAAAATCCATATATATATATAGTTTGTTACTGTATAAAACATCGTGGTGACAAAAATTCGAAAACTTATTTCTATGTAGAAAGACCGTAGGAATCCAAATATAGGGTTGTCACTTTCGAGAAATTTGCCGTTTATAGGGTATACCCAAATAAGCGTAAAAATCAAAAATCCATATATATGTAGTTTGTTACTGTATAAAACGGATAAACATCGTGGTGACAGAAATTCGAAAACTTATTTCTCTGTAGAAAGACCGTAGGAATCCAAATATAGGGTTGTCACTTTCGAGAAATCAGCCGTTTATAGGGTATACCCAAAAAAGTGTAAAAATCATATATACATATATAGCTTGTTACTGTATAAAACATCGTGGTGACAAAAATTCAAAAACTTATTTCTATGTAGAAAGACCGTAGGAATCCAAATATAGGGTTGTCACTTTCGAGAAATCAGCCGTTTGTAGGGTATACCCAAAAAAGTGTAAAAATCAAAAATCCATATATATATATATATATAAAGTTTGTTACTGTATAAAACGGATAAACATCGTGGTGACAAAAATTTGAAAACTTATTTCTATGTAGAAAGACCGTAGGAATCCAAATATAGGGTTGTCACTTTCGAGAAATTAGCCGTTTATAGGGTTTACCCAAAAAAGTGTAAAAATCAAAAATCCATATACAATACATATATATAGTTTATTACTGTATAAAACATCGTGGTGACAAAAATTCGAAAACTTATTTCTATGTAGAAAGACCGTAGGAATCCAAATATAGGGTTGTCACTTTCGAGAAATTAGCCGTTTATAGGGCATACCCAAGAAAGTGTAAAAATCAAAAAACCATATATATATAGTTTGTTACTGTATAAAACGGATAAGCATCGTGGTGACAAAAATTCGAAAACTTATTTCTATGTAGAAAGACCGTAGGAATCCAAATATAGGGTTGTCACTTTCGAGAAATTAGCCGTTTTAGGGTATACCCAAAAAAGTGTAAAAATGAAAAATACATATATATAGTTTGTTACTGTATAAAACAGATAAACATCGTGGTGACAAAAATTCGAAAACTTATTTCTATGTAGAAAGACCGTATAAATCCAAATATAAGGTTGTCACTTTCGAAAAATTAGCCGTTTATAGGGTATATCCAAAAAAGTGTGAAAATAAAAAATCCATATATATATAGTTTGTTACTGTATAAAACATCGTGGTGACAAAAATTCGAAAACTTATTTCTATGTAGAAAGACCGTAGGAATCCAAATATAGGGTTGTCACTTTCGAGAAATTAGCCGCTTTAGGGTATACCCAAAAAAGTGTAAAAATGAAAAATACATATATATAGTTTGTTACTGTATAAAACAGATAACCATCGTGGTGACAAAAATTCGAAAACTTATTTCTATGTAGAAAGACCGTATAAATCCAAATATAAGGTTGTCACTTTCGAAAAATTAGCCGTTTATAGGGTATATCCAAAAAAGTGTGAAAATAAAAAATCCATATATATATAGTTTGTTACTGTATAAAACATCGTGGTGACAAAAATTCTAAAACTTATTTCTATGTAGAAAGACCGTAGGAATCGAAATAAAGGGTTGTCACTTTCGAGAAATTAGCCGTTTATAGGGTATACCCAAAAAAGTGTAAAGATAAAAAATCCATATATATATAGTTTGTTACTGTATAAAACGGATAAACATCGTGGTGACAAAAATTCGAAAACTTATTTCTATGTAGAAAGACCGTAGGAATCCAAATATAAGGTTGTCACTTTCGAGAAATTAGCCGTTTATAGGGTATACCCCAGAAAGTGTAAAAATCAAAAAACCATATATATATATAGTTTGTTACTGTATACAACGGATAAACATCGTGGTGACAAAAATTCGAAAACTTATTTCTTTGGAGAAACACCGTAGGAATCCAAATATAGGGTTGTCACTTTCGAGAAATTAGACGTTTATAGGGTATACCAAAAAAAGTGTAAAAATTAAAAATACATATATATATAGTTTGTAACTGTATAAAACGGATAAACATCGTGGTGCCAAAAACTCGAAAACTTATTTCTATGCAGAAAGACCGTATAAAGCCAAATATAAGGTTGTCACTTTCGAGAAATTAGCCGTTTATAGGGTATATCCAAAAAAGTGTGAAAATAAAAAATCCATATATATATATAGTTTGTTACTGTATAAAACATCGTGGTGACAAAAATTCGAAAACTTATTTCTATGTAGAAAGACCGTAGGAATCCAAATATAGGGTTGTCACTTTCGAGAAATTTGCCGTTTATAGGGTATACCCAAGAAAGTGTAAAAATCAAAAAACCTTATATATATAGTTTGTTACTGTATAAAACGGATAAACATCGTGGTGACAGAAATTCGAAAACTTATTTCTCTGTAGAAAGACCGTAGGAATCCAAATATAGGGTTGTCACTTTCGAGAAATCAGCCGTTTATAGGGTATACCCAAAAAAGTGTAAAAATCATATATATATATATAGCTTGTTACTGTATAAAACATCGTGGTGACAAAAATTCGAAAACTTATTTCTATGTAGAAAGACCGTAGGAATCCAAATATAGGGTTGTCACTTTCGAGAAATCAGCCGTTTGTAGGGTATACCCAAAAAAGTGTAAAAATCAAAAATCCATATATATATATATATATAAAGTTTGTTACTGTATAAAACGGATAAACATCGTGGTGACAAAAATTTGAAAACTTATTTCTATGTAGAAAGACCGTAGGAATCCAAATATAGGGTTGTCACTTTCGAGAAATTAGCCGTTTATAGGGTATACCAAAAAAAGTGTAAAAATTAAAAATACATATATATATAGTTTGTTACTGTATAAAACGGATAAGCATCGTGGTGACAAAAATTCGAAAACTTATTTCTATGTAGAAAGACCGTAGGAATCCAAATATAGGGTTGTCACTTTCGAGAAATCAGCCGTTTGTAGGGTATACCCAAAAAAGTGTAAAAATGAAAAATACATATATATAGTTTGTTACTGTATAAAACAGATAAACATCGTGGTGACAAAAATTCGAAAACTTATTTCTATGTAGAAAGACCGTATAAATCCAAATATAAGGTTGTCACTTTCGAAAAATTAGCCGTTTATAGGGTATATCCAAAAAAGTGTGAAAATAAAAAATACATATATATATAGTTTGTTACTGTATAAAACATCGTGGTGACAAAAATTCGAAAACTTATTTCTATGTAGAAAGACCGTAGGAATCGAAATAAAGGGTTGTCACTTTCGAGAAATTAGCCGTTTATAGGGTATACCCAAAAAAGTGTAAAGATAAAAAATCCATATATATATAGTTTGTTACTGTATAAAACGGATAAACATCGTGGTGACAAAAATTCGAAAACTTATTTCTATGTAGAAAGACCGTAGGAATCCAAATATAGGGTTGTCACTTTCGAGAAATTAGCCGTTTATAGGGTATACCCCAGAAAGTGTAAAAATCAAAAAACCATATATATATATAGTTTGTTACTGTATACAACGGATAAACATCGTGGTGACAAAAATTCGAAAACTTATTTCTTTGGAGAAACACCGTAGGAATCCAAATATAGGGTTGTCACTTTCGAGAAATTAGACGTTTATAGGGTATACCAAAAAAAAGTGTAAAAATTAAAAATACATATATATATAGTTTGTAACTGTATAAAACGGATAAACATCGTGGTGACAAAAACTCGAAAACTTATTTCTATGCAGAAAGACCGTATAAAGCCAAATATAAGGTTGTCACTTTCGAGAAATTAGCCGTTTATAGGGTATATCCAAAAAAGTGTGAAAATAAAAAATCCATATATATATATATAGTTTGTTACTGTATAAAACATCGTGGTGACAAAAATTCGAAAACTTATTTCTATGTAGAAAGACCGTAGGAGTCCAAATATAGGGTTGTCACTTTCGAGAAATTTGCCGTTTATAGGGTATACCCAAATAAGCGTAAAAATCAAAAATCCATATATATATAGTTTGTTACTGTATAAAACGGATAAACATCGTGGTGACAGAAATTCGAAAACTTATTTCTCTGTAGAAAGACCGTAGGAATCCAAATATAGGGTTGTCACTTTCGAGAAATCAGCCGTTTATAGGGTATACCCAAAAAAGTGTAAAAATCATATATACATATATAGCTTGTTACTGTATAAAACATCGTGGTGACAAAAATTCGAAAACTTATTTCTATGTAGAAAGACCGTAGGAATCCAAATATAGGGTTGTCACTTTCGAGAAATTAGCCGTTTATAGGGCATACCTAAGAAAGTGTAAAAATCAAAAAACCATATATATATAGTTTGTTACTGTATAAAACGGATAAGCATCGTGGTGACAAAAATTCGAAAACTTATTTCTATGTAGAAAGACCGTAGGAATCCAAATATAGGGTTGTCACTTTCGAGAAATTAGCCGTTTTAGGGTATACCCAAAAAAGTGTAAAAATGAAAAATACATATATATAGTTTGTTACTGTATAAAACAGATAAACATCGTGGTGACAAAAATTCGAAAACTTATTTCTATGTAGAAAGACCGTATAAATCCAAATATAAGGTTGTCACTTTCGAAAAATTAGCCGTTTATAGGGTATATCCAAAAAAGTGTGAAAATAAAAAATCCATATATATATAGTTTGTTACTGTATAAAACATCGTGGTGACAAAAATTCGAAAACTTATTTCTATGTAGAAAGACCGTAGGAATCCAAATATAGGGTTGTCACTTTCGAGAAATTAGCCGCTTTAGGGTATACCCAAAAAAGTGTAAAAATGAAAAATACATATATATAGTTTGTTACTGTATAAAACAGATAAACATCGTGGTGACAAAAATTCGAAAACTTATTTCTATGTAGAAAGACCGTATAAATCCAAATATAAGGTTGTCACTTTCGAAAAATTAGCCGTTTATAGGGTATATCCAAAAAAGTGTGAAAATAAAAAATCCATATATATATAGTTTGTTACTGTATAAAACATCGTGGTGACAAAAATTCTAAAACTTATTTCTATGTAGAAAGACCGTAGGAATCGAAATAAAGGGTTGTCACTTTCGAGAAATTAGCCGTTTATAGGGTATACCCAAAAAAGTGTAAAGATAAAAAATCCATATATATATAGTTTGTTACTGTATAAAACGGATAAACATCGTGGTGACAAAAATTCGAAAACTTATTTCTATGTAGAAAGACCGTAGGAATCCAAATATAGGGTTGTCACTTTCGAGAAATTAGCCGTTTATAGGGTATACCCCAGAAAGTGTAAAAATCAAAAAACCATATATATATATAGTTTGTTACTGTATACAACGGATAAACATCGTGGTGACAAAAATTCGAAAACTTATTTCTTTGGAGAAACACCGTAGGAATCCAAATATAGGGTTGTCACTTTCGAGAAATTAGACGTTTATAGGGTATACCAAAAAAAGTGTAAAAATTAAAAATACATATATATATAGTTTGTAACTGTATAAAACGGATAAGCATCGTGGTGACAAAAATTCGAAAACTTATTTCTATGTAGAAAGACCGTAGGAATCCAAATATAGGGTTGTCACTTTCGAGAAATTAGCCGTTTTAGGGTATACCCAAAAAAGTGTAAAAATGAAAAATACATATATATAGTTTGTTACTGTATAAAACAGATAAACATCGTGGTGACAAAAATTCGAAAACTTATTTCTATGTAGAAAGACCGTATAAATCCAAATATAAGGTTGTCACTTTCGAAAAATTAGCCGTTTATAGGGTATATCCAAAAAAGTGTGAAAATAAAAAATCCATATATATATAGTTTGTTACTGTATAAAACATCGTGGTGACAAAAATTCGAAAACTTATTTCTATGTAGAAAGACCGTAGGAATCGAAATAAAGGGTTGTCACTTTCGAGAAATTAGCCGTTTATAGGGTATACCCAAAAAAGTGTAAAGATAAAAAATCCATATATATATAGTTTGTTACTGTATAAAACGGATAAACATCGTGGTGACAAAAATTCGAAAACTTATTTCTATGTAGAAAGACCGTAGGAATCCAAATATAGGGTTGTCACTTTCGAGAAATTAGCCGTTTATAGGGTATACCCCAGAAAGTGTAAAAATCAAAAAACCATATATATATATATAGTTTGTTACTGTATACAACGGATAAACATCGTGGTGACAAAAATTCGAAAACTTATTTCTTTGGAGAAACACCGTAGGAATCCAAATATAGGGTTGTCACTTTCGAGAAATTAGACGTTTATAGGGTATACCAAAAAAAAGTGTAAAAATTAAAAATACATATATATATAGTTTGTAACTGTATAAAACGGATAAACATCGTGGTGACAAAAACTCGAAAACTTATTTCTATGCAGAAAGACCGTATAAAGCCAAATATAAGGTTGTCACTTTCGAGAAATTAGCCGTTTATAGGGTATATCCAAAAAAGTGTGAAAATAAAAAATCCATATATATATATAGTTTGTTACTGTATAAAACATCGTGGTGACAAAAATTCGAAAACTTATTTCTATGTAGAAAGACCGTAGGAATCCAAATATAGGGTTGTCACTTTCGAGAAATTTGCCGTTTATAGGGTATACCCAAATAAGCGTAAAAATCAAAAATCCATATATATATAGTTTGTTACTGTATAAAACGGATAAACATCGTGGTGACAGAAATTCGAAAACTTATTTCTCTGTAGAAAGACCGTAGGAATCCAAATATAGGGTTGTCACTTTCGAGAAATCAGCCGTTTATAGGGTATACCCAAAAAAGTGTAAAAATCATATATACATATATAGCTTGTTACTGTATAAAACATCGTGGTGACAAAAATTCGAAAACTTATTTCTATGTAGAAAGACCGTAGGAATTCAAATATAGGGTTGTCACTTTCGAGAAATCAGCCGTTAGGGTATACCCAAAAAAGTGTAAAAATCAAAAATCCATATATATATATATATATATAAAGTTTGTTACTGTATAAAACGGATAAACATCGTGGTGACAAAAATTTGAAAACTTATTTCTATGTAGAAAGACCGTAGGAATCCAAATATAGGGTTGTCACTTTCGAGAAATTAGCCGTTTATAGGGTTTACCCAAAAAAGTGTAAAAATCAAAAATCCATATACAATACATATATATAGTTTATTACTGTATAAAACATCGTGGTGACAAAAATTTGAAAACTTATTTCTATGTAGAAAGACCGTAGGAATCCAAATATAGGGTTGTCACTTTCGAGAAATTAGCCGTTTATAGGGCATACCTAAGAAAGTGTAAAAATCAAAAAACCATATATATATAGTTTGTTACTGTATAAAACGGATAAGCATCGTGGTGACAAAAATTCGAAAACTTATTTCTATGTAGAAAGACCGTAGGAATCCAAATATAGGGTTGTCACTTTCGAGAAATTAGCCGTTTTAGGGTATACCCAAAAAAGTGTAAAAATGAAAAATACATATATATAGTTTGTTACTGTATAAAACAGATAAACATCGTGGTGACAAAAATTCGAAAACTTATTTCTATGTAGAAAGACCGTATAAATCCAAATATAAGGTTGTCACTTTCGAAAAATTAGCCGTTTATAGGGTATATCCAAAAAAGTGTGAAAATAAAAAATCCATATATATATAGTTTGTTACTGTATAAAACATCGTGGTGACAAAAATTCGAAAACTTATTTCTATGTAGAAAGACCGTAGGAATCCAAATATAGGGTTGTCACTTTCGAGAAATTAGCCGCTTTAGGGTATACCCAAAAAAGTGTAAAAATGAAAAATACATATATATAGTTTGTTACTGTATAAAACAGATAAACATCGTGGTGACAAAAATTCGAAAACTTATTTCTATGTAGAAAGACCGTATAAATCCAAATATAAGGTTGTCACTTTCGAAAAATTAGCCGTTTATAGGGTATATCCAAAAAAGTGTGAAAATAAAAAATCCATATATATATAGTTTGTTACTGTATAAAACATCGTGGTGACAAAAATTCTAAAACTTATTTCTATGTAGAAAGACCGTAGGAATCGAAATAAAGGGTTGTCACTTTCGAGAAATTAGCCGTTTATAGGGTATACCCAAAAAAGTGTAAAGATAAAAAATCCATATATATATAGTTTGTTACTGTATAAAACGGATAAACATCGTGGTGACAAAAATTCGAAAACTTATTTCTATGTAGAAAGACCGTAGGAATCCAAATATAGGGTTGTCACTTTCGAGAAATTAGCCGTTTATAGGGTATACCCCAAAAAGTGTAAAAATCAAAAAACCATATATATATATAGTTTGTTACTGTATACAACGGATAAACATCGTGGTGACAAAAATTCGAAAACTTATTTCTTTGGAGAAACAGCGTAGGAATCCAAATATAGGGTTGTCTTTTTCGAGAAATTAGACGTTTATAGGGTATACCAAAAAAAGTGTAAAAATTAAAAATACATATATATATAGTTTGTAACTGTATAAAACGGATAAACATCGTGGTGACAAAAACTCGAAAACTTATTTCTATGCAGAAAGACCGTATAAAGCCAAATATAAGGTTGTCACTTTCGAGAAATTAGCCGTTTATAGGGTATATCCAAAAAAGTGTGAAAATAAAAAATCCATATATATATATAGTTTGTTACTGTATAAAACATCGTGGTGACAAAAATTCGAAAACTTATTTCTATGTAGAAAGACCGTAGGAATCCAAATATAGGGTTGTCACTTTCGAGAAATTTGCCGTTTATAGGGTATACCCAAATAAGCGTAAAAATCAAAAATCCATATATATATAGTTTGTTACTGTATAAAACGGATAAACATCGTGGTGACAGAAATTCGAAAACTTATTTCTCTGTAGAAAGACCGTAGGAATCCAAATATAGGGTTGTCACTTTCGAGAAATCAGCCGTTTATAGGGTATACCCAAAAAAGTGTAAAAATCATATATATATATATAGCTTGTTACTGTATAAAACATCGTGGTGACAAAAATTCGAAAACTTATTTCTATGTAGAAAGACCGTAGGAATCCAAATATAGGGTTGTCACTTTCGAGAAATCAGCCGTTTGTAGGGTATACCCAAAAAAGTGTAAAAATCAAAAATCCATATATATATATATATATAAAGTTTGTTACTGTATAAAACGGATAAACATCGTGGTGACAAAAATTTGAAAACTTATTTCTATGTAGAAAGACCGTAGGAATCCAAATATAGGGTTGTCACTTTCGAGAAATTAGCCGTTTATAGGGTTTACCCAAAAAAGTGTAAAAATCAAAAATCCATATACCTAATATATATATATAGTTTATTACTGTATAAAACATCGTGGTGACAAAAATTCGAAAACTTATTTCTATGTAGAAAGACCGTAGGAATCCAAATATAGGGTTGTCACTTTCGAGAAATTAGCCGTTTATAGGGCATACCCAAGAAAGTGTAAAAATCAAAAAACCATATATATATAGTTTGTTACTGTATAAAACGGATAAGCATCGTGGTGACAAAAATTCGAAAACTTATTTCTATGTAGAAAGACCGTAGGAATCCAAATATAGGGTTGTCACTTTCGAGAAATTAGCCGTTTTAGGGTATACCCAAAAAAGTGTAAAAATGAAAAATACATATATATAGTTTGTTACTGTATAAAACAGATAAACATCGTGGTGACAAAAATTCGAAAACTTATTTCTATGTAGAAAGACCGTATAAATCCAAATATAAGGTTGTCACTTTCGAAAAATTAGCCGTTTATAGGGTATATCCAAAAAAGTGTGAAAATAAAAAATCCATATATATATAGTTTGTTACTGTATAAAACGGATAAGCATCGTGGTGACAAAAATTCGAAAACTTATTTCTATGTAGAAAGACCGTAGGAATCCAAATATAGGGTTGTCACTTTCGAGAAATTAGCCGTTTATAGGGCATACCCAAGAAAGTGTAAAAATCAAAAAACCATATATATATAGTTTGTTACTGTATAAAACGGATAAGCATCGTGGTGACAAAAATTCGAAAACTTATTTCTATGTAGAAAGACCGTAGGAATCCAAATATAGGGTTGTCACTTTCGAGAAATTAGCCGTTTTAGGGTATACCCAAAAAAGTGTAAAAATGAAAAATACATATATATAGGTTGTTACTGTATAAAACAGATAAACATCGTGGTGACAAAAATTCGAAAACTTATTTCTATGTAGAAAGACCGTAGGAATCCAAATATAGGGTTGTCACTTTCGAGAAATTAGCCGTTTATAGGGCATACCCAAGAAAGTGTAAAAATCAAAAAACCATATATATATAGTTTGTTACTGTATAAAACGGATAAGCATCGTGGTGACAAAAATTCGAAAACTTATTTCTATGTAGAAAGACCGTAGGAATCCAAATATAGGGTTGTCACTTTCGAGAAATTAGCCGTTTTAGGGTATACCCAAAAATGTGTAAAAATGAAAAATACATATATATAGTTTGTTACTGTATAAAACAGATAAACATCGTGGTGACAAAAATTCGAAAACTTATTTCTATGTATACAGACCGTAGGAATCCAAATATAGGGTTGTCACTTTCGAGAAATTAGCCGTTTATAGGGTATACCCAAGAAAGTGTAAAAATAAAAAATCCATATATATATATATAGTTTGTTACTGTATAAAACATCGTGGTGACAAAAATTCGAAAACTTATTTCTATGTAGAAAGACCGTAGGAATCCAAATATAGGGTTGTCACTTTCGAAAAATCAGCCGTTTTAGGGTACACCCAAAAAAGTGTAAAAATCATATATATATATATAGTTTGTTACTGTATAAATTATCGTGGTGACAAAAATTCGAAAACTTATTTCTATGTAGAAAGACCGTAGGAATCCAAATATAGGGTTGTCAGTTTCGAGAAATCAGCCGTTTATAGGGTATACCCAAGAAAGTGTAAAAATCAAAAAACCTTATATATATAGTTTGTTACTGTGTAAAACGAATAAACATCGTGGTGACAAAAATTTGAAAACTTATTTCTATGTAGAAAGACCGTAGGAATCCAAATATAGGGTTGTCACTTTCGAGAAATTAGCCGTTTATAGGGAATACCCAAAAAAGTGTAAAAATTAAAAATACTTATATATAGTTTGTTACTGTATAAAACGGATAAACATCGTGGTGACAAAAACTCGAAAACTTATTTCTATGTAGAAAGACCGTATAAATCCAAATATAAGGTTATCACTTTCGAGAAATTAGCCGTTTATAGGATATATCCAAAAAAGTGTGAAAATAAAAAATCCATATATATATATATAGTTTGTTACTGTATAAAACATCGTGGTGACAAAAATTCGAAAACTTATTTCTATGTAGAAAGACCGTAGGAATCCAAATATAGGGTTGTCACTTTCGAGAAATTTGCCGTTTATAGGGTATACCCAAATAAGCGTAAAAATCAAAAATCCATATATATATAGTTTGTTACTGTATAAAACGGATAAACATCGTGGTGACAGAAATTCGAAAACTTATTTCTCTGTAGAAAGACCGTAGGAATCCAAATATAGGGTTGTCACTTTCGAGAAATCAGCCGTTTATAGGGTATACCCAAAAAAGTGTAAAAATCATATATACATATATAGTTTGTTACTGTATAAAACATCGTGGTGACAAAAATTCGAAAACTTATTTCTATGTAGAAAGACCGTAGGAATCCAAATATAGGGTTGTCACTTTCGAGAAATCAGCCGTTTGTAGGGTATACCCAAAAAAGTGTAAAAATCAAAAATCCATATATATATATATATATAAAGTTTGTTACTGTATAAAACGGATAAACATCGTGGTGACAAAAATTTGAAAACTTATTTCTATGTAGAAAGACCGTAGGAATCCAAATATAGGGTTGTCACTTTCGAGAAATTTGCCGTTTATAGGGTTTACCCAAAAAAGTGTAAAAATCAAAAATCCATATACAATATATATATATATAGTTTATTACTGTATAAAACATCGTGGTGACAAAAATTCGAAAACTTATTTCTATGTAGAAAGACCGTAGGAATCCAAATATAGGGTTGTCACTTTCGAGAAATAAGCCGTTTATAGGGCATACCCAAGAAAGTGTAAAAATCAAAAAACCATATATATATAGTTTGTTACTGTATAAAACGGATAAGCATCGTGGTGACAAAAATTCGAAAACTTATTTCTATGTAGAAAGACCGTAGGAATCCAAATATAGGGTTGTCACTTTCGAGAAATTAGCCGTTTTAGGGTATACCCAAAAAAGTGTAAAAATGAAAAATACATATATATAGTTTGTTACTGTATAAAACAGATAAACATCGTGGTGACAAAAATTCGAAAACTTATTTCTATGTAGAAAGACCGTATAAATCCAAGTATAAGGTTGTCACTTTCGAAAAATTAGCCGTTTATAGGGTATATCCAAAAAAGTGTGAAAATAAAAAATACATATATATATAGTTTGTTACTGTATAAAACATCGTGGTGACAAAAATTCGAAAACTTATTTCTATGTAGAAAGACCGTAGGAATCCAAATATAGGGTTGTCACTTTCGAGAAATCAGCCGTTTGTAGGGTATACCCAAAAAAGTGTAAAAATCAAAAATCCATATATATATATATATATATAAAGTTTGTTACTGTATAAAACGGATAAACATCGTGGTGACAAAAATTTGAAAACTTATTTCTATGTAGAAAGACCGTAGGAATCCAAATATAGGGTTGTCACTTTCGAGAAATTAGCCGTTTATAGGGTTTACCCAAAAAAGTGTAAAAATCAAAAATCCATATACAATATATATATATATATAGTTTATTACTGTATAAAACATCGTGGTGACAAAAATTCGAAAACTTATTTCTATGTAGAAAGACCGTAGGAATCCAAATAAAGGGTTGTCACTTTCGAGAAATTAGCCGTTTATAGGGCATATCCAAGAAAGTGTAAAAATCAAAAAACCATATATATATAGTTTGTTACTGTATAAAACGGATAAACATCGTGGTGACAAAAATTCGAAAACTTATTTCTATGTAGAAAGACCGTAGGAATCCAAATATAGGGTTGTCACTTTCGAGAAATTAGCCGTTTATAGGGTATACCCCAGAAAGTGTAAAAATCAAAAAACCATATATATATATAGTTTGTTACTGTATACAACGGATAAACATCGTGGTGACAAAAATTCGAAAACTTATTTCTTTGGAGAAACACCGTAGGAATCCAAATATAGGGTTGTCACTTTCGAGAAATTAGACGTTTATAGGGTATACCAAAAAAAGTGTAAAAATTAAAAATATATATATATATAGTTTGTAACTGTATAAAACGGATAAACATCGTGGTGACAAAAACTCGAAAACTTATTTCTATGCAGAAAGACCGTATAAAGCCAAATATAAGGTTGTCACTTTCGAGAAATTAGCCGTTTATAGGGTATATCCAAAAAAGTGTGAAAATAAAAAATCCATATATATATATAGTTTGTTACTGTATAAAACATCGTGGTGACAAAAATTCGAAAACTTATTTCTATGTAGAAAGACCGTAGGAATCCAAATATAGGGTTGTCACTTTCGAGAAATTTGCCGTTTATAGGGTATACCCAAATAAGCGTAAAAATCAAAAATCCATATATATATAGTTTGTTACTGTATAAAACGGATAAACATCGTGGTGACAGAAATTCGAAAACTTATTTCTCTGTAGAAAGACCGTAGGAATCCAAATATAGGGTTGTCACTTTCGAGAAATCAGCCGTTTATAGGGTATACCCAAAAAAGTGTAAAAATCATATATACATATATAGTTTGTTACTGTATAAAACATCGTGGTGACAAAAATTCGAAAACTTATTTCTATGTAGAAAGACCGTAGGAATCCAAATATAGGCTTGTCACTTTCGAGAAATCAGCCGTTTGTAGGGTATACCCAAAAAAGTGTAAAAATCAAAAATCCATATATATATATATATATAAAGTTTGTTACTGTATAAAACGGATAAACATCGTGGTGACAAAAATTTGAAAACTTATTTTTATGTAGAAAGACCGTAGGAATCCAAATATAGGGTTGCCACTTTCGAGAAATTAGCCGTTTATAGGGTTTACCCAAAAAAGTGTAAAAATCAAAAATCCATATACAATATATATATATATAGTTTATTACTGTATAAAACATCGTGGTGACAAAAATTCGAAAACTTATTTCTATGTAGAAAGACCGTAGGAATCCAAATATAGGGTTGTCACTTTCGAGAAATTAGCCGTTTATAGGGCATACCCAAGAAAGTGTAAAAATCAAAAAACCATATATATATAGTTTGTTACTGTATAAAGCGGATAAGCATCGTGGTGACAAAAATTCGAAAACTTATTTCTATGTAGAAAGACCGTAGGAATCCAAATATAGGGTTGTCACTTTCGAGAAATTAGCCGTTTTAGGGTATACCCAAAAAAGTGTAAAAATGAAAAATACATATATATAGTTTGTTACTGTATAAAACAGATAAACATCGTGGTGACAAAAATTCGAAAACTTATTTCTATGTAGAAAGACCGTATAAATCCAAATATAAGGTTGTCACTTTCGAAAAATTAGCCGTTTATAGGGTATATCCAAAAAAGTGTGAAAATAAAAAATCCATATATATATAGTTTGTTACTGTATAAAACATCGTGGTGACAAAAATTCGAAAACTTATTTCTATGTAGAAAGACCGTAGGAATCGAAATAAAGGGTTGTCACTTTCGAGAAATTAGCCGTTTATAGGGTATACCCAAAAAAGCGTAAAAATCAAAAATCCATATATATCGTTTGTTACTGTATAAAACGGATAAACATCGTGGTGACAAAAATTCGAAAACTTATTTCTATGTATACAGACCGTAGGAATCCAAATATAGGGTTGTCACTTTCGAGAAATTAGCCGTTTATAGGGTATACCCAAAAAAGCGTAAAAATCAAAAATCCATATATATATAGTTTGTTACTGTATAAAACGGATAAACATCGTGGTGACAAAAATTCGAAAACTTATTTCTATGTATACAGACCGTAGGAATTTAAATATAGGGTTGTCACTTTCGAGAAATTAGCCGTTTATAGGGTATACCCAAGAAAGTGTAAAAATAAAAAATCCATATATATATATATAGTTTGTTACTGTATAAAACATCGTGGTGACAAAAATTCGAAAACTTATTTCTATGTAGAAAGACCGTAGGAATCCAAATATAGGGTTGTCACTTTCGAAAAATCAGCCGTTTATAGGGTACACCCAAAAAAGTGTAAAAATCATATATATATATATATAGCTTGTTACTGTATAAATTATCGTGGTGACAAAAATTCGAAAACTTATTTCTATGTAGAAAGACCGTAGGAATCCAAATATAGGGTTGTCAGTTTCGAGAAATCAGCCGTTTATAGGGTATACCCAAGAAAGTGTAAAAATCAAAAAACCTTATATATATAGTTTGTTACTATGTAAAACGAATAAACATCGTGGTGACAAAAATTGGAAAACTTATTTCTATGTAGAAAGACCGTAGGAATCCAAATATAGGGTTGTCACTTTCGAGAAATTAGCCGTTTATAGGGAATACCCAAAAAAGTGTAAAAATTAAAAATACTTATATATAGTTTGTTACTGTATAAAACGGATAAACATCGTGGTGACAAAAACTCGAAAACTTATTTCTATGTAGAAAGACCGTATAAATCCAAATATAAGGTTATCACTTTCGAGAAATTAGCCGTTTATAGGGTATATCCAAAAAAGTGTGAAAATAAAAAATCCATATATATATATAGTTTGTTACTGTATAAAACATCGTGGTGACAAAAACTCGAAAACTTATTTCTATGTAGAAAGACCGTATAAATCCAAATATAAGGTTATCACTTTCGAGAAATTAGCCGTTTATAGGGTATACCCAAAAAAGCGTAAAAATCAAAAATCCATATATATATAGTTTGTTACTGTATAAAACGGATAAACATCGTGGTGACAAAAATTCGAAAACTTATTTTTATGTATACAGACCGTAGGAATCCGAATATAGGGTTGTCACTTTCGAGAAATCAGCCGTTTATAGGGTATACCCAAAAAAGTGTAAAAATAAAAATTCCATATATATATATATAAAGTTTGTTACTGTATAAAACGGATTAACATCGTGGTGACAAAAATTTGAAAACTTATTTTTATGTAAAAAGACCGTAGGAATCCAAATATAGGGTTGTCACTTTCGAGAAATTAGCCGTTTATAGGGTATACCCAAAAAAGTGTAAAAATCAAATATCCATATATATATAGTTTGTAACTGTATAAAACGGATAAACATAGTGGTGACAAAAATTCGAAAACTTATTTCTATGTAGAAAGACCGTAGGAATCCAAATATAGGGTTGTCACTTTCGAAAAATCAGCCGTTTATAGGGTATACCCAAAAAAGTGTAAAAATCATATATATATATATGGTTTGTTACTGTATAAATCATCGTGGTGACAAAAATTCGAAAACTTATTTCTATGTAGAAAGACCGTAGGAATCCAACTATAGGGTTGTCACTTTCGAGAAATCAGCCGTTTATAGGGTAGACCCAAAAAAGTGTAAAAATCAAAAATCCATATATATATATATATAAAGTTTGTAACTGTATACAACGGATAAACATCGTGGTGGCAAAAATTCGAAAACTTATTTCTATGTAGAAAGACCGTAGGAATCCAAATATATGGTTGTCACTTTCGAGAAATTAGCCGTTTATAGGGTTTAGCCAAAAAAGTGTAAAAATCAAAAATCCATATATATATATATAGTTTATTACTGTATAAAACATCGTGGTGACAAAAATTCGAAAAGGTATTTCTATGTATACAGACCGTAGGAATCCAAATATAGGGTTGTCACTTTCGAGAAATTAGCCGGTTATAGGGTAAACCCAAGAAAGTGTAAAAATCAAAAAACCATATATATATAGTTTGTTACTGTATAAAACGGATAAACATCGTGGTGACAAAATTCGAAAACTTATTTATATGTAGAAAGACCGTAGGAATCCAAATAAAGGGCTGTCACTTTCGAGAAATTAGCCGTTTATAGGGTTTAGCCAAAAAAGTGTAAAAATCAAAAATCCATATATATATATATAGTTTATTACTGTATAAAACATCGTGGTGACAAAAATTCGAAAACTTATTTCTATGTATAGAGGACCTTAGGAATCCAAATATAGGGTTGTCACTTTCGAGAAATTAGCCGGTTATAGGGTATACCCAAGAAAGTGTAAAAATAAAAAAACCATATATATATAGTTTGTTACTGTATAAAACGGATAAACATCGTGGTGACAAAAATTCGAAAACTTATTTATATGTAGAAAGACCGTAGGAATCCAAATATAGGGCTGTCACTTTCGAGAAATTAGCCGTTTATAGGGTATACCCAAAAAAGTGTAAAAATTAAAAATACATATATATATATAGTTTGTTACTGTATAAAACGGATAAACATTGTGGAGACAAAAACTCGAAAACTTATTTCTATGTAGAAAGACCGTATAAATCCAAATATAAGGTTGTCACTTTCGAGAAATTAGCCGTTTATAGGGTATATCCAAAAAGTGTGAAAATAAAAAATCCATATATATATATAGTTTGTTACTGTATAAAACATCGTGGTGACAAAAATTCGAAAACTTATTTCTATGTAGAAAGACCGTAGGAATCTAAATATAGGGTTGTCACTTTCGAGAAATTAGCCGTTTATAGGGTATACTCAAGAAAGTGTAAAAATCAAAAAACCATATATATATAGTTTGTTACTGTGTAAAACGAATAAACATCGTGGTGACAAAAATTTGAAAACTTATTTCTATGTAGAAAGACCGTAGGAATCCAAATATAGGGTTGTCACTTTCGAGAAATTAGCCGTTTATAGGGTATACCCAAAAAAGTGTAAAAATTAAAAATACATATATATAGTTTGTTACTGTATAAAACGGATAAACATAGTGGTGACAAAAACTCGAAAACTTATTTCTATGTAGAAAGACCGTATAAATCCAAATACCTATAAGGTTATCACTTTCGAGAAATTAGCTGTTTATAGGGTATATCCAAAAAAGTGTGAAAATAAAAAATCCATATATATATATAGTTTGTTACTGTATAAAACATCGTGGTGACAAAAATTCGAAAACTTATTTCTATGTAGAAAGACCGTAGGAATCGAAATATAGGGTTGTCACTTTCGAGAAATTAGCCGTTTATAGGGTATACCCAAAAAAACGTAAAAATCAAAAATCCATATATATATAGTTTGTTACTGTATAAAACGGATAAACATCGTGGTGACAAAAATTCGAATACTTATTTCTATGTATACAGACCGTAGGAATCTAAATATAGGGTTGTCACTTTCGAGAAATCAGCCGTTTATAGGGTATACCTAAAAAAGTGTAAAAATAAAAATTCGATATATATATATAAAGTTTGTTACTGTATAAAACGGATAAACATCGTGGTGACAAAAATTTGAAAACTTATTTCTATGTAAAAAGACCGTAGGAATCCAAATATAGGGTTGTCACTTTCGAGAAATTTGCCGCTTATAGGGTATACCCAAAAAAGTGTAAAAGTCAAAAATACATATATATATAGTTTGTTACTGTATACAACGGATAAACATCGTGGTGACAAAAATTCGAAAAAATATTTCTATGTAGAAAGACCGTAGAAATCCAAATATAGGGTTGTCACTTTCGAGAAATTAGCCGTTTATAGGGTATACCCAAAAAAGTGTAAAAATCCATATATATATATAAAGTTTGTTACTGTATAAAACGGATAAACATCGTGGTGACAAAAATTCGAAAAAATATTTCTATGTAGAAAGACCGTAGGAATCCAAATATAGGGTTGTCACTTTCGAGAAATTAGCCGTTTATAGGGTATCCCCAAAAAAGTGTAAAAATCAATAATCCATATATATATATAGTTTGTAACTGTATAAAACGGATAAACATCGTGGTGACAAAAATTTGAAAACTTATTTCTATGTAGGAAGACCGTAGGAATCCAAATATAGGGTTGTTACTTTCGAGAAATTTGCCGCTTATAGGGTTTACCCAAAAAAGTGTAAAAGTCAAAAATACATATATATATAGTTTGTTACTGTATACAACGGATAAACATCGTGGTGACAAAAATTCGAAAAAATATTTCTGTGTAGAAAGACCGTAGGAATCCAAATATAGGGTTGTCACTTTCGAGAAATTTGCCGCTTATAGGGTATACCCAAAAAAGTGTAAAAGTCAAAAATACATATATATATAGTTTGTTACTGTATACAACGGATAAACATCGTGGTGACAAAAATTCGAAAAAATATTTCTATGTAGAAAGACCGTAGGAATCCAAATATAGGGTTGTCACTTTCGAGAAATTAGCCGTTTATAGGGTATACCCAAAAAAGTGTAAAAATCAAAAATCCATATATATATATATAAAGTTTGTTACTGTATAAAACGGATAAACATCGTGGTGACAAAAATTCGAAAAAATATTTCTATGTAGAAAGACCGTAGGAATCCAAATATAGGGTTGTCACTTTCGAGAAATTAGCCGTTTATAGGGTATCCCCAAAAAAGTGTAAAAATCAAAAATCCATATATATATATAGTTTGTAGTGTATCCACACAATTCATTCTTTCTTACAAATAAACAAACAGATAATATTATTAAGTTAGGTCAGTAACATAACTGAATTGTTTTTCGTTGTCACAATTATAATTTCTTTTTGTGTAATTCGATATTTTAAATAAACAACGGTCAACGTTCGCTTATTTATTTTGACAACAAAATCGACAACAGTAGTTCAATGTACGTTGTTACATTTATGCTGATCTAACGAATTCTTTAGTTATGAATAAATTCCTTAATACACTGGACACCGATATGAGTAATAATTAATGAAAATACAATTTGATAAAGTAATTTAAAGATTTCTGTGTGCCTGATACAATACCGTATCATTTGTATGTAAGTTAATGCTAAGTACTAGAATAAGTGATTGAGTGAACTTATTGTAGTCACTCAATATTAGGTTAAGTTTTATTCTCATAAATAGTATTTAAGCAAACAAAATTGGTAAATAAAAATCAATCATTAACCATCAGCAATCTTCGCTTGTGTTCTTATTTATAATTAAATAAAAAACATTACATGGCGATCCTGCCTGATCCTTAATTTAATTCCACATAGCAAACCAAGAAGACTATATAGCAAATTTGCTTATTCTCTGGTGCTTAAAATTAAAATAAGGAAATAGATCCTGCCCCACAGAGCTTACGCTTAGTCAGGATCTATTGAATCAGGAACTTCGATATTATTTTGCTTTTTTTCCGATGACCGAGACGTGGGAGGAAATCCTGACAGGACTTAAGGAAGCCGAAGAACGTTGGGCTCGTGTACTGAAGGAAGGGCGCAAAGAAGAAAAGCCAGCCATCCTGTACAGAGGACCGAAACCAAGAAGGCCAAAAAAGACAGAAGAAGAAGCACGTTTTCCCATATTCCCGTTACAGAATACGAATAAAACAAGAGGAGGGGGAATAAACAAGCTGAAGATTCAACTGAAGGTTTTGGCACACCAGACAACCTATGAGGAGGGAGAACAACTAGTAAAGATAGAAGAAGAAATTAAAGAAATTAAGAAAAAAATAAAAATTGTAAAGAAAAGAAAAAAAAATTAATTAAGAATAACTAAATTTAATACACATAGTAAATAAAAATAAAAAATTGATATAAACACATACTTTTTATTGTAGTTAAAATTTTTTCTATTGTTAATTACAATAAAAGAAGACAATTATGCTAGTATAAAAAACCATATTTAAACAACAAAAAAAAAAAAAAAAAAAATTAAATAGAACATACAAAATAAATGGAGAAAAGAATAAATAAATTTAGAGGGAAAAACCCGATAAACTGGGATTACCAAGAACCACCTAAATTAAGTCCATAAAGAAAAGTAGAATTATTAGCTAACATTTGGAAAACTATTGGTATAGAAGGAACTCCGACAATAGAAGATTGGTATGATATGAACAAGACTCTTTTGGAAATGAAACTCAGTATAAAGTGGGCAGATAAGCATTATAAGAGCACTTTTGATAAATAAAAAAAAAAAAAAAAAAATGAAAAAATTGTGTATTACAGTGTTAGTGTTAGTATTAGTTGTCACATTGATAGGTTTTTGGATTAAAGTTAGCATAGTCAACATAATAGAGAGTAATTTACAGGAATTTCGTAGTTTTATTTTAACACAAATAGATAGAATTTTTTTCATTAAGAAATATACTACCCTTTTAAGATAGAAACAAATAATGAATAATTTAAATAAATTTGACAATAAGTATATAGGCTTGATAGTTATATTTGTAATATTAACCCCTATGATCGTAGTTTTGGATATGAAAATATTAAAGTTTGTGAAATTAGTCATAAGAGATTTTTCTAAATGGAATTCATAGAGCAACTGAATCAGATTATAATAAATGCAAGAAAATCAATAGGAAGACCCTATACTGCAGACACTATTAATGAAAAAAAGCTAGAAATAGAGAAAATTGAAAAAGATTAAAATATCAACCTAAGGGATTCAGAGGGCAAAGGAATAGTAGATGAATTTAGAAAATTAAAAGAAGAAGCACTCAATTTATTAAAAGTACATCTAGATAAGAAATCTTTAATACTTAAAAGACAAGACGTAGCCATGGCATCCTTAGATTTAAATGAGCTTTCAACTATTACAAAGTTAATACCAATATTTTCGGGTAAAATTAATGAATTGCAAACATTTTTATCAAATTTGGAAATGGTATTTGCATCTATTTCATCAGATAAGCATATTTCTTTTTTCAATTTTGTTTTCAAATCAAGATTGGGATTAAATGTACAAAACCGAATTAAACAAATACAAATACCTACAACCATAGAAGAACTAATTAGAATTTTGAAAACAACATATAAATCATTAAAGACCTCAAACACTTTGCTGAATGAAACAACACGGATATCACAAAAGGATAACAACATATTGGGTTTTGCTGCAAAAATAGAGAAACTCATTACAGAATTAAACGAGGTGCAGGTATAAGAACAAGGTGAATCTAGTAGGAGCACTATAGTAAACACAAACAATAAAATAGCTTTCAATGCATTTTTGAATGGGTTAACTGACCCACAAATAATATCTACTATCTACGCAAGCCAAGTAACGACATTTTCTGAAGCTTTGAAAATTGCCGAAAGCGCTTCATCTCGTGTAGAACAACAACGGATACTACATTACAACACACAACAGAATCAAAATTCGTTAAACAGAAACTGTAGAAAATGTGGAAGAAACCAGAGTTCGAAAATATACTGTAAAGTACAGCAAGTTAAGGTACCACACAGTTTTTTTTATTTTTGTTTGTGCACTTGTACACAAACAAAATATGGTACATAACTATTGTGAGCTGACGAACAGAAACACTTAGATAACTTACCGAACTTATTTTAGAGTCCGTGTTAAGTTCTTTTAAGGTACTTATCTGTACTTTTTAGTGAACACGTAGTTAACTTTTAGCTAACATGATGTGTTTTTTTAGTGTCTGCGTGTTTATTTATTGAGAAAAGAACCCAAAATATAATTTGAAGTTAAGTTTTATAACAGGAGTGCAGAAATATAAGAAACAAATAGTGCAAAAATATATGAAAAATTTGAAAAAATTCACGTTAAAATTCAAGAAAATTATGTAGTAAAGAGGCCTAATAGAAGGCCTTTTTGCAGACTAAAGATCTCCCAGCCGCATGCTAACTTTATTACCAATTAACAAGGTGTGTCACTGGAGACCAACACCTTGCACTTTTGCATCAATTTTAAGCACTTCTGGAAGGGTTTCTAAAAAGATTTAAGAATAAAGCTTTATCCAAATTTTATTGTTGTGGCAAATAATACGAAGTAAGTCAATTAATAACTAAACTTGCAACACGTTCTAACATAACTACTAATAAAACGATTGCGACAGGCCTTATCTTAGAAAAGAAAAATTTTAATTTGTAAAATATTTAATAAAAACTTTTCTAAAAGACCTTTTCAAAGAAGGCAGAGTGGAGTAAGTAAAAGTTTACTTACAATTTAATTGTGAACCTTCTTAAAGGCCTAAAAAGTGAATCGCTTGCAATTTTCACTGCTGGGCAGCACGATTAGCCTGTGTGTATTTTTTTTTTTTTTTTTTTGTAAAATTATTTCTTGACTGGTGAACCAAAATGTATGTGTTGTTTTTTTTTTTGTAGGCAAATATTATTGAAATAAAAAAAAACTAAGAGAACTGCACATATCGTCATCTTAAATGCAGAATATTGTAACATCAAATTTCATAAGTTTACATGAGAAGCAAAAAACCTTGTAAAATGGAAATTATATGAGATATTAGAGTATTAAATATTTAGAATAAAAATGCGAGAACCGATATATTTTTTATAAAAAAATATTATTTTTATTATATTCAACATTTTTGATTTTTCGAATTTATTCTATGATAGTGTATAAAGTAATTCCTGAAAAATTTAAGGAATAGAACTATTACAAAAAAGCTCATAGAATAAATTCGAAAAATAAAAAATTTTGAATATAACAAAGTTGCTTATGAAAAGAAATAATTCCCAATATCTATTTATTATTTTTATTGTTATTTATTTAGTTATGTATGTTGCGTTATTTTAAATTGAATGTGTGTTGCGTTATTTTAAATTCTCTGAAACAAAACGACAAAAATTTATATATATTGTTAAAAATTACAGGAATAATTGAATATTAAGATACTATAATAGAATATTAAGACAATAATCGTATAATTAATATGTAGCAAGAAGTAAATTTTAATTAGTTAATTTCTGAAAAATTTAAATAAGAAGAATGAAAGTTTTTCAATTAAGAGTAGTATTGATAGCAGCCCCCGTATTCAGTGAACGAAAATGTTGAACAAAGAAGCACTTATCCTAAAAAAAAAATACTATTAGTATTTAATAAAGCCGTAAAAGGATTTACAGAAAATATAGCTAAACAATTTATATTCCAGCACTTTATAAAAAATGCTATTATGTATGTGATGTAGAGTTGTGTCGGTCGTGAACGACCTCGTTCAATTGAACGGATCAGTCAGACGAACGATGAACGGCCGTTCAGTTTCATCGTTCGATTTCGTTCAATCGTTCACTTGGGTCTTTTGAATCAGTCGGTCACTTGCTTGCCGGACAACTGGTTGAAAAGAAACAACAATACTTTTGTGTTGTATAAGTTATGCAATTATAATATACTTATTTCTTTTACTCATTGCCACATTGCTTTACACATTTTCATAATACAATCAGGGTTGTCAAGTTTCTTGGCGACCTAATTTTCGATTTGGCGATATGGCGACTTTTTGGCGGCTTATAAAATATATGGCGATTTTGTTGGCTATTGATTTTCTATAAACTTGTTTTGAGACTGTTGGACAAATTTACCGTTTGTTATTTAGAAAGATTATATCAATGATGGTATTCCATCCAATATCAGGTTTTGCATAAAGTTTATAGATATAAGGATACGTCAGGTACTTACCATTTTAAAGAACTTGCTTTGACTGTCTTTATATGCATTTAATTCCAACTGCTAATGTCTGTGTTGAAATAGTTCTTTTTAATAATTTACTCTACTAAAACTCGCCTTCATTGTAACGAGTTATAAATTATATGACTGTAAATAGCACTTTTTGTACCTTCGCACGATATTTTGAATATACATTGTTAAAAAAAAAACACAGTAAGAATTGCCTTGCCGGTGAAGTGTATAGCGTTTTAGATACACATATATCTAATATTTGTTTAATACTTAACACAAAAAAACGTTTTGCTGCTTTAATTAGATTATTTTAAACTATTGTATCTTTTGTGTGTTCACCAATAATCTTACTTTTATTCAAAAAAATATACATATATCAAGGCGACTTTGTCCCATTTTTGGAGAATTTTAGCGATTCAGAAGAAATATATTTTTGTAGGATTTATAGAAAACATTGGAAAAAGTTCTAAAATAAATTTTATGTTGTCAAAAATGCAAAATAAGCCTTGGCGACTTTTGACATTGAATTTGGCAAAAAACATCAAAATAAATCTGACAACCCTGGCTGCTTTTCACAATTTTTCTACAATTGACATGAGCGTTGCCACTTGTTCTTAATACAAAACCCGCCCAATGCTAATTTTTTTCATTTGAGCAGAAAATTTTATAAATATTTATTTCTTTTAATGTTTCTAAATAAGTCCTATAAATAAATAACCAAATTCGATATTCGCTTTATTTATAAAAGCTTAGTAAAGTTTTACAGTACGAAATTAGTATGGAAAAAAACTTTTAATGTATACATTACATTCGTTTATGAATAAGACTCTTAAAATATAAAAAAAAATTAGCAATGTATGTTTGTTCGGTGAAATCTTGCAACTCAATTTTGAAGCAGATACCTCGAACCGATTGAGCTGTAATTTTTAAACACGTTCAGTTAAGATGACGATGCATGGTTAACTGTGCTACGTTATTCTAAATCTAACATTATAAGACACCCAAGATGGCAGACTTATTTTTAATGCATTAGAATATGAGTATCAAATGGGAGGGCTTGCTGAGAATAAGTCGAAAAAGAAAGTGACAGTACTCTAAATCATATATGGCGGACTAAGTTTTTAATGCTTGCCTTCAAGATGGGTATCAAATGAAAGGACTCATGAGAATACGAATGCTAGTTTTAATATAAACTAAAAGTAAATAACCTTTTTAAAAACAAGCTTTTATTGAAATGCGCTTCAAAGAAAAATATAAATGAATAGTATAAAACTTTTTTTAAAAAGACGCTTTTATTTAAATGCTCTAAAAAGAAAAACAGAAAATTTTAATTTTAAACTTTTACTATCAACTTATAACGGATTACATAATTTATATGATATACGAGATTTACTTGTGTAGACAAACAAGTAAATTATATAACATGATGTGATTGATTTAAACTATTAAACTTTTCAAACCATGTAAATACTAGTACTTAAATCTCGCGACTAGCTTTTAAATCAAATAAATTGTGTAAAGACAAGCGACAAGCTTTTATATCATATAAATTTATTAATGATGTTATAAGTTGATAGTTTAAGTTTATTTCTCATTTCTTTTTAGCGCATTTTAATAAAAGCGTGTTTTTTAAAAAGGTTTTTTAGTTTTTATAAAATAAAAACAAAAAATAAAATTTATATTATCACATATTTTGAGAATATAATACATATAACGCATGAATAATAATAATCACTATTGCTATTTGTTCATTTTTGTAATATTATTTTGATATTTAATTGTGCAATTGCTATAATTTTTATTATTTTTTTGTTTTTAAAAGTATTTTGTTCTTAAAATACCACATAAATTTGAAATTTTTTTCTCTCATTATTTTTGTTTAAATTAATTTTTAAAGAATTGGGCTCTTACTTTGAATAAGCCCTCGCAACAATTTTTTGTTCTTTCTATTAAAATGGAATTACCTAAGCATATAATAAATAAACAAGTTTTAAAATCGCCAAGTTTGGCGAGAAATTACTACGTATGGCAGCCCAGATTGTACTATGAATTTTTTAAAATAGTGTGGCAAGTCGCCACTGGCAATGTGTTAAAAGAAAAACGTATAGCATACAAACTTATAGTGTTGTTGTTTCTTTTTAATCAAATGAACGAAAAAAATGCGTATTTGGTTTGTGCTTATTGTTTTCTATTCTTGGTTACACTCAAAAAAGTTTTACAGTAACTTAATGAGATTTATTAAAATTGTTTTCCGTAATTAATGAAATTTTTTGATATCGCTTAAAATTGCCATATGTGCAAATAGGCAAACTTGCAAGACTCGTTTCATGAAGACCCTTTTTAATTTTTGTGTCATTTTAAATACAAAAATCAATTAAAAGAAAACAACTATAAAACTAAAAGCTAAAATTTGTGAATAAAAAGTGAAGTTTGTTTTTTAAACAAGCATAAATAAAGCATAACGACTAATTTGCTTAAATTACTGCAAGATTTTATTGTTTGTGATATTATTAACACTTGAATTTTTCATTGAAAACGGCGGTAAATATTAAACAAATTTATTTGTATAAATGCACAACTGAACAGCGCCAGTTTACGAGTCAAAATTGTTGAGCAAATTTACGAAGTTTGTGTAAACGAATTCTCATACAATTTTTGGTAGTTCATTTGAGAGCGCGTAAAAATGCACAGTTTGCGAGACTTTAAGTGATATCATGAAAACTCTTAATGATTTTTATTTCTGTTAATATGTTCAGTTATTTTTTATGCATAAAATAAAACTGAAGTACATGTGTACATATGTACATAAATAAAAAAAAAAATAGAAAGGAAAAAATATTTGGCTCATTTGGTAGGTCATAATGACAGATAAAAACACTGCTTTAGCTGTCTTAGTACGTAATTTAAATTAAGTTCAAATTAACTGAAAAGCCTTTGAATATATTTTATGTACCTAGTGCGTACTTTTTTTTAGTTGTAAATAAAGAGAAAAGTTAATTCATTTTTAATTAATATCTCCGTTATAAAATTAACAGTAAAAAATTACCTTACAATTCCTTTATTTAATATTACCCGTTTTATAATTACATTTTCAGTTTTCTAAACTTAATGCCTATTCTTTTGAATTTACTTACATAATGTTTCGAGTGTAATCTCACATGTTGTTTCTTTTAACACATTCAATCGATTGTTTAGTAAAGAGGACAAGACAAGTGAACGACTGAACGAAAGCGACAAATGATTCAAAAGACAAACTGACCCAAAAGACAAAGTGACCTGAAACGAACGATTGAACGAAAAGAACGAGCTCGTTCACTGATTCGAATTGAACGATAATGACCGGTCACTTAAACGAACGATTAAGCCCAAGACTAATGTGATGTAGAAGACAAGTAATTTATTATTTAACACAAAAATCTTTATAATAGTCTTTTTGAGGATATTGATGAAGGACGATTTGGAAGAATGCAATACTAACCAAAATAACAGATTATTTTAAATAAACGTGGAAAAAATATTTCCATTGTTTTATAAACATTCTATATCAATAATGAAAAAATATTCTGGTCCAATAGTAACAGATACATTATAGGAAACTCGTCTGTATTAAAATTTATTAAGAAGTATATATGTACATACGAGTATATTAACTCATAACATTAGAAACGAAACAAATAATGGAAATATCATAAAAATAATGGCATCCTGCTGGAAGCAAAAATCTAAGGATCTGAAGATGTTACTATTTATTCTTGGAAATTCTTAGCGTATGGGAGTGCAATGGGTTAAGCTGTGTAATTTCTAACAGTCCAATGAAGAAGAAGCTGATAGTCATACTTAATATAGGTTTTCATACATATATATGGATTCGGTTTATATTAATTTTACCGTATATATCAAATACTCTGCTAATTTTTTTTTAATTAAGATTATTCATTATGTAGTTTAAGTAAATTATATACTTAATGATAAGCCATTTTTGATTTTGTTAATAGCTTGGATATTTTTTAAGGTGGAAGTTTAAAATTTTTTTTAAATATTTAACGTAAATCGTAATCAATAATAAAGTCTATTTCAAAAATTTTCAATGATACATTGCTTTGCATCTTAGCAAACGATATGTACCTATACTGTTGTAAAAAATTCTTTGATGCTTTTAAAAGGGACCGTTTTTTTCTTAAGCAGACATAAAGGCAAAACTCATTCAAAAAAAACTCCAAGTACTCAATACGTGTTGTTGTTGTAATACAGTTTTACCAACCAAAAAAGTGCACTCACAATATTCTGTACGTAAAATTAACTGAAATTGTAATATAAAATAAATGAATATCCAGTTAAAAACCGATCTACTTATTTTTCATTTATTTTTAACGAAGCGTTCATTTAATTTTTACTGTCAAAAATTCAACTGCGAATTCCGTAAAAACAAATGAATTTTCAGTTATTTTATTAAAATTAACTATCAAAAAATAACCTATAAATTCCGTAAAAACAAATGAATTTTCAGTTATTTTATATAATTGAACTACCAAAAAATAAATCTATTTATAAATCTGTGGCAAAAAGTAAAAGTAAAAAACGATTTGCTTGTTTTGTGTAGAAAATTTCCATATTCTATTTGTTAAAATTATTTAGTTAAAAACATGAAATTTTTATGGTAAAATAATTGCGAATACCATATCGGGCATGCTGCTGGTGTCTTATAATTGGAAGTTCTTCTGTAACACTGCGGCCACACGATCAACTTTTTGTTGATAGTCTTTTACATATACTGTTTGTCAAAATTTACATTAATTGAAAGCTGTGACGTAGGCTGCACGCAATTTAAACAATTTATACTGACAAACGAAAAATTAGCTCACTAAACTTCTAATCAGCTGTTAAATTGAGCGTAAAATTGCCAAACAAATGGATAGTTAAAATTGAGAGCAATCTCGTGATCAATTTAAAAAGTGTGAGTGTGTTAGTGAAAAAAATGAGAGTGAGAGCAAATTGAAAGGAATTGAAAGACAAAAATTGATCGTGTGGCCTCCAAGTAAACAAAGTGGTCAGTACAACAAAACTAAAACAAACATGTAGGTATAACGGGGTAAGTAAATAAAAATAAATATTCTCTCTCTCTCATTAGAATAACAAGCGGACAGGAGTCTGGTATTTTTTAGAAATTCGAGTAAAACCTGTATTATATAAAATTACTGAATTACATAAAATAACTGAAAATTCATTTGTTTTTACGGAATTTGTCAGTTATTTTTTGATAGTTAATTTTAATAAAATAACTGAAAATTCATTTGTTTTTACGGAATTCGCAGTTGAATTTTTGACAGTAAAAATTAAATGAACGCTTCGTTAAAAATAAATGAAAAATAAGTAGATCGGTTTTTAACTGGATATTCATTTATTTTATATTACAATTTCAGTTAATTTTACGTACAGAATATTGTGAGTGCACTTTTTTGGTTGGTAAAACTGTATTACAACAACAACACGTATTGAGTACTTGGAGTTTTTTTTGAATGAGTTTTGCCTTTATGTCTGCTTAAGAAAAAAACGGTCCCTTTTAAAAGCATCAAAGAATTTTTTACAACAGTATAGGTACATATCGTTTGCTAAGATGCAAAGCAATGTATCATTGAAAATTTTTGAAATAGACTTTATTATTGATTACGATTTACGTTAAATATTTAAAAAAAATTTTAAACTTCCACCTTAAAAAATATCCAAGCTATTAACAAAATCAAAAATGGCTTATCATTAAGTATATAATTTACTTAAACTACATAATGAATAATCTTAATTAAAAAAAAATTAGCAGAGTATTTGATATATACGGTAAAATTAATATAAACCGAATCCATATATATGTATGAAAACCTATATTAAGTATGACTATCAGCTTCTTCTTCATTGGACTGTTAGAAATTACACAGCTTAACCCATTGCACTCCCATACGCTAAGAATTTCCAAGAATAAATAGTAACATCTTCAGATCCTTAGATTTTTGCTTCCAGCAGGATGCCATTATTTTTATGATATTTCCATTATTTGTTTCGTTTCTAATGTTATGAGTTAATATACTCGTATGTACATATATACTTTTTAATAAATTTTAATACAGACGAGTTTCCTATAATGTATCTGTTATTATTGGACCAGAATATTTTTTCATTATTGATATAGAATGTTTATAAAACAATGGAAATATTTTTTCCACGTTTATTTAAAATAATCTGTTATTTTGGTTAGTATTGCATTCTTCCAAATCGTCCTTCATCAATATCCTCAAAAAGACTATTATAAAGATTTTTGTGTTAAATAATAAATTACTTGTCTTCTACATCACATACATAATAGCATTTTTTATAAAGTGCTGGAATATAAATTGTTTAGCTATATTTTCTGTTAATCCTTTTACGGCTTTATTAAATACTTATAGTATTTTTTTTTTTAGGATAAGTGCTTCTTTGTTCAACATTTTCGTTCACTGAATACGGGGGCTGCTATCAATACTACTCTTAATTGAAAAACTTTCATTCTTCTTATTTAAATTTTTCAGAAATTAACTAATTAAAATTTACTTCTTGCTACATATTAATTATACGATTATTGTCTTAATATTCTATTATAGTATCTTAATATTCAATTATTCCTGTAATTTTTAACAATATATTTAAATTTTTGTCGTTTTGTTTCAGAGAATTTAAAATAACGCAACACACATTCAATTTAAAATAACGCAACATACATAACTAAATAAATAACAATAAAAATAATAAATATATATTGGGAATTATTTCTTTTCATAAGCAACTTTGTTATATTCAAAATTTTTTATTTTTCGAATTTATTCTATGAGCTTTTTTGTAATAGTTCTATTCCTTAAATTTTTCAGGAATTACTTTATACACTATCATAGAATAAATTCGAAAAATCAAAAATGTTGAATATAATAAAAATAATATTTTTTTATAAAAAATATATCGGTTCTCGCATTTTTATTCTAAATATTTAAAACTCTAATATCTCATATAATTTCCATTTTACAAGGTTTTTTGCTTCTCATGTAAACTTATGAAATTTGATGTTACAATATTCTGCATTTAAGATGACGATATGTGCAGTTCTCTTAGTTTTTTTTTATTTCAATAATATTTGCCTACAAAAAAAAACAACACATACATTTTGGTTCACCAGTCAAGAAATAATTTTACAAAAAAAAAAAAAAAAAATACACACAGGCTAATCGTGCTGCCCAGCAGTGAAAATTGCAAGCGATTCACTTTTTAGGCCTTTAAGAAGGTTCACAATTAAATTGTAAGTAAACTTTTACTTACTCCACTCTGCCTTCTTTGAAAAGGTCTTTTAGAAAAGTTTTTATTAAATATTTTACAAATTAAAATTTTTCTTTTCTAAGATAAGGCCTGTCGCAATCGTTTTATTAGTAGTTATGTTAGAACGTGTTGCAAGTTTAGTTATTAATTGACTTACTTCGTATTATTTGCCACAACAATAAAATTTGGATAAAGCTTTATTCTTAAATCTTTTTAGAAACCCTTCCAGAAGTGCTTAAAATTGATGCAAAAGTGCAAGGTGTTGGTCTCCAGTGACACACCTTGTTAATTGGTAATAAAGTTAGCATGCGGCTGGGAGATCTTTAGTCTGCAAAAAGGCCTTCTATTAGGCCTCTTTACTACATAATTTTCTTGAATTTTAACGTGAATTTTTTCAAATTTTTCATATATTTTTGCACTATTTGTTTCTTATATTTCTGCACTCCTGTTATAAAACTTAACTTCAAATTATATTTTGGGTTCTTTTCTCAATAAATAAACACGCAGACACTAAAAAAACACATCATGTTAGCTAAAAGTTAACTACGTGTTCACTAAAAAGTACAGATAAGTACCTTAAAAGAACTTAACACGGACTCTAAAATAAGTTCGGTAAGTTATCTAAGTGTTTCTGTTCGTCAGCTCACAATAGTTATGTACCATATTTTGTTTGTGTACAAATGCACAAACAAAAAAATAAGATTTAGAGTTTGTGTGGTAAGACAAGTACACTTCGTTAGTGTACAGTTTATTTTCGAACTCTGGAAGAAACCATAATGGTAGATGCCCCGCAGGTGGAAATAAATGCCATAACTGTGGAAAATTCAACCATTTTGCAAAAATGTGTTTGACCAAAACACCAGGCTACAACAACAAAAATTATAACAACAACGGTAACAATAATAACAGAAATCATAACAGCAACAATAACAATGGTAACATAAATTTTAACAACAGCAATAACAGAGGTAATAACAATAACAGAATTCATAATAACAGAGGCAATAACAACAACCAAAAAAGCCAAAACACAAACAACAGAAGTTATAATATAAATCACATGGAAGATCAGGGAAACTTCCAAATCCCGGAGTCAACCCGCACAGAGACTCCATTGGGAATGAACTAGACACGAAACGAATCTATAGCATATCATCTAACCTCAGAAATTATGTAAATTTACATATCGCTGGCGTTAAGAACAGCCTTACGTTTTTGATTGATACAGGAGCAGATGTCTCACTGTGCAAAGAACAATTTTTAGAAAGTTATGAGGAAAATCAAGATGATTATTGCAACTTAACAGGAATCACAGAAAATGTAATTAAATCACTGGGTTCCACAAAAATAAAAATTAAAATAAATAACGATGTAATTAGTCAAAAAATACAATAAGTAGAAAATAAATTTCCAATAAAAACGGATGGAATTCTTGGCAGAGATTTTTTAATGAGATATAAATGCAATATTGACTATGACAAATATGTTTTTTTTTTTTTTTTGCAGTATTTATTTATTGAATCTTCATATATTAAATATGAACTAACAATAATTAATCAAATCTTATCCTAATATTTACTTAATGTCCTGCCAGTGCCAGACAAAAAGATTTAGTTATCACGGTTTCTGTTCACATATGTAGGTGTTTATCGCTCATCTGATTGGGTGAGTGCTGCAGTGTCTCTTCTCCTTAATCGAGTGTGACCGCCATAATTTAAAATATTTCGAGCTAAGGGATTTGGGTGCAGTTCCAGCCTTTTTAAATATTTTACTGCATATTTCGTTATCATAGTTTTTACCAATGGCACATTGAGATCCTTGTGGATATTTGAGTTCTTGACGTACCAGGGGGCGGCTGTTATTATTCGAAGAAGTTTATTTTGGCGCCTTTGAATTTTTTCGATGTTAGAAGCCGAGGCAGTGCCCCATAACTGAATACCGTAGCACCAAATTGGCTTTAAGATAGAGTTGTAAAGTAGAAGTTTGCAATCGAGACTAAGAACAGAATTTCTTCCAATGAGCCAATTAATTTGAATTGCTTTTAGTTTCATTTGAGTTAATTTTGCTTCTATGTGCCATTTCCACGTTAAACGCCGATCTAGATGTATACCGAGGTATTTTACATGCGAGTGTTGGGGTATTATTTGATTATTTATTTTAATAGGGGGGCATGTTTCCCGACGCAATGTGAATGTTATATGTGCGCATTTTTGCTCATTGATCTTTATCCTCCATTGTTTTAACCACCTTTCCAGTTCAAATATGTGATCCTGTAAGTAACGAGATGCTTCTTGACAGTTTTCATGTACGCTTAGGAAAGCTGTGTCATCCGCAAATGTTGAGGTTTGTGTGTAGCTGTTTGTTGGCATGTCCGAAGTATAAATTAAGTACAATAGAGGGCCCAGGATGCTGCCTTGTGGGACTCCAGCGTTAACTGACTGAGGAGAACTTAAAAAATCGCCTTCTTTAATAATAAATTGACGACCGACTAAGTAGCTTTCTAAAAGCTTGTGTATGTTTGCTGGCAAGTTTTGCTGCAGTTTCCGTAGTAAACCTTCATGCCAGACTTTATCAAAAGCTTGAGACACATCGATGAAGAGTGCTGAGCAATATTTTTTTTCTTCAAAGGCTTTTCTTATTACATTTACTATTCGATGAGTTTGTTCAATTGTGCTATGCTTTCGTCTAAACCCAAATTGATGATTAGGAATACATCTATTTTCATTTAAAATCGGCGTTAATTTTGCCACTAGTAGTTTCTCAAATAGCTTTGAAATATTAGATAATAAGCTAATAGGCCTGTATGACTCAACTTTTGTGTGATCCTTTCCTGGCTTTGGTATCATGGTTACTAAGGAAACCTTCCATTTATGAGGGTAGTATTGAAGTCGTAAAATAGCATTAAAAATAAAAAGAATAATTTTCTTTGCTGTACTTGGTAGCTCCAAAAGCATTTTATTACTGATCTTATCAATACCGGATGCCTTCTTGGTGTTTAAATTACAAATAGCCTTTTCGATTTCTCTAAACTCGAATCTTAGGGGAATAGCTGCTCTAACATTTACAGACGGTAAATCGACTGCTATATCGTGAAATATATTATGGGTAAATACATTTTTCAGATGATTGGCAAACAGATTTCCTTTTTCAATATCATTTCTTTCCCAACTTCCATTCAAGTTTCTCAATGGTGGCTTAGAGATAACTGGTCTATCGAGGCTTCTAGCTGCACACCATAATGAGTAATCTGATTGTGGAGTTGCATCAAGTCCCTTGAGATATTTTTCCAGGGAAGCCGTTTTCTGAGACTGCAGTAACTTTCTCAGCCTTTTTGTGCACTCTTTTAATAAAGTCTTAAGTTGGGGGGATCTGTGCAATTGCCACTCTCTACGAACTCTCCTTTTTTCAGTCAATAGACGCTCGACATCTGTAGAATATATGATTTTGTTTTTGGTTTTTTTGAGTGTTATGCTGGAATGTTGAACAGCTAGTTTGAGATAACTGTCAAAATTAACAATAGCGAGATCCACGTTCTCCGGTGTGCTAAGCGGAATATTTTCTGTGCAATGGGCACTCAGATATTTTTTATATTTTAACCAATTTATTTGTGAGGCTGATGTCGATAAGTAACCAGACCTAGATACGATTCTATTTGGATTCATTATAGTAACAATTGTAGGTGTGTGATCTGAAGATAATTCTAGGGACGCTTCCAAATGAATCGTGTCTATGGGGATGTTATTAACCACGCCAAAATCTATGACATCTGGAACTTTTTGCTGATCAGTAGGCCAATATGTTGGTTGTCCGCTCGCGACCACATTTAGGTCCATTTTACAAATTGTGTTAAACAAAACACGACCCTTAGGTGTAATAAGTCGTGACCCCCAGAAAGTGTGTTTAGCGTTATAATCGCCAGCAGCCTGGAAGCAGGGTCCTAATGATTTGAAATATTTATTATATTGGCTTTCTGATATTGAAAATCTAGGTGGGGAGTAAATATCCCGTACCCAAGAATGCTGACGATGTAAGAAGATTTGTGGCATTTTGTAATTATTACAGACGATTTATTGAGAATTTTGCTGATATAGCGAATTGTTTAAACAAATTATTGAAAAAAGGTCAAAAATTCGAATGGACTGAAAGATGTCAAAGAGCATTCGATACTCTAAAAAATAAACTTATTAGTCCACCTATTTTGCAGTATCCAAATTTCGAAAAACCGTTCGTCCTAACAACGGATGCATCAGAATTTGCTTTAGGCGCTATATTATCGCAAGGAGAAATTAACAAATACGAATGGAATAAATCGGTAATCGAAAAAGAATTACTGGGAATCTATTGGGGTATACAATTTTTTAGACCTTATTTATACGGCAGAAAATTTATCGTAGTAACAGACCACCGTCCATTAATTGTATTATTCTCACACAAAAACCCAAGCTCAAAATTAACCAGAATCCGATTGGAACTATCTGATTATGATTTCCAAATAGTTTATAAAAAAGGAAAAAATAATACTAACGCAGACGCACTGTCAAGAATACAAATAGACTCAGATATATTAAAAACAATGATACCTCAAACAATTGACGAAAATATAAAGAAAACGCTGGTGATCACAAGAAATATGAAAAAGAAAATGATACAAAATGAAGAAATACAAAATGAGGAAAATAAAAAGAAAAACAAACAGAGAAGAGATCGATCCAAAGAAAATGGTAATATAAATCCTGAAGAGTCTGATCAACTCAAAATATGGGATTGTACATCCATAAAAGATATAAAACTTGCAAGAAAGTTAAAATTTATATTAGAAAAGTTGACCAAAGAATTCGTAGTGGAAAACAATCATGCATTAAATCAAACGGCCGTCAGATGTAGCGATAATCCCTATTATTTAGATAATATGTTGGAGAAACTACCTTCTGTTTTAAGCAGATTGAATTGTGTAAAGTTCGCACTAGAAAAACGTGACGAGATATTTAAGAAAATAAAAATAGAAAGATTGAAAGAAATCATAAATAATAGTAAAGAAAAATACGTCAGAATTCTACTGTATAAAAATCCTCAAAGAATTGAAAATGAAAATAAAAAACATGAATTAATTAAATTGTATCACAGCACACCATGCGGAGGACATTTCGGAGTTAGAAAAACTTTAATAAAATTAAAACAGAAATACATATGGAAGAATATGTTCAAAATGGTAAAAAATTATGTATTAAAATGTGACCTTTGTCAAAGAAATAAACAGGTGAGACACACCAAGGAACCATTATGTATCACAGACACACCAAAGGATAGTTTTTCTACTATAGTCATAGATACAGTTGGACCTCTACGACCATCAGGAAACTACCGGTATATACTAACTATGCAATGTAAACTAACCAAATACATAATAGCCGCACCAATGGAAACCAAGGAAGCAAAGTCAATAGCAAAATGCTTAACAGAAAACTTGATATTAAAATATGGTATATTTAAAACACTAAAATCAGATAGAGGAACAGAATTTGTAAACGAGTTGCTTAAGGAAATATGTAATCTGTTGAAAATAGAACAAAAATTATCAACACCATACCATCATGAAACTCTTGGTACTGTGGAAAGAAACCACAGAGTTCTGAATGAATATTTCCTATCATTTGTAAAGGATGATAATTGGGAAGAGTGGATTCCTTACTATGCATTCGCATACAACGTAACACCCCATGTAGACACAGAGTACTCACCTTTTGAGCTAGTTTTCGGAAAATTACCAAGTTTGCCAGGGGATGAAGTCATGAATCATCCAAAGGTTTACAATTTAGAAAACTATGCTAATGAATTAAAGACAAGGTTAAAGCATTCTTTAGAAAATGCTAGAAAGTTAATAGAAATAACAAAAAGAAATAGAAGTATAGAATCGTACACTAAAATGAATAGGATAGATCTTAGTATAGGAGATTTAGTGTTAGTAAAAGTAGAAAATAGAAGAAAAAATGAAGCACCATACATTGGCCCTTATGAAGTAGTGAATATAGATAATGTTAATGTAGAAATAAAAATAAATGGAAAAACAAAAATTGTACATAAGAATTTAGTAAAGAAATATAAACATTGTAAACAAAACCAAAAATATTAGAACATAAGGAAAAATTTTTTTTTTAGTTATGCCTATAATAAAAAAAAAAAAAAAAAAAAATATAAAACTACAAATACTGAAATATAAGAATTACATAAAAATAAATTTTTTTTAATACAAACAATATATTTTAACAAAAAAAAAAAAATATTAAACAAAACTTTTGTATACATTTTTATTACAAACTGTAAAATCTATATAAAGCATATGAGTATTGTTCCACGCACACATCACATTACATAATAAATTAAAATTTTAAAATTCCAAACAAAATTATAAAATTTTAACTGAAAGATTGGGGGTGTAGTGTATCCACACAATTCATTCTTTCTTACAAATAAACAAGGAGATAATATTATTAAGTTAGGTCAGTAACATAACTGAATTGTTTTTCGTTGTCACAATTATAAATTCTTTTTGTGTAATTCGATATTTTAAATAAACAACGGCCAACGTTCGCTTATTTATTTTGACAACAAAATCGACAACAGTAGTTCAATGAACGTTGTTACATTTATGCTGATCTAACAAATTCTTTAGTTATGAATAAATTCCTTAATACACTGGACACCGATATGAGTAATAATTAATGAAAATACAATTTGATAAAGTAATTTAAAGATTTCTGTGTGCCTGATACAATACCGTATCATTTGTATGTAAGTTAATGCTAAGTACTAGATAGAATAAGTGATTGAGTGAACTTATTGTAGTCACTCAATATTAGGTTAAGTTTTATTCTCATAAATAGTATTTAAGCAAACAAAATTGGTAAATAAAAATCAATCATTAACCATCAGCAATCTTCGCTTGTGTTCTTATTTATAATTAAATAAAAACATTAAAAGTTTGTTACTGTATAAAACGGATAAACATCGTGGTGACAAAAATTAGAAAACTTATTTCTATGTAGGAAGAACGTAGGAGTCCAAATATAGGGTTGTTACTTTCGAGAAATTTGCCGCTTATAGGGTATACCCAAAAAAGTGTAAAAGTCAAAAATACATATATATATAGTTTGTTACTGTATACAACGGATAAACATCGTGGTGACAAAAATTCGAAAAAATATTTCTATGTAGAAAGACCGTAGTTTGTTACTGTATACAACGGATAAACATCGTGGTGACAAAAATTCGAAAAAATATTTCTATGTAGAAAGACCGTAGGAATCCAAATATAGGGTTGTCACTTTCGAGAAAGTAGCCGTTTATAGGGTATACCCCAAAAAGTGTAAAAATAAAAATTCCATATATATATATAAAGTTTGTTACTGTATAAAACGGATAAACATCGTGGTGACAAAAATTCAAAACTTAGTTCTATGTAGAAAGACCGTAGCAATCCAAATAAAGGGTTGTCACTTTCGAGAAGTTAGCCGTTTATAGGGTATACCCAAAAAAGTGTAAAAATCAAAAATCCATATATATATATATAGTTTCTTACTGTATAAAACAGATAAACATCGTGGTGACAAAAATTTGAAAACTTATTTCTATGTAGGAAGACCGTAGGAATCGAAATATAGGGTTGTCACTTTCGAGAAATTAGCCGTTTATAGGGTATACCCAAAAAAGTGTAAAAATTAAAAATACATATATATAGTTTGTTACTGTATAAAACGGATAAACATCGTGGTGACAATAACTCGAGAACTTATTTCTATGTAGAAAGACCGTATGAATCCAAATATAGGGTTGTCACTTTCGAGAAATTAGCCGTTTATAGGGTATACCCAAAAAAGTGTAAAAATCAAAAATCCATATATATATATAAAGTTTGTTACTGTATAAAACGGATAAACATCGTGGGTATATCCAAAAAAGTGTGAAAATAAAAAATCCATATATATATATATAGTTTGTTACTGTATAAAACATCGTGGTGACAAAAATTCGAAAAAATATTTCTATGTAGAAAGACCGTAGGAATCCAAATATAGGGTTGTCACTTTCGAGAAATTAGCCGTTTATAGGGTATACCCAAAAAAGTGTAAAAATCAAAAATCCATATATATATGTATATAGTTTGTTACTGTATAAAACGGATAAACATCGTGGTGACAAAAATTTGAAAACTTATTTCTATGTAGGAAGACCGTAGGAATCGAAATATAGGGTTGTCACTTTCGAGAAATTAGCCGTTTATAGGGTATACCCAAAAAAGTGTAAACATTAAAAATACATATATATAGTTTGTTACTGTATAAAACGGATAAACATCGTGGTGACAAAAACTCGAAAACTTATTTCTATGTAGAAAAACCGTATAAATCCAAATATAAGGTTGTCACTTTCGAGAAATTAGCCGTTTATAGGGTATATCCAAAAAAGTGTGAAAATAAAAAATCCATATATATATATATAGTTTGTTACTGTATAAAACATCGTGGTGACAAAAATTCGAAAACTTATTTCTATGTATAAAGACCGTAGGAATCCAAATATAGGGTTGTCACTTTCGAGAAATCGAAAACTTATTTCTATGTATAAAGACCGTAGGAATCCAAATATAGGGTTGTCACTTTCGAGAAATCAGCCGTTTATAGGGTATATCCAAAAAAGTGTGAAAATAAAAAATCCATATATATATATAGTTTGTTACTGTATAAAACATCGTGGTGACAAAAATTCGAAAACTTATTTCAATGTAGAAAGACCGTAGGAATCCAAATATAGGGTTGTCACTTTCGAGAAATTAGCCGTTTTAGGGTATACTCAAAAAAGTGTAAAAATTAAAAATACATATATATAGTTTGTTACTGTATAAAACGGATAAACATCGTAGTGACAAAAACTCGAAAACTGATTTCAATATAGAAAGACCGTATAAATCCAAATATAAGGTTGTCACTTTCGAAAAATTAGCCGTTTATAGGGTATATCCAAAAAAGTGTGAAAATAAAAATTCCATATATATATATAAAGTTTGTTACTGTATAAAACGGATAAACATCGTGGTGACAAGAATTCGAAAAAATATTTCTATGTAGAAAGACCGTAGGAATCCAAATATAGGGTTGTCACTTTCGAGAAATCAGCCTTTTATAGGGTATACCCAAAAAAGTGTAAAAATCAAAAATCCATATATATATATAGTTTGTTACTGTATAAAACGGATAAACATCGTGGTGACAAAAATTTGAAAACTTATTTCTATGTAGGAAGACCGTAGGAGTCCAAATATAGGGTTGTCACTTTCGAGAAATTTGCCGCTTATAGGGTATACCCAAAAAAGTGTAAAAGTCAAAAATACATATATATATAGTTTGTTACTGTATACAACGGATAAACATCGTGGTGACAAAAATTCAAAACTTAGTTCTATGTAGAAAGACCGTAGCAATCCAAATATAGGGTTGTCACTTTCGAGAAATTAGCCGTTTATAGGGTATACCCAAAAAAGTGTAAAAATAAAAATTCCATATATATATAAAGTTTGTTACTGTATAAAACGGATAAACATCGTGGTGACAAAAATTTGAAAACTTATTTCTATGTAGGAAGACCGTAGGAATCCAAATATAGGGTTGTCACTTTCGAGAAATTTGCCGCTTATAGGGTATACCCAAAAAAGTGTAAAAGTCAAAAATACATATATATATAGTTTGTTACTGTATACAACGGATAAACATCGTGGTGACAAAAATTCAAAACTTAGTTCTATGTAGAAAGACCGTAGCAATCCAAATATAGGGTTGTCACTTTCGAGAAATTAGCCGTTTATAGGGTATACCCAAAAAAGTGTAAAAATCAAAAATCCATATATATATATAAAGTTTGTTACTGTATAAAACGGATAAACATCGTGGGTATATCCAAAAAAGTGTGAAAATAAAAAATCCATATATATATATATAGTTTGTTACTGTATAAAACATCGTGGTGACAAAAATTCGAAAAAATATTTCTATGTAGAAAGACCGTAGGAATCCAAATATAGGGTTGTCACTTTCGAGAAATTAGCCGTTTATAGGGTATACCCAAAAAAGTGTAAAAATCAAAAATCCATATATATATGTATATAGTTTGTTACTGTATAAAACGGATAAACATCGTGGTGACAAAAATTAGAAAACTTATTTCTATGTAGGAAGACCGTAGGAATCGAAATATAGGGTTGTCACTTTCGAGAAATTAGCCGTTTATAGGGTATACCCAAAAAAGTGTAAACATTAAAAATACATATATATAGTTTGTTACTGTATAAAACGGATAAACATCGTGGTGACAAAAACTCGAAAACTTATTTCTATGTAGAAAAACCGTATAAATCCAAATATAAGGTTGTCACTTTCGAGAAATTAGCCGTTTATAGGGTATATCCAAAAAAGTGTGAAAATAAAAAATCCATATATATATATATAGTTTGTTACTGTATAAAACATCGTGGTGACAAAAATTCGAAAACTTATTTCTATGTATAAAGACCGTAGGAATCCAAATATAGGGTTGTCACTTTCGAGAAATCGAAAACTTATTTCTATGTATAAAGACCGTAGGAATCCAAATATAGGGTTGTCACTTTCGAGAAATCAGCCGTTTATAGGGTATATCCAAAAAAGTGTGAAAATAAAAAATCCATATATATATATAGTTTGTTACTGTATAAAACATCGTGGTGACAAAAATTCGAAAACTTATTTCAATGTAGAAAGACCGTAGGAATCCAAATATAGGGTTGTCACTTTCGAGAAATTAGCCGTTTTAGGGTATACCCAAAAAAGTGTAAAAATTAAAAATACATATATATAGTTTGTTACTGTATAAAACGGATAAACATCGTAGTGACAAAAACTCGAAAACTGATTTCAATATAGAAAGACCGTATAAATCCAAATATAAGGTTGTCACTTTCGAAAAATTAGCCGTTTATAGGGTATATCCAAAAAAGTGTGAAAATAAAAATTCCATATATATATATAAAGTTTGTTACTGTATAAAACGGATAAACATCGTGGTGACAAGAATTCGAAAAAATATTTCTATGTAGAAAGACCGTAGGAATCCAAATATAGGGTTGTCACTTTCGAGAAATCAGCCTTTTATAGGGTATACCCAAAAAAGTGTAAAAATCAAAAATCCATATATATATATAGTTTGTTACTGTATAAAACGGATAAACATCGTGGTGACAAAAATTTGAAAACTTATTTCTATGTAGGAAGACCGTAGGAGTCCAAATATAGGGTTGTCACTTTCGAGAAATTTGCCGCTTATAGGGTATACCCAAAAAAGTGTAAAAGTCAAAAATACATATATATATAGTTTGTTACTGTATACAACGGATAAACATCGTGGTGACAAACTTAGTTCTATGTAGAAAGACCGTAGCAATCCAAATATAGGGTTGTCACTTTCGAGAAATTAGCCGTTTATAGGGTATACCCAAAAAAGTGTAAAAATAAAAATTCCATATATATATATAAAGTTTGTTACTGTATAAAACGGATAAACATCGTGGTGACAAAAATTTGAAAACTTATTTCTATGTAGGAAGACCGTAGGAATCCAAATATAGGGTTGTCACTTTCGAGAAATTTGCCGCTTATAGGGTATACCCAAAAAAGTGTAAAAGTCAAAAATACATATATATATAGTTTGTTACTGTATACAACGGATAAACATCGTGGTGACAAAAATTCAAAACTTAGTTCTATGTAGAAAGACCGTAGCAATCCAAATATAGGGTTGTCACTTTCGAGAAATTAGCCGTTTATAGGGTATATCCAAAAAAGTGTAAAAATTAAAAATACATATATATAGTTTGTTACTGTATAAAACGGATAAACATCGTGGTGACAAAAATTCGAAAACTTATTTCTATGTAGAAAGACCGTAGGAATCGAAATATAGGGTTGTCACTTTCGAGAAATTAGCCGTTTATACGGTATACCCAAAAAAGCGTAAAAATCAAAAAATCCATATATATATAGTTTGTTACTGTATAAAAAGGATAAACATCGTGGTGACAAAAATTCGAAAACTTATTTCTATGTAGAAAGACCGTAGGAATCCAAATATAGGGCTGTCACTTTCGAGAAATTAGCCGTTTATAGGGTTTAGCCAAAAAAGTGTAAAAATCAAAAATCCATATACAATATATATATATAGTTTATTTCTGTATAAAACATCGTGGTGACAAAAATTCGAAAACTTATTTCTATGTAGAAAGACCGAAGGAATCCAAATATAGGGTTGTCACTTTCGAGAAATTAGCCGTTTGTAGGGTATACCCAAGAAAGTGTAAAAATCAAAAAACCATATATATATAGTTTGTTACTGTATAAAACGGATAAACATCGTGGTGACAAAAATTCGAAAACTTATTTCTATGTAGAAAGACCGTAGGAATCCAAATATAGGGTTGTCACTTTCGAGAAAATAGCCGTTTTAGGGTATACCCAAAAAAGTGTAAAAATTAAAAATACATATATATAGTTTGTTACTGTATAAAACGGATAAACATCGTGGTGACAAAAACTCGAAAACTTATTTCTATATAGAAAGACCGTATAAATCCAAATATAAGGTTGTCACTTTCGAAAAATTAGCCGTTTATAGGGTATATCCAAAAAAGTGTGAAAATAAAAAATCCATATTTATATATAGTTTGTTACTGTATAAAATATCGTGGTGACAAAAATTCGAAAACTTATTTCTATGTAGAAAGACCGTAGGAATCGAAATATAGGGTTGTCACTTTCGAGAAATTAGCCGCTTATAGGGTATACCCAAAATAGCGTAAAAATCAAAAAATTCATATATATATAGTTTGTTACTGTATAAAACGGATAAACACCGTGGTGACAAAAATTCGAAAACTTATTTCTATGTATACAGACCGTAGGAATCCAAATATAGGGTTGTAACTTTCGAGCATTCAGCCGTTTATAGGGTATACCCAAAAAAGTGTGAAAATCAAAAATCCATATATATATATAAAGTTTGTTACTGTATAAAACATCGTGGTGACAAAAATTCGAAAACTTATTTCTATGTAGAAAGACCGTGGGAATCCAAATATAGGGTTGTCACTTTCGAGAAATTAGCCGTTTATAGGGTATACCCAAAAAAGTGTAAAAATAAAAAATCCATATATATATATAGTTTGTTACTGTATAAAACGGATAAACATTGTGGTGACAAAAATTCGAAAACTTATTTCTATGTAGAAAGACCGTAGGAATCCAAATATAGGGTTGTCACTTTCGAGAAAATAGCCGTTTTAGGGTATACCCAAAAAAAGTGTAAAAATTAAAAATACATATATATAGTTTGTTACTGTATAAAACGGATAAACATCGTGGTGACAAAAACTCGAAAACTTATTTATATATAGAAAGACCGTATAAATCCAAATATAAGGTTGTCACTTTCGAAAAATTAGCCGTTTATAGGGTATATCCAAAAAAGTGTGAAAATAAAAAATCCATATTTATATATAGTTTGTTACTGTATAAAATATCGTGGTGACAAAAATTCGAAAACTTATTTCTATGTAGAAAGACCGTAGGAATCGAAATATAGGGTTGTCACTTTCGAGAAATTAGCCGCTTATAGGGTATACCCAAAAAAGCGTAAAAATCAAAAAATCCATATATATATAGTTTGTTACTGTATAAAACGGATAAACACCGTGGTGACAAAAATTCGAAAACTTATTTCTATGTATACAGACCGTAGGAATCCAAATATAGGGTTGTAACTTTCGAGCAATCAGCCGTTTATAGGGTATACCCAAAAAAGTGTAAAAATCAAAAATCCATATATATATATATAATGTTTGTTACTGTATAAAACGGATAAACATCGTGGTGACAAAAATTTGAAAACTTATTTCTATGTAGAAAGACCGTAGGAATCCAAATATAGGGTTGTCACTTTCGAAAAATTAGCCGTTTATAGGGTATACCCAAAAAAGTGTAAAAATCAAAAATCCATATATATATAGTTTGTTACTGTATAAAACGGATAAACATCGTGGTGACAAAAATTTGAAAACTTATTTCTATGTAGAAAGACCGTAGGAATCCAAATATAGGGTTGTCACTTTCGAAAAATTAGCCTCTTATAGGGTATACCCAAAAAAGTGTAAAAATCAAAAATCCATATATATATCGTTTGTTACTGTATAAAACGGATAAACATCGTGGTGACAAAAATTCGAAAACTTATTTCTATGTAGAAGGACCATAGATATCCAAATATAGGGTTGTCACTTTCAAAAAATTAGCCGTTTATAGGGTATACCCAAAAAAGTGTAAAAGTCAAAAATACATATATATATATAGTTTGTTACTGTATACAACGGATAAACATCGTGGTGACAAAAATTCGAAAACTTATTTGTTTGTAGAAAGACCGTAGCAATCCAAATATAGGGTTGTCACTTTCGAGAAATTAGCCGTTTATAGGGTTTACCCAAAAAAGTGTAAATATCAAAAATCCATATATATATATATATATATATATATAGTTTGTTACTGTATAAAACGGATAAACATCGTGGTGACAAAAATTCGAATACCTATTTCTATGTAGGAATCCAAATATAGGGTTGTCACTTTCGAGAAAATAGCCGTTTTAGGGTATACCCAAAAAAGTGTAAAAATTAAAAATACATATATATAGTTTGTTACTGTATAAAACGGATAAACATCGTGGTGACAAAAACTCGAAAACTTATTTCTATATCGAAAGCCCGTATAAATCCAAATATAAGGTTGTCACTTTCGAAAAATTAGCCGTTTATAGGGTATATCCAAAAAAGTGTGAAAATAAAAAATCCATATTTATATATAGTTTGTTACTGTATAAAATATCGTGGTGACAAAAATTCGAAAACTTATTTCTATGTAGAAAGACCGTAGGAATCGAAATATAGGGTTGTCACTTTCGAGAAATTAGCCGCTTATAGGGTATACCCAAAATAGCGTAAAAATCAAAAAATTCATATATATATAGTTTGTTACTGTATAAAACGGATAAACACCGTGGTGACAAAAATTCGAAAACTTATTTCTATGTATACAGACCGTAGGAATCCAAATATAGCGTTGTAACTTTCGAGCATTCAGCCGTTTATAGGGTATACCCAAAAAAGTGTGAAAATCAAAAATCCATATATATATATAAAGTTTGTTACTGTATAAAACATCGTGGTGACAAAAATTCGAAAACTTATTTCTATGTAGAAAGACCGTGGGAATCCAAATATAGGGTTGTCACTTTCGAGAAATTAGCCGCTTATAGGGTATACCCAAAAAAGTGTAAAAATAAAAAATCCATATATATATATAGTTTGTTACTGTATAAAACGGATAAACATTGTGGTGACAAAAATTCGAAAACTTATTTCTATGTAGAAAGACCGTAGGAATCTAAATATAGGGTTGTCACTTTCGAGAAAATAGCCGTTTTAGGGTATACCCAAAAAAGTGTAAAAATTAAAAATACATATATATAGTTTGTTACTGTATAAAACGGATAAACATCGTGGTGACAAAAACTCGAAAACTTATTTATATATAGAAAGACCGTATAAATCCAAATATAAGGTTGTCACTTTCGAAAAATTAGCCGTTTATAGGGTATATCCAAAAAAGTGTGAAAATAAAAAATCCATATTTATATATAGTTTGTTACTGTATAAAATATCGTGGTGACAAAAATTCGAAAACTTATTTCTATGTAGAAAGACCGTAGGAATCGAAATATAGGGTTGTCACTTTCGAGAAATTAGCCGCTTATAGGGTATACCCAAAAAAGCGTAAAAATCAAAAAATCCATATATATATAGTTTGTTACTGTATATAACGGATAAACACCGTGGTGACAAAAATTCGAAAACTTATTTCTATGTATACAGACCGTAGGAATCCAAATATAGGGTTGTAACTTTCGAGCATTCAGCCGTTTATAGGGTATACCCAAAAAAGTGTAAAAATCAAAAATCCATATATATATATATAATGTTTGTTACTGTATAAAACGGATAAACATCGTGGTGACAAAAATTTGAAAACTTATTTCTATGTAGAAAGACCGTAGGAATCCAAATATAGGGTTGTCACTTTCGAAAAATTAGCCGTTTATAGGGTATACCCAAAAAAGTGTAAAAATCAAATATCCATATATATATAGTTTGTTACTGTATAAAACGGATAAACATCGTGGTGACAAAAATTCGAAAACTTATTTCTATGTAGAAAGACCGTAGGAATCCAAATATAGGGTTGTCACTTTCGAGAAATTAGCCGTTTATAGGGTATACCCAAAAAAGCGTAAAAATCAAAAATCCATATATATATAGTTTGTTACTGTATAAAACGGATAAACATCGTGGTGACAAAAATTTGAAAACTTATTTCTATGTAGGAAGACCGTAGGAATCCAAATATAGGGTTGTCACTTTCGAGAAATTAGCCGTTTATAGGGTATACCAAAAAAAGTGTAAAAATTAAAAATACATATATATATAGTTTGTTACTGTATAAAACGGATAAACATCGTGGTGACAAAAATTCGAAAACTTATTTCTATGTAGAAAGACCGTAGGAATCCAAATATAGGGTTGTCACTTTCGAGAAATTAGCCGCTTATAGGGATTACCTAAAAAGTGTAAAAATCAAAAATCCATATATATATAGTTGGTTACTGTATAAAACGGATAAACATCGTGGTGACAAAATTTGAAAACTTATTTCTATGTAGAAAGACCGTGGGAATCCAAATATAGGGTTGTCACTTTCGAGAAATTAGCCGTTTATAGGGTATACCCAAAAAAGTGTAAAAATAAAAAATCCATATATATATATAGTTTGTTACTGTATAAAACGGATAAACATTGTGGTGACAAAAATTCGAAAACTTATTTCTATGTAGAAAGACCGTAGGAATCCAAATATAGGGTTGTCACTTTCGAGAAATTAGCCGTTTTAGGGTATACCCAAAAAAGTGTAAAAATCAAAAATCCATATATATATTGTTTATTACTATTTAAAACCGATAAATATCGGTATGAGAAAAAAAATTTTAATTAAAAAAAAGATAAAATCCATGTATGTATATACATATACAACCCCATTATGAATAAAAATTCCCAGGATGTTTTTCCCTTATCCCATTTTGCTATGTTAATTCAGTTGTAAAAATGGGAAAAAGGAAAAACATAAACATACCCATTTTCGGGAACTATAGATCTTCCCAAGTCCAGGTTTTATAATCCATGTAAATGGTAAATTTCTTCCTCAAGACTTCTGTATATTAATCTATCAAATCGGTTGAAAAATGGCCGAGTTATGACCAAAATACTGAAATCCTCATATTTAATCTTTTTTCTATATAATAAAGTTGTATATATTCCAGTGAGTTTTTATTTATTATTGGGTTGATATAGTTTGTTGTAATATTTTGTTTTAAAAATTTTAATAATAAGTTTAATTTATATGCAGAAGGACCGTAGGAATCCAAATATAGGGTTGTCACTTTCGAGAAATTAGCCGTTTATAGGGTTTACCCAAAAAAGTGTAAAAATAAAAAATCCATATATATATATATATAGTTTGTTACTGTATAAAACATTGTAACGGACCAACCATTATAGTTCCGAATGGAAGAGACTGCTACCTGATTTTCCGGCCGTGCTCAGGGATATTGGGATAGGTTCTTGTCCCTTACAATTCGAATTAAGATCTATTACAATTTAAGTGTAGGTAGCTTTCCAATCGACAGAATAAATTAAATTCCACGCGGGGTTGGAAAAAAACCAAATAAACTTGAATTGAAACAAGGTGAAGAGATTTAGATGTTGTTATCTCTTCATCGTTCTACACCCACCCTTACCAATGCTATTCTGATACATTTCATAATAAATAGCCCGAAATGTACTACCTAGTTTACACCCTTAACCTTTCATGAGCAAGTTAAATAAATAACTCAATAAAGCATATTAATTTCAACAAAATTTTATTAATATTAGCAACTTATTAAAATAAAAGCGTAATAAAAGTGTTAAATGTATTTTACTGAATAATGTTGATATACAAATACATTTACTCAAAATCATTGCACAAAATTAAAATAATGGAACGAAATAAAATACTTGCAGCCATATTTATAAAAATTTACAACAGTTTTACGAAGTGTTTAATAGCTGAACTTAGAAAAACTGTATTTATAAACGATTTTTACCTTACCAAACGTTTAGTAAGCGGTTATTAAATCATTCATTTTTAAAGTTGTCTTTACCCTTCTGTAAATGTTTATTAAGTTGACATTTCGATTTATTTGTTTACGTGTTGCAACATTTTTAAAACTTTTCTGATTTGATAAATAATCTGTCCAAAAAAGAAGTTTGTTTGAAAAAAAAAAAATGGAAACATTAAAATTAATAAAGAGAATAGGTGAGACCATCGTTTATTAAAAAACCTGTTTGTATTAATATATTCATATTTTTTATTGTATTTACTTTAAAAAGAAACTTTGGAAAATATGGTGCCAAGGCGTAAAAAGAAATATTATAAAAAGAGAATCGATCCATTTTCTATTCCGGACAATATGTTCAAAAGGAAGTATCGGCTTAACAAGGAGACTGTTAGGCAAGTCGTTAATTTAATAAAAACAGATATTTCTGTTTACCGTAGGGGATGCGGAACAACACCAGAATTGCAAGTTTTGGTAGCTTTACGTTGTTGGGGAAGAAGAGAAGTTCTTGTTCTTGTTCTCAATGGTTTTAACCCTCTTTTTTTATTAGCTCCTTTAGCAGAATCGTAATATGATTTTACAATTAGAAATAATTAAAATAGATTTACTATTATTTCAGTTTTTTCCTCTTTGGTGCAATTTTATTTAAAATAAATTGTTAATTTCGTAGTGACGTGTAAACAATCAAAACAAATTATAAAAAACTCGTTATTTGCATACTTACATTTTGTCTTTTAAAAATATTTTGTATATATGTATATTATTTTTATGTTTCTTATATATCTATGTACACTTATTTACAAAAATATTTATTGTTTTTTATTTATTTTTGTTAAAATAATTTATGTTTTATCATTTTTTGTGTGCCATACAATTTAAATATGTAAATAAGTACGATTACTATATGAGTCGGTTATCTACTTAATTGCGTCATTAAAATATAACTGACAAATGAAAATGTAAATGCTGCCACCATTTCATACTAAGATTCGTTGAAGGAGTTTTTAGTTACAAAACTGATTATAAATACACATTTTTACTAAACGTTTATTAGTCCAAAAGTGTTTTGTAACTAATCATTGCTTAAAGTCATTATTTTGATTTTTTTTATAAATACGGCTGTTGATGTTTAACTCAAATACCATATTTTGAGTAGAAACAAAAACAAGTATCTGAATTTTTGAGTAAATGTAAATATATTTTTAAGGGTTGGTTTTTTTTTATTTTAAATTGAGTGTTATATTTTTTTTTTTTATAACTATTTCATCTTTTGGAACAAAAAAAAAAAAAAAACCAATTTATTGGATACAAAAGTATTGAATTGAATTTAAGTTTAATTTAACTGTCATTATTAAATAAATAGCAAAACAATATAAGACAAAGAAATTAACAAATTATATTTAAATAAGGATTAAAAGTGTAATTGTACTGTATTACAACGTATAACAACCAAATAAAAAAAAAAAAAAAAATATAGTGGAAAAAAAATGTTATTACATTTCTTGAATTAAGTTGTTATACGAGGAGCGTTTTAAAATATCATTTAAACAAATCTTATTAACGAATTATTATTTTACCGAAAATATGAAGTTTATAAAATTTTGTTGCTTTGATGTATACTTGTATTAGTTAATCAGATTTAAAATGAAAAATTCTAATTATTTATAAATATATATATACCTATATTGTTTTTTTTTATGTTTTGAAAAATGAAAAAAAAACTCACCGGATATCCCTCGTTGAATTCAGGCCTGATTTCTGAGAGCCTCTCTTTGATTAAACAATAGAGCAATTCCATATGAAAGCGATCACCTTTTGGACGACCCCTCTCCGATTTTAAAATAAATAGTCTCAATCGATTGCCCAGCAAAAAATAATGTAGCTACATATTTTTTTTTTTTTTATAGTGACTGGTTTAGTGGTGGTGTACACCACTGTCATGTGACAAAATTGAAGAATTCTTCATAAGGGACCTCATTGAAAACTACTAAAGCGATCGCAACGAGTGATAGCTCGTTGGAAAGGTATTGAATCAGGCTTTAATTGAAAAATAAAATTTTCCTAATTTTTCTTAGAAATTTACCTTTAATAATTTTTGCTTTAAGAATCAGCAATAAAAAAATGGGCCCCGACTCCTTGTTTGGACAGGAGAAGAGCATTTAAGAGACCACCTTGTTAAAAATACATTTTAAAAATTATTTTACAGTTAAAAATACATTTATGAAGAAAAAATCTTTCTTATTTTGCTGCTTATACTTAATTACAATATTTATTAAAAATTTCAATTGTCTTGGCATCATTATAAAATTAAAGTAACTTTAAATTTAGCACGTCGCACAGTGGCGCCATTTGAGTTTTTTCGTTGCAAAAATCATATCTTTTGAACCGAATAAGATAATTGAACAGTTTAAACAGCATATGATAGATAACTGTTCAGCCTATGAAATGAGCGTTTGGAAAGGGTGCTACGCTTTGTAGGGGCCTACTTATGGGTTATCAAAGTTAAAATTAGTAGAAAAATCAATTTTATGGTAACTAAAAAAAATTATTTTTACATTTTTAGATTGTTTTTATTTTTTTTCTTAAAGGTTTTATGTTTTAAATTATTACCCAATAAATTAAAAAAAAATTATTTTTTTTTTTTTAAATTTATTTTTTCAATTTTCTGTAAAATATTCATCACAATTCGTAAGAGAAGGTATATCTAAAAGACTAACCATTTCTAAACTATAATTATTTTGTAACTCTATTCGTGACTTCACTTGCCGCAGGGAAGAAATAAGTGGATCGGAAGATGCTGCCAACATGTTGAAGAGGTCCTCATTTTGCCTTACCCTTGATGCTTTGAATGTGTTCTGCAATCTATATTTTTTTATAAAATTTGTTAAGAGACTCCTGTGCTTCTTCAGAAAGCTCTCCAATTGGCAAAGACTGGTACTCAATTATATCTTTGCCATGCGCCAATATTTTATGGACGGTCGGGGTCAACTTCTTCTGTGGATACATTTCTGCTAAAAGAGATGCAGTTTTCGACGCATATTCTCCATATTTTGTAGAATTGACATTTTCTTTGCAGTTTAAAACACCCAAGATCGTTCGCAATCTTTTCACGATTTGATTGCCAATTCCAATGATTCTAGTTATTGCCTCATCATTTTCAAAAAATCTCCTAGAAGTGTTTCCATCGTTTGAGTTACCGTATCCGTGCTTGGGACAGTCTACTTTTAATCCAACTTGTTTAAAAAAAGCATCCTGTATTTGCTTCTTTCTGATCTTTTCCTTATCCTTTATTGATGTATTTTCATCGAAGTTTTCCTCCTCTTGTGGTAGGGTATATGCCAGTTTTAGCAAGAATTCCATACACCTTATCCTTGCGTGGAATGGTGACATTCCATATTCGTAATTCTCCTCATTTGTAGAATCGTTTAAATTACCAAAGTTCTTCTGACAAATAATAATAAAAAATCGATAAAAAATATATAAAAATGAAACGAAAAAAGGGGTTTAAATAGGGTTTTGCTAAATTTTTACCTTAAATATAATTCTGTCTATATATATGTATTTGATAACTAATTGAAATATGTTATAATAAAGCAGAAAAAGATACTAATCTTAAACTCTTTACAACTAATTATATAAAATTGAGATGTAACATATTATATATGAAATAAATTGAATTTAATTGAAAAAAGTTCTTCTGACTCTTTTTGCAAATCGGGCATGACATTGTTGAGGTTGTTCCTGTCAGTTCGTTTACGACTTTTCCGTCAACCATGGTCAGGTGGAACTCGTAATTGCATTCAATATATTTTCCTTCTCCAATTTGCAGCTTTGTAGGCTTAATCTTGCTTATTTGTTCTTCAATGTCCTTTACCGTAGTCGTTATGAGTTCTGCCGATTCCCTTGCAAACTGATACATTATTGGTCGGCAATAATGCACTGATGACGAACGTGGATTTTTCCAGTGTAGGGAATCATCCGATTTTAGACGTAAAGGAACAACAGATGCCATAACCATATTTCCGTCCGATATTGTAGCGTCATCGGAAGATATGCTTTGCTTATAAACGCTTTGTCCGGATGATCCATCGCAGCCCCATTTGCTGATTAATGTCAACTTCTCAGGAAGAATTTTCACTTCCGTGAAAAACTTTGGTGTGGTTGACTTTCTAAGCAGTTCAAATAATTTTAAATTGTTCAACGCCATGTTTTCAGTACTTAAATTGTTTAATGGTTTCAGTAATTGTTGCGCCAACTTTCAGGCGTAGACTAATCCAGGCATTATGCTTATTTTGCAATATATAGGCTTTTGCTACCATGCCTAAAAATTTACCTCTTCCCTGCATACATATGGATTTAGGCTGAATAATGCAATTTTGATATTATGCACGTGTCCAAATAAGATTTGTGCCTACCTGTAGGGACCATAAGTCAATATTGTTCCTGACCATTTGTACGCCAAAGTATTGTTTATGTGAGGTACGTACCTGCTTATTTCAATGAGTAGTTTTTTTCAAACTATTAGATCAAACTACTGTCAGTCAAAACATATAAGGAATGGAAGCCATACAACTTCTGCAACCATGTCTTTTTAAACTTTTTTACCTCTAGAAGCCAAACGGGCACGTACGGGCAGATAAAACCTTTTGCATTATGTAAAGAAATAATCAAAGAACAGGTTTTGCAAATATGGCAAATATAGAAAAATATAGTTTTTTTTTATTTTCCGTCAAAGTTGAAAAATAGTGAAAAAACGGATAGTTTTTAAATAGTGATTTACCAGGAGAAACACAAAGCAAACAGTTAATTTTTTTTTTATCATTATACATTTAATAAATATGTACATCAATCAATACAAACAAAAAATAAGGCGATTCGTTACCTATATTTCGTGATATTACACCTGAAATCGCAACAAATTGACTAAAAATTGTGTGTTTTTTTGAAAACCGAAAGTCGGTCAACTTTGAACGGTTATATCTTCTAAACTAAAAATGTGATATTATTAAGAGTGGCATATTTGAAATCGTTGAAAAGTTTCCTGTAACATGGGTTTATTCAAAACTTCGTCGGCACTCATGAAAATTTTGATTTTTGCAACCTCGCTTGCTCTACGGGCGCCACTGTGCGTCGGCAGACGAAGAGTACCGCTTTACATTAATTGACATATCAGAAATATTTGGTATGAAGCAATGAAACTTTTGCGTTCCAGTTATAGTTTTGACATTATTATATCTGTTTTGAATTCGTCGCTCCATGGCATCGTGTTCTTTTTGAGTGCATAAAACTGTGTTAATGGCAATTTCCTTGCTTTGAATCCACGAAAACAAATGTTGTACATTTAAGATCTGGTCAGTATATGGCCTTTGCAAACTTGCCTTAGTCGCCATGCGTTTTAGGGTTCCCCCTAACGCATCGCATGGGCCCTTACCGTGGGACGTCGCGAAAAAGTGCCACTCGACCTTGCAGTTTTGTTCTTCTTCAATTATGCAAAGATTGTAAAAATTTCTTTTATTCTTGTACTGAGAAGCCGCGCCGTCTGAGAAAAACGTTACTTTGTCGATTGCATCGAATTTTGATCTTAAGAATTCAAACAGTTTCAATTGAAATAAATAAACGGACACATAATTATGAGCTAATCTCTCCGCGACAACAACAAGGCTTACGGTCTGTAGTTCGTTATCTTCGTTTTTGAAAAAAATGCAAAAAGGATGCACCGTGCACTGGTCGTTTGCCCAGTGATAAGCCTGAATTTCATCCTGAACGAGAAAAGTGTAATTCTCGGCAAAGTCGCTTATCACAATGAATTCATTTTTGGCTAATTTCTCCTTACTTTCCTTTAGAAATTTCGATTGCATCTCGGATAAGAAATGGTGCGCCTTCAGTTCATTCAACTTGAATCCGAATTCCTCGATGAATTCCGGAATCTGCTTTACCACGGTCTCAAGGGAACATCTGTCGCTGCTAATTATCCACTGTTTGAAATCCTGAATTAACAGCTGTTCAAACTTTTCCGCCAAATATTGCTCTAGCTCGTCAATCTTCGGACAATTGTCGCATTTGGACAGATGACAATTTTCCGTGGGGTATGCGCACAACGACTTCGACAGGAGGTCCCTATATGTTTCAATTTCACCGTGAAATACTTTCAATTTCTTGCATGGAAAGAAAATTAATTTGATGTTTTGATGAAACATACCATGAACTTATGGTATGCTTAGAAACTAAAGGAGTCGTCGAGTAAGGACGGTATTCTAGCGGCTGTCATTGATCGTAAGGATCCCGATGGAAGGATCAGTGTCGAGAGATGGCAGGTGCTAGAGAACAAAGTACTCGACGAAATCTTTAGTGCCAAAGGAAGGCCGGACGAAGTATCGTTCAAAGGGGCTGACTGGACAAGAGGTGTCAAAACTGTCAGTTGCGGCAATCAGAAAACCTTTGAGTTTTTAAAGGCTGCAATTGGTAAGTGTGGCAGCTCCTGTCCTGAAGCTAGTCTGGACGTTATACTAGCGTCTGAGTTGCCATTAAGGCCGGTAGTCACGGTATGGATACCTCCACCTATAAAACCGGTGGAGGTCATACTGGGGGTACTGGCCAACCAGAACAAGGGGCTCAATACAAGCCAGTGGAAGTTGGTAGCTTCACTGGGTTGTAAAGAGAACCAGGGAAGATACTTCAGGTTCGCAGTGGACCGGGAGTCTCTTAAAAAGCTTGATTCGATAGGAGGGGTTGCAATATTCGGGTTGGGGTCTATCAAATTTAGGTTTCCTAAAAATGATAGACCCTAAGAGGTTGAAAGTGGTGCAGATAAACCTGCACCACTGTGAAGCAGCCTCAACCGAATTAGTAACCCACCTCATCGACAACAACGTGGACGTGGCCTTAATCCAAGAGCCCTGGATTAATAAAAACCGGGTAGTTGGATTAAGGGTCACGGGGTATACATTGTTCGTACCCCACACAGATGAGAAGGTACGAACTTGTATCTTGGCGAGACCTGAGTTTAAATTTATGTTTTCTCATTCTTATAGTAATGGAGACCTCACGGTTGTGACAGGAGAAGCCAAGGACAGAAGGGTCCTGGCATTAGCATCGGTATACTTGCCGTACGAGGCTACCGATCCACCTGGTGAAAAAGTGCGAGAGTTGGTGGAGTACTCAGGCAGAACTGGCTCGAGACTGGTACTAGGGTGTGACGCCAATGCACACCATACCCAATGGGGAAGTGCCGACATCAACAAAAGAGGTGAGTCTATGTTTGATTTTATTATTGCCAGCAATCTTTATATCTGTAACAGAGGGAATACACCTACGTTCAGAACTAGGGATAGAGAGGCAGTGATAGACATGACATTGACGAACTGTAGGGAATTAGTGGAGGATTGGAGGGTGGACCTGGGGTTTTCCTTCTCTGACCATAGTCGCCTGTCCTTTAATCTAATGTTTGAGAGGTCGAAAAGGTGTCCGTATAGGAATCCGAGAAGGACGGATTGGGATTACTTTTCGAGATTGGTGCAAAGTAACCTTAGAGTTACACGCGACTGGGGGTCGACTTCGACCGGTGTAGAGCAACTGGTGGGCACCTTTACGGGGGTACTGACTAGTAGTTATGAGCGTTCCTGTCCTTTGAACTTTCCGGGCAAGCGCACACAACCAAGATGGTGGACAGACGAGTTGAGGACTCAAAGGTCCACTGTCAGAAGGTTGTTTAATAGAGCGAAGTATACGCGTAGGGAAGAAGATTGGAGTAACTTCAGATTGAGTTACAATAGATATAAAGGAGACATTAGGAGGGCGAAAAGGGACTCGTGGGTCAAGTTTAGCGAGTCAGTGGAATCTGTAAATGAGATGTCCAGGTTCAGGAGAATTTTATCCAAGGACCCTGTAGTCCCTGGATTTATTCAGAGACCGGACAACTCATGGACGGAATCTAGCTCTGAATCTCTTTGTCTGCTAATGGAAACTCACTTTCCGGGATGTGTGGATCCTGGGACGGGGGAACAGATTGAATGTGGTAACCCCTTCTCTGGGTCAGAATCGGGCGGTGAGGAGAGGGAGACGGTGGGGGACATGATCACCTTGGAAAAAGTAACATGGGCGGTTAATACCTTTGGGTCTTACAAATCGGCAGGACCAGACGGTATCTTTCCGGCGATGTTACAGAATATCGGGAGATCATCACTCCTGCTGTTGGTGGAACTGTTTAGGGTCTGTGTGCTGAACGGGTACATTCCTAAAGGGTGGAGGGAGGTCAGGGTGGTTTTCATACCCAAGGCGGGAAGAACCGGTCACTCTAAACCCAAGGATTTTAGACCAATCAGCTTATCGTCTTTTCTTTTGAAGACGTTGGAAAGACTGATTGATCTACATCTGAGGACGAAGATTGACGCCGGCATCATCAGCGGCGCTCAACACGCCTATCTTAAGGGTAGATCTGTTGAGAGTGCGCTTCATGATGTGGTGGGCTATGTAGAGCGGGGATTGCGAAACAAGGAATACACCTTGGCGGCATTCCTGGATATAGAGGGCGCTTTTAATAATTTGAAGATAGAGGCTATCAGGCAGGCATTGGTGGATCTAGGCGTTCCTCTGTTCCTGGTCGAATGGATAACTCTGATGCTCAGCAGCAGAGTTATTCACTCGGACTGGGGAAACGAGCGCTTAAAGAAACTGGTGACTAGGGGAACCCCACAGGGGGGAGTTCTCTCTCCCTTATTATGGCTCTTAGCTGTCAACGTCGTTCTGGGACTTTTTGACAGATTGGGTCGGAAAGTTGTGGCCTACGCGGATGATGTAGTTTGGGAGTCAATCCGGAGAAGACCGAGTTGGTTCTTTTTACTAGGAGGTACAGGGTAGAGAATTTTAGGCTGCCGGTACTAGGAGGAGTAGAGCTTAGACTATCTGATAGCGCTAAGTATCTAGGATTTTTTCTGGACAGCAAGCTGTCGTGGGGAAGAAATACTCAGGAGAGACTTAAGAGAGGCCTCAATGCCTACTATGCTTGCAGATCATCGATAGGTAAGAGTTGGGGACTCCGGCCGTCAGTAGTGGGATGGCTGTACACTTCGGTGGTTAGACCCATTCTTACATATGGATGCTGTGTTTGGTGGGAGTCATTGAGAGTGGCTTGTCGAAGGAACCTTCAGTCTAAGGCTCAGAGGTGTGCTTCAATCGGCATGACAGGTGCCATGAGAAGTACACCTCAAGCGGCACTGGATGTCATTCTACATCTTCTGCCCATTGAGCAGTATGTTATTGGAATGGCAGCCAGAAGCATTCTTAGACTGAGGGAACTAGGATTGATTAGGGATTTCACGCAGGGTCACTCACGGATCTTGAGTGAGATCGAAGCTGGAGGTTACTGCCTGGGATCACCCGGCTCCACGGATTTCGTGGGCACCAGGGTGGATTTCGGACGGTTGCCGGAGGTGGTAACGCCTTCTAGGGAGAGATGGTCAGGTAGGAGCAGATTATTTAATGGATTTGCTATTTTCACTGACGGCTCGAAGATGAGAGGCACGGGTGCGGGGGTCTACATTGAGGATCTGGATATCAGAATGTCATATAGGCTTCCGGACGACTGCAGTGTTTTTCAGGCGGAAGTTCTGGGGGTCTTGAGGGCCGTGGAACTGATGAGGGACAACATTGATAGGGGCTCGGAGGTCACTATATATGTCGACAGCCAGGCGGCCCTTATGGCCGTAAGGGGCTGTTACGTGAAATCCAAGCTAGTTGACGGTTGCAGGAGGGCTCTGGAGGGAGCCTTAGGAGAGTACATGTTGAGATTGTGCTGGGTGCCTGGTCACTGCAACATAAGCGGCAACGAGATTGCTGATGAGTTGGCGAGACAGGGCTCAGAGATGGAGGATCCTAATCACATAGAGGCAATTAGGCCTCCAATAGGATTCTACTTTGGGAAGATTAGGGAATGGATTCTGGGCGCGACCAATAGGGCCTGGGGGAACCGAACGGACTGCCGGGTATCACGGACGATGTGGCCGGTGCTCAGGAAGTCCGACTCGGAGTTGTTGCTGGGCAGAAGCAGGGTCTGCGTGAGGACCATATTAGGAATCATCACGGGTCATTGCATGATAGGCAGGATGGCGATGAGGTTAGGATCCGACGTGTCGGATATGTGCGGGTTGTGTGAGGACCCGGAGGAGCTGGAGACGGTTGAGCACATTTTGTGCCGCTGTCCCAGGCTACAGGGCAGCAGGCTGAGGTGGCTGGGCAGCAGATTCCTAGGCGAATTAGGGGACGTCCCGGGCTGTGGGCTCGAGAGTCTGATAGGATTCGTAATGGGGATGGCCTGGCTGCGCAGCAGGAGACTGGGAGCTAGCCGCACATAGGGCGGATTGGTGTTGTGTTGAGTGAGGCTTTTCTCTCGGGTTTGGTCAGAACTTCCTTTTCTCATCTATTCTTATCTGTTCTTATCTTTTCTGATTCTTTTGCTGTTTCTCTTCACCTTCTTTTTTCAGCTTCTTAACTATAAACAAGGCATCACAATGGACCGTATTGGTCTCTGGGTGAGGGTGTGAAGGAGACTTCACACCAGCCTTTCTACCTACCTACCTACCTATGGTATGCTTCGGATAGATTACATAATAATAATCTGCGCTGCTTGTGTACTTTTTCTCCAACTTCACGTGTGATAACATAGTCACGTGTACCTGGGCAGGCGCGGCTGTTGTCATCATTGCAGTAAAAATCTTGAATCAATTTCACCGTTGCTTCGCTGAGGGTCCTTGAGCCAAATTTCTTGGTGGGAGTCGCCAATATGCCTTCTGTCGAACTAATTCTTTGCTTCTTCTCGCGATGTAAAAAGATGTTTGAAACTGTTCAGAAATCTTGCGTATAGACCATGATTGCTTCACTCTTTACTTTACAAAAAAAAAACACTTTAACACTTTCACGTTTAGTATTCAACTGAAATTTGACTCAGAGTGTGTGAAGTATTTATATTTATATTTTGGTAAAAAATAGGTAAAAAAAATAAGCGATATTTGCTTTTCTTTAATAGGAAAATTTGCGTGAACTACTGGTCATTAAATGTTTTTTAAAAGGGACTTAATTGGTTACTGCCAATAAGCCGACCACAGGTCATAAAATGTTTTGCAAATTTTTTAAATTACCAGGTAATAAATATTTCGCCATATTTATGGAAAATCCGTGTTTTATGACTTGTTTCTGCACGTGTCATTTTAGGCGATATATTTATTACCTGGTAATTTAAAAAATTTACAAAACATTTTATGACCTGTAGCCTCAGTCGGGTTTGGTGTGCCATAACATGCCACTGCTGCTATTATCCATGGATTTATGGACGATCTTGTGAAGGCAGGCAGACCATATTCACTACACACTCAACTTGGGGCTCTTAAAAAAAAAAATTGATTTTTTCTTCATAAATGTATTTTTAACTGTAAAATAATTTTTAAAATGTATTTTTAACAAGGTGGTCTCTTAAATGCTCTTCTCCTGTCCAAACAAAGAGTCGGGCCCAATTTTTTATTGCTGATTCTTAAAGCAAAAATTGTGAGGAGTCCAAAAAAAAATTATCCGGAAAATTTAGGAGCTTCTGTGGAAAATCGGAAAATTTAATTTTCTTGGGAAAATACCTTTCCAACGAGCTATCACTCGTTGCGATCGCTTTAGTAGTTTTTTTTTAAACATCTTTCAATGAGGTCCCTTATGAAGAATTCTTCAATTTTGTCACATGACAGTGGTGTACACCACCACTAAACCAGTCACTATAAAAAAAAAAAAAATATGTAGGTACATTATTTTTTGCTGGGCAATCGATTGAGACTATTTATTTTAAAATCGGAGAGGGGTCGTCCAAAAATTTGCCAATTTTGATCGTTTTCATATGGAATTGCTCAATAATAGTATATTTTTTTTTTTTTTTTGAACTTCTTTTAAATTATGATTAACTATACGTAAATAGGTATGTTTCGTTAAAGTGTAAATGTTTATAAGTATGTAAAAATGATAACGGTAAAAAAAAATTTGAGAAATAAATAACACTAAGGAAGGAAAAAAAACTAAATTTAAGTCAACCTAATGTGTCAAAAATAAAAATTTTAATTGAACTGTAAAGTTATTTCGAAGAAAATTGTACGTCTATATTTTTAATGGTATAGTTTTTTATAAAAATTTTCCTCTTCTTATTCAGCAAAAGGTACCAAAATTTTCGCTTCGAAAACTTATTTCTATGTAGAAAGACCGTAGGAATCCAAATATAGGGTTGTCACTTTCGAGAAATTAGCCGTTTATAGGGTATACCAAAAAAAAGTGTAAAAATTAAAAATACATATATATATAGTTTGTTACTGTATAAAACGGATAAACATCGTGGTGACAAAAATTCGCAAACTTATTTCTATGTAGAAAGACCGTAGGAATCCAAATATAGGGTTGTCACTTTCGAGAAATTAGCCGTTTATAGGGATTACCTAAAAAAGTGTAAAAATCAAAAATCCATATATATATAGTTGGTTACTGTATAAAACGGATAAACATCGTGGTGACAAAATTTGAAAACTTATTTCTATGTAGAAAGACCGTGGGAATCCAAATATAGGGTTGTCACTTTCGAGAAATTAGCCGTTTATAGGGTATACCCAAAAAAGTGTAAAAATAAAAAATCCATATATATATATAGTTTGTTACTGTATAAAACGGATAAACATTGTGGTGATAAAAATTCGAAAACTTATTTCTATGTAGAAAGACCGTAGGAATCCAAATATAGGGTTGTCACTTTCTAGAAATTAGCCGTTTTAGGGTATACCCAAAAAAGTGTAAAAATCAAAAATCCATATATATATTGTTTATTACTATTTAAAACCGATAAATATCGGTATGAGAAAAAAAAATTTAATTAAAAAAAAGATAAAATCCATGTATGTATATACATATACAACCCCATTATGAATAAAAATTCCCAGGATGTTTTTCCCTTATCCCATTTTGCTATGTTAATTCAGTTGTAAAAATGGGAAAAAGGAAAAACATAAACATACCCATTTTCGGGAACTATAGATCTTCCCAAGTCCAGGTTTTATAATCCATGTAAATGGTAAATTTCTTCCTCAAGACTTCTGTATATTAATCTATCAAATCGGTTGAAAAATGGCCGAGTTATGACCAAAATACTGAAATCCTCATATTTAATCTTTTTTCTATATAATAAAGTTGTATATATTCCAGTGAGTTTTTATTTATTATTGGGTTGATATAGTTTGTTGTAATATTTTGTTTTAAAAATTTTAATAATAAGTTTAATTTATATGTAGAAGGACCGTAGGAATCCAAATATAGGGTTGTCACTTTCGAGAAATTAGCCGTTTATAGGGTTTACCCAAAAAAGTGTAAAAATCAAAAATCCATATATATATATATATAGTTTGTTACTGTATAAAACATTGTAACGGACCAACCATTATAGTTCCGAATGGAAGAGACTGCTACCTGATTTTCCGGCCGTGCTCAGGGATATTGGGATAGGTTCTTGTCCCTTACAATTCGAATTAAGATCTATTACAATTTAAGTGTAGGTAGCTTTCCAATCGACAGAATAAATTAAATTCCACGCGGGGTTGGAAAAAAAACCAAATAAACTTGAATTGAAACAAGGTGAAGAGATTTAGATGTTGTTATCTCTTCATCGTTCTACACCCACCCTTACCAATGCTATTCTGATACATTTCATAATAAATAGCCCGAAATGTACTACCTAGTTTACACCCTTAACCTTTCATGAGCAAGTTAAATAAATAACTCAATAAAGCATATTAATTTCAACAAAATTTTATTAATATTAGCAACTTATTAAAATAAAAGCGTAATAAAAGTGTTAAATGTATTTTACTGAATAATGTTGATATACAAATACATTTACTCAAAATCATTGCACAAAATTAAAATAATGGAACGAAATAAAATACTTGCAGCCATATTTATAAAAATTTACAACAGTTTTACGAAGTGTTTAATAGCTGAACTTAGAAAAACTGTATTTATAAACGATTTTTACCTTACCAAACGTTTAGTAAGCGGTTATTAAATCATTCATTTTTAAAGTTGTCTTTACCCTTCTGTAAATGTTTATTAAGTTGACATTTCGATTTATTTGTTTACGTGTTGCAACATTTTTAAAACTTTTCTGATTTGATAAATAATCTGTCCAAAAAAGAAGTTTGTTTGAAAAAAAAAATGGAAACATTAAAATTAATAAAGAGAATAGGTGAGACCATCGTTTATTAAAAAACCTGTTTGTATTAATATATTCATATTTTTTATTGTATTTACTTTAAAAAGAAACTTTGGAAAATATGGTGCCAAGGCGTAAAAAGAAATATTATAAAAAGAGAATCGATCCATTTTCTATTCCGGACAATATGTTCAAAAGGAAGTATCGGCTTAACAAGGAGACTGTTAGGCAAGTCGTTAATTTAATAAAAACAGATATTTCTGTTTACCGTAGGGGATGCGGAACAACACCAGAATTGCAAGTTTTGGTAGCTTTACGTTGTTGGGGAAGAAGAGAAGTTCTTGTTCTTGTTCTCAATGGTTTTAACCCTCTTTTTTTATTAGCTCCTTTAGCAGAATCGTAATATGATTTTACAATTAGAAATAATTAAAATAGATTTACTATTATTTCAGTTTTTTCCTCTTTGGTGCAATTTTATTTAAAATAAATTGTTAATTTCGTAGTGACGTGTAAACAATCAAAACAAATTATAAAAAACTCGTTATTTGCATACTTACATTTTGTCTTTTAAAAATATTTTGTATATATATTATTTTTATGTTTCTTATATATCTATGTACACTTATTTACAAAAATATTTATTGTTTTTTATTTATTTTTGTTAAAATAATTTATGTTTTATCATTTTTTGTGTGCCATACAATTTAAATATGTAAATAAGTACGATTACTATATGAGTCGGTTATCTACTTAATTGCGTCATTAAAATATAACTGACAAATGAAAATGTAAATGCTGCCACCATTTCATACTAAGATTCGTTGAAGGAGTTTTTAGTTACAAAACTGATTATAAATACACATTTTTACTAAACGTTTATTAGTCCAAAAGTGTTTTGTAACTAATCATTGCTTAAAGTCATTATTTTGATTTTTTTTATAAATACGGCTGTTGATGTTTAACTCAAATACCATATTTTGAGTAGAAACAAAAACAAGTATCTGAATTTTTGAGTAAATGTAAATATATTTTTAAGGGTTGGTTTTTTTTTATTTTAAATTGAGTGTTATATTTTTTTTTTTTATAACTATTTCATCTTTTGGAACAAAAAAAAAAAAAAAAACCAATTTATTGGATACAAAAGTATTGAATTGAATTTAAGTTTAATTTAACTGTCATTATTAAATAAATAGCAAAACAATATAAGACAAAGAAATTAACAAATTATATTTAAATAAGGATTAAAAGTGTAATTGTACTGTATTACAACGTATAACAACCAAATAAAAAAAAAAAAAAAAATATAGTGGAAAAAAAATGTTATTACATTTCTTGAATTAAGTTGTTATACGAGGAGCGTTTTAAAATATCATTTAAACAAATCTTATTAACGAATTATTATTTTACCGAAAATATGAAGTTTATAAAATTTTGTTGCTTTGATGTATACTTGTAGTAGTTAATCAGATTTAAAATGAAAAATTCTAATTATTTATAAATATATATATACCTATATTGTTTTTTTTTATGTTTTGAAAAATGAAAAAAAAACTCACCGGATATCCCTCGTTGAATTCAGGCCTGATTTCTGAGAGCCTCTCTTTGATTAAACAATAGAGCAATTCCATATGAAAGCGATCACCTTTTGGACGACCCCTCTCCGATTTTAAAATAAATAGTCTCAATCGATTGCCCAGCAAAAAATAATGTACCTACATATTTTTTTTTTTTTTATAGTGACTGGTTTAGTGGTGGTGTACACCACTGTCATGTGACAAAATTGAAGAATTCTTCATAAGGGACCTCATTGAAAACTACTAAAGCGATCGCAACGAGTGATAGCTCGTTGGAAAGGTATTGAATCAGGCTTTAATTGAAAAATAAAATTTTCCTAATTTTTCTTAGAAATTTACCTTTAATAATTTTTGCTTTAAGAATCAGCAATAAAAAAATGGGCCCCGACTCCTTGTTTGGACAGGAGAAGAGCATTTAAGAGACCACCTTGTTAAAAATACATTTTAAAAATTATTTTACAGTTAAAAATACATTTATGAAGAAAAAATCTTTCTTATTTTGCTGCTTATACTTAATTACAATATTTATTAAAAATTTCAATTGTCTTGGCATCATTATAAAATTAAAGTAACTTTAAATTTAGCACGTCGGCAGACGAAGAGTACCGCTTTACATTAATTGACATATCAGAAATATTTGGTATGAAGCAATGAAACTTTTGCGTTCCAGTTATAGTTTTGACATTATTATATCTGTTTTGAATTCGTCGCTCCATGGCATCGTGTTCTTTTTGAGTGCATAAAACTGTGTTAATGGCAATTTCCTTGCTTTGAATCCACGAAAACAAATGTTGTACATTTAAGATCTGGTCAGTATATGGCCTTTGCAAACTTGCCTTAGTCGCCATGCGTTTTAGGGTTCCCCCTAACGCATCGCATGGGCCCTTACCGTGGGACGTCGCGAAAAAGTGCCACTCGACCTTGCAGTTTTGTTCTTCTTCAATTATGCAAAGATTGTAAAAATTTCTTTTATTCTTGTACTGAGAAGCCGCGCCGTCTGAGAAAAACGTTACTTTGTCGATTGCATCGAATTTTGATCTTAAGAATTCAAACAGTTTCATTTGAAATAAATAAACGGACACATAATTATGAGCTAATCTCTCCGCGACAACAACAAGGCTTACGGTCTGTAGTTCGTTATCTTCGTTTTTGAAAAAAATGCAAAAAGGATGCACCGTGCACTGGTCGTTTGCCCAGTGATAAGCCTGAATTTCATCCTGAACGAGAAAAGTGTAATTCTCGGCAAAGTCGCTTATCACAATGAATTCATTTTTGGCTAATTTCTCCTTACTTTCCTTTAGAAATTTCGATTGCATCTCGGATATGAAATGGTGCGCCTTCAGTTCATTCAACTTGAATCCGAATTCCTCGATGAATTCCGGAATCTGCTTTACCACGGTCTCAAGGGAACATCTGCCGCTGCTAATTATCCACTGTTTGAAATGCACCTCCTGAATTAACAGCTGTTCAAACTTTTCCGCCAAATATTGCTCTAGCTCGTCAATCTTCGGACAATTGTCGCATTTGGACAGATGACAATTTTCCGTGGGGTATGCGCACAACGACTTCGACAGGAGGTCCCTATATGTTTCAATTTCACCGTGAAATACTTTCAATTTCTTGCATGGAAAGAAAATTAATTTGATGTTTTTGATGAAACATGCAAACGCAGACTGAATGCGTTCCGTGCCTGTCTAATGCCAGCACGCATTCTTTTGGTCGTAGGATGGCAAACTTAGAAAATCCCACTTTTTCTGCTGGGTATTTCTCATTGAACTTATGGTATGCTTCGGATAGATTACATAATAATAATCTGCGCTGCTTGTGTACTTTTTCTCCAACTTCACGTGTGATAACATAGTCACGTGTACCTGGGCAGGCGCGGCTGTTGTCATCATTGCAGTACAAATCTTGAATCAATTTCACCGTTGCTTCGCTGAGGGTCCTTGAGCCAAATTTCTTGGTGGGAGTCGCCAATATGCCCTTCTGTCGAACTAATTCTTTGCTTCTTCTCGCGATGTAAAAAGATGTTTGAAACTGTTCAGAAATCTTGCGTATAGACCATGATTGAGGCAGCACAGATAAAATGAGATATTTCTCCGGAAAAGTGGTCGCTAAATTGAATTTTCTTTTCAACTGCTCAATCATTTGTTTGCCGTCATCAACGTCATCTGCTTGACTGCATTCGTTATCAGAGCCTTCATCAAATATTGTCGCGATTGCACTCATAACCTTGCCTTTTTTCTCTTTCCTGTATGTTTCACTTCGCAACTTTCTTTTTCTAATAGGCGTTACACCTAAAGTGGTAATAGCCTCATTCAAAGGACTCAAAGACATATTGACCATCGGAATGTCTGCCTCACTATCAGATGAAACATTTTGTTCACTTGTCATTTCACTCTCGGATTGTGGCTGCATTTGTTTCAATGCATTTGCTTGTTGAGACAAATCGATTTTACACTTGGGGCAAATGAATTCTGCTTCTTCACCGTATTGTATATTTAATTCATTCATGTATCGCTTCGAAACACCAGTTAATTTTAATACTTTTATCTTTTTCGAACGATGTCCACTCTTGTTAAACGGATTGCAGCAAAATTTATTCATTTTACTTTAAATTGTCTTTACAGCTTCACTCTTTACTTTACAAAAAAAAACACTTTAACACTTTCACGTTTAGTATTCAACTGAAATTTGACTCAGAGTGTGTGAAGTATTTATATTTATATTTTGGTAAAAAATAGGTAAAAAAAATAAGCGATATTTGCTTTTCTTTAATAGGAAAATTTGCGTGAACTACTGGTCATTAAATGTTTTTTAAAAGGGACTTAATTGGTTACTGCCAATAAGCCGACCACAGGTCATAAAATGTTTTGCAAATTTTTTAAATTACCAGGTAATAAATATTTCGCCATATTTATGGAAAATCCGTGTTTTATGACTTGTTTCTGCACGTGTCATTTTAGGCGATATATTTATTACCTGGTAATTTAAAAAATTTACAAAACATTTTATGACCTGTAGCCTCAGTCGGGTTTGGTGTGCCATAACATGCCACTGCTGCTATTATCCATGGATTTATGGACGATCTTGTGAAGGCAGGCAGACCATATTCACTACACACTCAACTTGGGGCTCTTAAAAAAAAAATTTATTTTTTCTTCATAAATGTATTTTTAACTGCAAAATAATTTTTAAAATGTATTTTTAACAAGGTGGTCTCTTAAATGCTCTTCTCCTGTCCAAACAAGGAGTCGGGGCCCATTTTTTTATTGCTGATTCTTAAAGCAAAAATTGTGAGGAGTCCAAAAAAAAATTATCCGGAAAATTTAGGAGCTTCTGTGGAAAATCGGAAAATTTAATTTTCTTGGGAAAATACCTTTCCAACGAGCTATCACTCGTTGCGATCGCTTTAGTAGTTTTTTTTTAAAACAACTTTCAATGAGGTCCCTTATGAAGAATTCTTCAATTTTGTCACATGACAGTGGTGTACACCACCACTAAACCAGTCACTATAAAAAAAAAAAAAATATGTAGGTACATTATTTTTTGCTGGGCAATCGATTGAGACTATTTATTTTAAAATCGGAGAGGGGTCGTCCAAAAATTTGCCAATTTTGATCGTTTTCATATGGAATTGCTCAATAATAGTATACTTTTTTTTTTTTTGAACTTCTTTTAAATTATGATTAACTATACGTAAATAGGTATGTTTCGTTAAAGTGTAAATGTTTATAAGTATGTAAAAATGATAACGGTAAAAAAAAATTTGAGAAATAAATAACACTAAGGAAGGAAAAAAAACTAAATTTAAGTCAACCTAATGTGTCAAAAATAAAAATTTTAATTGAACTGTAAAGTTATTTCGAAGAAAATTGTACGTCTATATTTTTAATGGTATAGTTTTTTATAAAAATTTTCCTCTTCTTATTCAGCAAAAGGTACCAAAATTTTCGCTTCGAATATGTATTCCGCTTGTTATTAAAATTGTTAAATTGTTACGAATGTTCATAAAGGAAATCTTGAGAAAGCTTTACAATCTTAGTCCGGGGTAACGGTATTACGTCTTTAATCCTTATTAATTTTTTCCCCTTACTGGCAATATATTTTCTTAAATTCAAAACTGGTCTCAATATGGTAGGTAAATGAAAAATTGAATATATTTTCCTCACCTTTTATATTTATTCGCCAAATCCAAGAAATTGTGAAAATCCCCCGGTATGCAAGTTCATATATTTCCCTCAATAAAAAAAATTCAATTTATTTTTTTCCCTTGACTAAAACTTTTCTTTTTAAAATTTTATGAATAAATAAAAACAAATTCCTTCAAAATTTTATATTTTAAATTCAAACCCTACTGTAGCGTGTCTTTTATATTAACATTGCTTGCACACATAATTTCAGTATACATTACATGCAATGAACCAGGCGCATGTTTAATGTAATACGAATAAGCCACTTGAGTTTGTGGGCTGTGCGTGTGTGTATGAATACAATACTAGCAGTACACACGGTCGTCAATAGTAATACTATCACCACTCTTGCTATTGGATAACTGTCTGCGGGATTGTAAGAAAATGCTAAGCAAACCGCTATACCTTCCACTGTAATGAAAATGCTTAATAAGCATTTATTGAGTATAAAAATGGACACAATTATTAAACAAAATCAATTCTTATAACAATTACAAACAGTGCGTACTAGCCGCACTAAATAAAGAATTCTTCATAAACAAAAAATCAAAATTAAATGAAAGACTTTTAATTACATGGCGATCCTGCCAGTTCTTTGGAGTGCTTCCTTGTAGAGCACCCAAAGTAAACAAAAATAATAAATAATCCTGCCAGTTCTTTGGAGTGCTTCCTTGTAGAGCACCCAAAGTAAACAAAAATAATAAATAATCCTGCCAGTTCTTTGGAGTGCTTCCTTGTAGAGCACCCAAAGTAAACAAAAATAATAAATAAACCTGCCAGTTCTTTGGAGTGCTTCCTTGTAGAGCACCCAAAGTAAACAAAAATAATAATATATATTTTGTCCTGACGGATCAGCCAAAAAGATCCGTCAGCTGCGTCAAAGAAGTACCGCCTGGCCAAAAGGCAATTCGGACATAGGAATCTTATGTTTCTTTAATGAAAGACGGACCACAGCCCATAACCATTGAGGAATACAGGGCACGCCAGAACAAAAACAAGGCAACCCTTACGTCATCAACAACCGCCCCACCCAAAAAGCCTAGAAGAAGGGGAGGCTATACTCAAAAACTTAAGAGGGACAGAGCTATCCTGCTGAGGGAACTAAACCAACAACCGCCACCACCTTGGGAACGAGCGACCAAAATTTGAGAAAGAATTTCCAAAATAGAATTTCTAATGGTAAATAGAAAAACCATGAATTAAATTTATTTTGATTACTATAAAACAGATGTGCGGGCCTTATTATCTGCACTCTTAGGGCCTATAAGCGAACAAATCGCTCGAGGCAAAACTTGAGGAAAAATATTTTAATAATAATAATATTAAAAAAAAAAAAAAAAAAAAAAAAAAAAAAAAAACAAAATTATTTTTTTAATGTCAAACTTGAAAGACATTTTTAAATCTATACATTTTTAATTAGTTTTATAATAATATGCCACTTAGATAATTTTACTCTTACATTTTATCAAAATATATTTAATGTAAAATTAAAACTTAAAATCTATTTTTTTTAATTTTTAATTTCATAAGGGATTTTTTTTTCATAACGGAATTTCTTTTTTTAGTAATTACGTTAATGAGTTAGAAATTCTTAATGTGTAAATCTGAAACAAAATTTGACAGGCCCAAGGCCAACGTCATCAATGAAATAGAAGTAGTTGAGGGAAAAACAAATTTGTTAACTATAGAAATCTATCTATTAATAATAACAGTAATCATAATAATTAATTTTATAATTCGCATTTACCAAACACAATAGAAGACTCAAGAAAAAATATGCTAGCAGAGCAGATAATCTAGATAAAATATAATAGAGCCAATGATTTAGAAAAGTTTAGATGGAATGGAAAGATATATTGAATAAGGTTAAGTTAATTAAAGAGCACTTCGATCGTTCTTATAAGTGCCTGAATGTTGAAAGACCAACTAAGGAAGAGACCATTCAACATCACTTCAAAATCCTACTTAATAGACTTGAGGAAATAAGAATTATATTTAATGTAAGCTATAATCGGTTGACACTTAGTCAAAAAATTGCAGCAGAAAGATTCTTTTTGGATTTAAAAACCAAAGTCCTAAAAATAGCCGCTTTAAAAAATATACAGATAAAACTACCTGAGACTCTACACGAAACAGTAAATTTGACAACAGACAATAAAACAGATACTAAAATGACACAAACATTGGTAGAATTCCTAAATACAGCTTCAAAGCTGATTACGGAATTTAATGGAAAATCCGAAAATTTGCAGTCGTTCATAGACTCTTTACAATTAGTTAATTTAATAAAGAGTATACACGAATCTTCTGCAATATCGCTAATTAAAACAAAGCTTAAGGGAAATGCTAGAAACCTCATAAGTGAAGAATCTGCAATAGAAGAAATTATCACTAAGCTCAAAGTAACTGTTAAAGGTTAATCAGTGCATGTTTTGTCAGCTAAACTGATGAGAGTATATGGGTAATGAGAGTTTAAGTTCACTTTGCCGAAAAAGCCATTAAAATCACCCAAAAGCCATTAAAAAGCCATTAAAATCCCCCAAAAGCCATTAAAATCACCCAAAAGCCATTAAAATCCCCCAAAAGCCATTAAAATTTTTCAAAAGCCATTAAAAAGCCATTAAAAAAGTCGTTAAATTTTATAGCTGAGATTTAGAAAAATGTTGGGGGAGCAATGCACAAGTGTTGGGTGCATTGTTGAAGCCTTTCTTTAGTTTTTTTATTTTGAATTAGGTGATGAAAAAATAAATTATTGGATGGACAGAAAAAAAAGGGGGAAAAGGAAAGTTAGTCAGACATACAGACAGACTGGCTTCGTAACAGCAAATGGTTTTTCAATTTTATTTGGGGTTGAAGAATAAATTCAAAGTATCTATAAATTATGATTTTATTTAGTTATTAAAAAAATTGTATAGATGCAATTGGTGTTTCTATTTTATTTGGAGTGGATAGGGAAATATGAAACCATTCTTGAAAATTTTTTTAAAAAATTTCAAAAACAAAGTAATAAAAAAAAAGTCGTTAAATTTTATGGGATAGCAATGCACAAGTGTTGGGTGCATTGTTGAAGCCTTTCTTTTGTTGTGATCGATAGACAGACAGCCAGACAGACATAGAGATATGTAGATAGATAGACATACAGACCTTGTAGAAGCAATTGGAAAATATTGTTGATAATTCTATATTTTTATTTTGAATTATGTGAAGAAGAACATTTTTGTTGGGGAAACACACAAAGCTGATAAGCGCATTTTTTTTATTTATTTGTATGTATATGTAATTGATGCTTAAAATTCGGTTACTTAATAATAAATAATTTATGACATACATATACCTACATAAATATTTTCAGATAAGAAAGTGTATGTCATGGAAAGTTAGTCAGACAGACATACAGACCGACCGGTTTTGTAAAAGCAAATGGTTTTTCAATTTTTATTTGGGTGGAAGAAAAATTCAAAGTATTTATTTTTGATTTTTAAAAGAAAAAGAGAAGAAAAAAAGGGGGAAAAGGTTTGATTTTTAAAAGAAAAGAGAAGAAAAAAGGGGGAAAAGGAAAGTTAGTCAGACAGATAGTATTTATACTAGTTTGCATGGATTTTTCTATATAAGTATAAAAAGTAAAAAAAGGCTTAGTGGAGTATACTTCTGAAAACTACTTGTTTTTTACAATAGGTGTGGTGGGTAAAATTAAAAAACATTATCGATAATTTTAATGAATTAGAGCAAACAACATATGTTAAAACTAAGTGCAACCAAAAAAAAATTTTTTTTCTATAAATTGTGAATTTATTTAGTAATTTATTACATTTCATTTTAAATTATCAAACGATGAATATTAACGCGGAATTAATTGCTTCATTCAACAAATTAAATATAAAACATATTTTAAGTGTTAAAAATATGATAGGTGGAAAGGACTATCCTATTACAGGAGCTGAACGGGTAACTACAAAATATGGAGATGCCATTGTCTTGGAATTGGATGGAGCTATGCTTTATCTTCCTAAAAGGTTTAATGTCTTGACTGAAAACGATGTTGGGAGCCTATCAACTGGCTCATATATAATTTCAAAGATTCCTTTAGATGACGAAAAGGATAGCATTAATTATAAGCTAGAAATTAAGACGGCTGCTCCTATGAAAGGATATTACCCTTATACTCATTTTAATACATTTAAATAAAATAATTTTTTCAATAAAAAAATGATTGAACAATAAAAAAAAATTATTATAAATTCTAGTGTTTTTTTATTTTATTAGTATATATATAGAATTATTAATATTTTTAATAAGTTGTAAATGAAATCTTAATGTGGAAAGATGGAGGTTATTGAAGCTTTTCTACAAGAATTTGGAAGTGTAATCTTTGAAGAACATTTGGAATTATTATGTACATTCAAAAGAGAATATACAAATTTTAATGTATATAATATGCCTTGCTCTCACGAAAGTACAAGTGGAGATGTCGTGGATTTGTGTGGATGCTACTTTTTCTATAAGAGGAAAAATGAGGTTATAAGAATTATAGAAAATTATAAAAAGATATTAAAATATTTTAGAAGTCTAAATTTATGGACAAGAAAACAAAAATAATTAAATAAAAATAAAAAAAAAAAAAAAAGATAAAAGCATAAAAAAAAAAAAAAAAGATAAAAGCATTTTTTTTCTTTAAATAGAGATTTTCAAAGCAAAAATATTATTAGTTTACATTTAAAATTCATCAAGAATGTTCAATCTTGTAAGAAACCCGAAAATACACGACTGTGTATTTGAGTTCGAATATTTTATAAAATTAAAATTAAAGATATCCTGCGGATTTTCCACAGCTCTTAGTTTTAAGCCTATTGTCTGGTTGCATTATAAGGATATGAACTTCATTGGATTGGACCGGGATGAATGGATAAACCTTATGAGCTATAAGGAATATATTAAGGCAACACTAAATCAATGTGACTTCCTAGATTGTATGAATCTAATTTATAAGGATGATAAGAGGGATGTTCAATATACATTTCAGTATAAGAATAGTATTTGCTATCTCATCCTACAACAGGGAAACTATAAAATTAAAATTGATCCTGAGACTTGGAAATCGCTAACCCAAGTCGGAATATTCTTGACAACATTTTTAAGCTGGAATACAATTCTTCGCAAGCAAATTTTATATTTTTATTATGAACATTATATTCCAAATTGCTCTATTTTAAATAAAACAAATGTACAATATTATGAAATTAAAGGTATAAATGAAAGAGATATAGAAATTGATTTAACCAGACTTTGTTATGAGTTTGGAAAAAAAATGCAAAATAAGATTAAAACAGATGTGAAAATCTATAGATTATTATTCAGAATGGATAATAAATAAAACAAACAAACAAAAAAAAAATAATAAAAAAAAAATATAAAAACAAAAAAACAAAATATTTGAGTTTTTTTATTAAATCTTTATTTTGAAATTTATTAAAAATTTTAAACATAAATGACCACAAATAAAAGTATTAAATTTTTGATATCTTAAATAGTTAGAATTAATGTTTTTACCCAAGTATCTTAAAACTTCTATAGGTGGTTGGAGATTACCAAAACTATCAAAGTATTCTACATTATCATTATTTTTATAAAATGCTACCCAATGTGTTCCATATCCTCTATTTGAGTCCAAGTTTATAATTCCATTCTCTATTCGGTGTGGAGTTTTAGGAAGTTTATCCCTCATATATACTCCTCTAAAATAAGAAATATACTTCTTCCCAAATGTTCTCAAGTCCACATCTGTTAGCGGTCTATTAGGTAGCTGCTTTAATAGTTTTTTGATGAGGTATAAAATATTCCATAGCCTTTTTTATAGGGTTTAAGATATAGACCTTTACCCATAGCTATTGCCTCTAATGTTTTGCTATGACGCTTACTTTCTTCGAGCTGTTGTCTACCATTTTTAGCTAAAGTAATAGTTTTAGCGATTGCTGACCCACCAGAAGCTATTGCTCCCAATGCTCCAAGTGCTGTTAGAATAGGGACAAGTGGAAGAAAACCGCCAAGTTTAGGTATGTTGATAATTCTAGGAATTTTTACTATAGATTTTTTTCCAAGAAATGAATGTCGGATAGCTTTTCGTTCAGTTTTAATAGCGGTTTTGATGTCATTTGGTTTTTCCTTTTTTAAAATATCGGTTGCTAATTTAACGGCATTCTTAAAAATATTTCGTCTACACTTTTTCTTTTGGTTGTCAGTTTTTACTCCCAAGCCCAATTTAACTTTTGACTTCATTGCGTTAGTGACAAGGTATGCGTTGAGTTTTTCTCCAAATGTACTATCTTTAGCTTTAACTCTACTCCAAGCTTTTTCTGCTAGTTCTTTATCTGCGTAATGTCGTTTATGAATATCAGTGTTCTGGGCATAAGCAATATCATGAATTTTACAAGCTGCATCCAAGGGATTGATACCTTTATCACCCCTTTGTAATCGTTTTTCCAATTTAGTTCCTGGTCCACAAAATTGATAACCCGGTAAATGAAGTTCAAGTGGTAGTGAATTAATTAAGCTATTTACAAGTCCTTTTCCAAGGACGAAATGTTTTCTACTAAATTCTTTATTTGTATACACAATCATTTATATATAAAAAATCTGAAAGTAAATAAAACGCAATATTAAGCAAACGTATGCTTTCAGTTATAAAGATGCGTTTGGGAAAACAACAATCGAATATTTCAGTGAGAAACTTGGATTTAACGGAAAACAGAAATGGTTTTAAACATAGCTGTCTTTTACCTAATTCTATCAGAGCACTAATAGTTGATCCCTCAAACTGTGGCAAAACAAATATAATGCTTAGTTTAATTGAAAGTCCGAATGGTTTAAAATTTAAAAATATTTATATATACTCAAAATCATTAAATCAACCGAAATATAAATATCTGTCAAGATTAATTTCATCAGTAAAGGTTATGGGACTTTATACATTTTCAGACAATGAACATGTCATACCACCCGAAAAAACTAAAGTAAATTCTATTATCATATTTACATCGTCGCTTGTGAAAAACAAAATAATATAAGATCATATTTCTGTATGGGGAGACATAAGGATATTGATTCTTTTTATTTATGTCAGACTTATACACATATTCCAAAACATTTAGTACGTGATAATGCAAATATAATTATTTTATTCAAGCAAGATGAATTGAATTTAAAGCACATCTACAATGATCATGTTGGCAGTGACATGAGTTTAAATATGTTTCGTTACATTTGCGGAGAATGTTGGAAGGATAAATATGGATTTCTTATAATAAGTAAAGATGATGAAATGAAGCAAGGGCGTTATAGAAAAGGCTTTGATCTATTCATTCAGATTTAGTCATATAAATACTACTAACTACATCAGACGTATACCTATTAATAATAAATACGTTTTTTTTATACTTGGAGAACTGTCAAAATTATTCCACGAAGCTGTTTAGCTGTTTAAAGAAGGTGTTTAGCTGTTTTAAGAAGCTGTTTAGCTGTTTTAATTACCTGTTTAGCTGTTTTAAAAAGCTGTTTAGCTGTTTTAAAAAGCTGTTTAGCTGTTTTAATTACCTGTTTAGCTGTTTTAAAAAGCTGTTTAGCTGTTTTAATTACCTGTTTAGCTGTTTTTAAAAAGCTGTTTAGCTGTTTTTAAAAAGCTGTTTAGCTGTTTTAAGAAGCTGTTTAGCTGTTATAAAAAAGCTGTTAAAAGTATACTACGAGTTTTTCCAGGATCTAAAGTTGGTGACGACACTAGTTTAAAGTTATAATCATGGAAGAAAATATTTTAAAAGAGTTGGTGAAATCCAAAAAAATTTTAAAGAAAAAATTTCAAAGCATAAGACTGGGAGAATTGGAAAAATTTAATAATTTAGAAAGAACATTTAAACCTTTAACAGAACCTCTAAAGAAACTAGTCAAATTGTCAGATTCGTCAAATCTAGCAATACCCACAGACGAAAAATATAAATGTAAGCACAATACTAAAATAAAAACGGAAAATAATACTATATTCACCAGCACTCCTAAGAAAAAATTATTGAACGAGAAAAACATTAATTCAGCACCTAATAAAATAAAAAGGGATAAAGAAGAAGAAGAAGAAGAAGACTAAAATAGTAATAGTGAAGATGAAGTAAATGATAAATCGAAAAATGAACAATTTTATTCTCAATCATCCGATTGGGAGTTTGATTTATCAACCCTAAATGGAAATAAAAAGCTTGACACTATATTTGGACCTCATAAAATAGAAAATGGAGACTGGAAATTTGGAAATTCTATTTTAAAGCTTACCGATGATAAAATAATTATAGGTCAAAAATCTTGGGCACTAACCCCAGGGTTATACTCATTGCTTTTTCATAAAAATCCAAAACAATTTGATTCGTCAGAGTTAGCAATATATAAACATATTTTACTTGATACAAACGCACATCGAAGGAACTATGATCCTAATAATCAAATTAATGGAAACAGAGGTTATAAATATAAAAAAATAATAAATAGATTGTTTACTACAACTACTCACGTTGGCAAGGGTTTAATGGAGGTTAATCTTAATAAGCCAAACTATATATACTGGGATAATCCTAATGAAATTGTAGACCGATTGAGGCTGTTAATAGCATCACAACATGCTGGTAACAATAATTATTCTAATGAAATAATATCTATAATCGAAGAACTAAGGGAAGCAAATATAATTGAATAACTTTTTAAAACAATAATAATAAGAAAATTATGACTGTTGACAAATTTGGTCATTACTATAATCGAAAATATATAGGAGATATAACAAGAAACAACATTTCAAAAAAATTCGGTATCAAACTCAACGTAAATAATATTGATATAGAGAATAAAAGAATTTTAAATTTGTCACCTCCAATGAATGGGACAGATGCTGTTAACAAAAATTATGTGAATACACAAATGACCCATATGCAAGAACATTTAAAAAGGGGTATAAACAAAGAAGTTTTAATTGTAAGAAATGAAATAAAGGATTTAAATAAGAAAATTTCTGACATATATAGTGTAATGATTACGCTTTCATCACAACAACAACAACATAATGGAAAAAAGAACGATAATAAATGAACTACATTCCCAAGCGCGGAAGAATTTCTTAAGACGGAAAGTAATAACAAAGGGAATTGATGATCTTTGGCAAGCAGATTTAGTAGAAATGGGTAACTATTCCATTATAAACAACGGATACAAATATATGCTAACAGTCATTGATACATTTTCAAAATATGCTTGGGCTGCAGCAATTAAAGCAAAAACCGCAAATGAAGTTTCCAAAGCTTTCCAGGAAATACTAAGTAAGGGGCGAATACCTAAAAATTTACAAACAGATGACGGAAAAGAATTTTTTAATAAGGAGTTTGGTTTACTAATGCGTAAATATTCAATTAATCATTACTCTACTTATAGTGTAATGAAAGCTTCAATTGTTGAACGCTTTAATCGAACACTAAAAGGTATGATGTGGAGAGAATTTAGTTATAATGGAACATTTCACTGGATTGATAATTATAAAAATCTTGTTAAACAATATAATAGAAAAACTCACAGTACAATAAAAATGGCACCTATGGATGTAAAACCTGAACATGAACAATATTTACTGAATACTGTATATAATAATTTAAAAATGTTTAAACCATCAAGGTTTAAGGTTGGGGACTATGTTCGCATAAGTAAATATAAACATATATTTGAAAAAGGTTATACACCAAACTGGACTACAGAAATATTTAAAATAAAAACGATACAGAACACCTACCCAATCACATTTTTACTTGAAGACTATCAAGGATATCCTATAAAAGGCGCATTTTACAAGGAAGAAATACGTCGTACACGTTATCCTAATACATTTCTGGTGGAAAAAATTTTAAAAGAAAAAGGTGATAAAGCGTATGTTAAATGGTTAGGTTTTCCAAACCAACATAATTCTTGGATAAGTAAAAATGAAATATTATAAGAAAACAAATAAAAAAAAAAAAAAAAAAAAAAAAAAAAGTTTTTCTAATAAATGTATAAATTTAATAAAACAAAAAACTCAAGCATTTTCATTTCATTTACAATTTACCATTCAGTATGTCAATTACTTAAGCTTTAAGTGGAAATTCATTAATTCTAACGGCAAATTATTTCCCACCAATAGATGTAAAAGATGACTATGAATGTTCTCTAGTTGATTTTCATTCATATAACTCTATTCCTAATGTAGATTATGATAATAATTTATTTCATATAGGAGATTAAATAATTGAAATTCCTATTGGATCATACGAGTTACAAGATATTGTTGATTATATAGTTGGGCAGTATAAAGCAGAAAATTATAATAAATCTATTCTCATTAAAGCTAATAATAATATTTTACAAATTGAAATAACTTCATCCCACGATGCAATTTTATTTAATCGAAAACGATCTATTGGTACGCTGGTAGGTTTTAGTGAAGAACTTTTAAAGGCTGGTATTAACATATATCAAATCAACCTGTAAATATATTAAAAGTGAATGCTATACAAATTCAGTGTAACATCATAACAGGAGCATATATGAATAATTCTCCCGCACATATACTACACGAGTTCGCATTAGACGTACCACCAGGCTATAAATTAGATGTTATTGCTAATAACCTAATTTATTTACCAGTAAACGTCAAAGAAATAATATATCTCAAAATTTGGATTGTTGACCAAGAAAATCGTGCAGTTAATTTCAGAGGTGAAGAAATAACACTTAGATTACATCTAAGACCCAGGAAAAAATGATAATTTACAATAAAACTAAGCACATTAAAGTTAATAGGGGCATTCCTACTAATCATATTAAAGCTATAAGACCATCATTATCGAAAGAAAACACCACCTTTTCAAAATTGCTTAAGTTAAAAATAAAAAAAAATGTCTGATATACTCAATGTCATTGAAAAATCGTATTCTGATGAAAATATAATAAAAAAAGATTATCACAGCTATGTGCCCTATATTCAATCATTTAAAAACAATGATGAAATTCGAATTACACTACAAAATCAAGACTTATATGTTCTTCCGTCTGAAAGCTACTTAAATATAGAAGGAAACATTAAAAACACTAAAGGTGAAGAAGCGTCAGAAAATACTAGATTGAGAAATAATTGTGTTGCATACTTATTTGATGAAATACGGTATGAGATTAATGGTGTTGAAATTGATCGTTCTCGATACTTGGGAATATCCAGTACAATTAAGAATTATGTCTCACTAAATGAATTTGAAAGCAATATGATGAGAAATGCAGGGTGGAATATTTCTGAAGACCTGTCAATGCGAAAATTTAATTTTTATATTCCCCTTAAACTACTATTGGGATTTGCTGAGGATTTCAATAAAATAATTTTAAATAGTAAACATGAACTTATTCTTTTATGAAGTTCAAATGATGATAAAGCGTATTACTCTACAGATGCAAATGAAAAATTAAGTTTATCGATTAAAAACATAACATGGAGAATACCACATATTCACTTATCAGATACACGAAAAATACAAATAATGAAGATTATAAAGGAGGGTGTTTCATTACCCATATCATTTCGCAGTTGGGACTGTTATTTTAATCCAACATTTTCCGGAGGCAGAAATCACAACTGGAATATTAAACTACCAGTGAATAGAGAAAGGCCAAGATTTCTTTTATTCGTATTAGAAAACGATAACAAATATATACATTCAGATTTGAAAAATGTTAAAGTGCATTTAAATTTAGAATCGTATCCATATGATGATTTAAATTTAAAATTTGAGGAGAATCTATACGCTATTTTGTATGATATGTATGCTAAGTTTCAACAAAATTACTATATGAGAGAAGCACAACCTCTTCTTTCATGTGAGAAATTTAAAAATATTCCAATTGCAGTAGTTGATGTTAGTTATCAAAATGAAATTGTTAAAAATGGGCCTATCGATGTGAAAATTGAGTTCGAGACAAGTAGTCCAGTACCAAAAAATACAAATGCTTATTTTTTAATCCTACACGATCGTATGATGGAGTACACACCTTTAACTGGAATTGTTCGAAAAGTTATATAATCAATTTTAAAATACATTCTAATACTTACTTTTTTTTTCATTTAATTTCTATTAAATAAAGAATAAAACTGTTGGTTTTTTTTTTTAAATAAATTTTGGTTTTGTTTTATTTTATGTGTATATAGGTGTATATATTTACATATATTATATATAATTTTTAATACTACAAGGTAATGTATATATATTCTATACTAATTATTTAGTGACTCAATATCACTAATTAACCTACTTAATTCTAAATCACCATTATCAGTATCTAACTGATAATGATGCCATGCAAGTGTATTAATCTCATCATTTCTTATTTTACGTTTACTATCAATAAAATTTAAAGCAATTTTATTAACTCTATTTGTTAGTACTGTGTGTAACTTAGATGTGAATGTGTACATACATGCCCCTACTGATTTCTTATTAAATAAGACATGTTTATAATGATCTATAGTATAATTGTCTACCACGCATTTTTTAACCCCCTTAGCTTTTTTAACATCTTTATCATCTTCAACTGTGAAAGAATAAACTTTGGGTCCTAAGCCTACATATTCAGTGATGAATTTACCTTCAGTTTCATCTTTCATCATTCCAAGTACTTTTTTATTTAATTGAGGAAAGTTAAATGGATTATTTTGTGAATATGCTGATGTGTCAAAGAGTGTTTTTAAATCTCCTTGGAAATATCTAAAGCAATTACCTTACTTTCGCCAAAATGGTGAATGGAACGACACCATTTTTCTGATAACAGGGCCAGTAGGTCTCCAGTAGAACGACCTCTACGAAAGCCATACTGGCGGTCGCTTAGTAGGTAATTTGACTCTAAAAATTTTACAAGATGGTGATTTACCATACTCTCCATAACTTTGGAAAGTGCCGAACAAATTGCAATTGGGCGGTAATTTTCAGGGTTATTAGCCACTCCTTTTTTAGGAATTGGCGTTACATTAGCAACTTTCCAGCAGACGGGAAATTCACCAGCATGGTATAAAGTGCTGAAAAGATTTGCTAAGGGACGAGCTAGCGTCGAAGAGCACTGCTTCAAGACCAGTGCATGTATACCATCCGGGCCAGGAGACTTGTTTATGTTGAGATCCGCAAGAACCTTTTTAACAGCTCGAGCCCGAAAAAATATTTTTGGCATAGTTACGGATACTTTTTCGAGTTCGGGTAGTGGTTGATTGCTATCTGGTAAGTTAGAATTATTTGCAAATAATTCGGCAAAACAATTAGCCTTATCAACCAGGTTCGTGAATGTTTGGCCATCCTTTAAAAGAGTTGGTATTGAAGAACTAGCATTAACCCTTACTCTTTTAACGAATGACCAGAAGCTTTTACTGCCCCGGGGAGCAGTAAGAACTTCAGCACGAAGACGTTGCTCGTGAAGAGCTTTTTCCCGTCTTAGCACTTTGGCACACGACGACCTTGCCATTTTGCGTAGCAATTCAGTATCAGCGGTTTTATTGTCACGCCAATTTCTGAATGCTTCCTCTCTGGATCTGACTGCTGATTTGCACGTCTGATTAAACCAAGATTTAGATCTAGGTTTATTCGAAGCATTTTTAACTGGAATGAACATTTTCATTCCTAGCATAATAACATTTTCAACCATTTTCGCCATGGCATTGATGTCATTGTCAACGAAACAAAGTTTCCAATTAAAATGCCGAAAAAAGTCGTTGAGTTCAACCCAACGTGCTTTTCCGTAAACAAATTTTGATCGTTTCATAGCCTGTCGTGAAACGTTCCGAAGTTCGGAGAACGGAAAAGAGGCAGAAATGGTGCAATGATCCGAGTTACCGAGAGGTGCTAGAACTTCTACTTCGTACTTTTGAGGGTGCGAAGAGAGGAAGAGGTCAAGGGTATTGTGTTGGTGCCCATCAACACATGGAATATGTGTTGGTTCATTCACCAGTTGCACGAGGTGATTATGTGCAGCAAATAGCTCAACATATTGGCCTTAATAGGTTGTACGGCCCGAGTGGTGAAGCCAAGAAGAATTGTGGACATTGAAATCACCAGCAACAACGATTTCACTGTCCGGACAATTCTCAAGAATCTTCGATATTGAGTCGGAAAGGGAGTCGAAGCGCGATAAAGTGATATCCCTTCCCGCGTTTGGACTTCTGCAAAGAAACCCGAAATGCAAAAAGTGCGTATTGATTTTGAATTTAACCCAAAGGCAGTTAAATTCCGCATCAAACATGCCCACTGGTTGCTGACATTGATACACAACTTCATTGCGTATATATATAGCAAGACCCCGATGAAGATAAAATAGGGATAGAAGGTGATACCCAGGAATCTGAAAATCCAGTGGATCGGAATTTTCAGACACCTGTGTTTCACATAAGGCGAAAACATCCGGCCGATGGAGACAAACGTGAGCGTATACAGAAAAAAAATTCGTTCTCAGCCCACGTATGTTACAGAAGTCGATTCGAAACCGACCTCTCATCACAAAACAAAAAAATTCAAATAAAACGCAAAGTACGGATATCTCTATGCTAATTGCCGTTTAGAAACTGTTTGGTGATCAGTGTTATACCTTCATCATCAAAACAGTTCAACAACGATTAACACAAATACATCCGTACTAACACGAATATGATGGACGGTTATAGGGGGTACACAATGGACAATGCCATAAAAGGACCATAAAAGCCCTGATCTGGTCAACGCCGAAAAAGACCATCACTGGCAGATTGTTTTTATTGTTGTTTGTTTATTTAGGTTTCATATACTCATAATGGAAATCATACATTTTCCATTTTGATAGATCAAGTACACAAAAGCCTAAATAAATGGGTTTATTGTAATATGTCAAAGTTTTGTTCATTTGTACAGTTCATAATTTATCAGTAAACTGTGAAATACTGTGAAAATTTGGTTTTGCTATAAGTTCACCTACACCCAATCGGTTACGGCTGGTACGTTCCCACTCACTAACCAACCGAACGTCTTTTCTCTTATCGACATTTTCCATGGTTTTACCATACACAGCATTATTGAGCAATTTATAGAAATCTTTCAAATTGATTCTTAGCTTCTGTTCTATGTGTCGTATTTAAATCTATGTATGTCTTTAACCACGGCTTTTGATTAAATTTCAGAATTCGGTGAACTTTTTCCAAAACCAATCCATTATTTAAACATTGCTCTAATGTTTTATAATGTATGACATATTTCTTTTTGTTAGATAGATCAGCAATTAATTTTTCATATTTACTCCCACCAATTATTTTGTTTTCCACACAGAATGGCAGGTCATTATGATAATCATGACAGCTAGACGGGTATGATAAATTGACTAATACATAAATATAACCAACATCTGAGTTATGTGGAATATTTTTGGGGTGAATGAAGTCATTTGTCCAACTGAAGCCTACATATGGCAGTGACTCTGACATTGCCCAACCATAAAGATTATTTGCGTGTAAATATAAAATGTATTCGGACGGTTTTGCAGGATCATAATTATTAAGATATTTATGATTCGCCTTGCTATACCTCTTACTACATTGTGAAAGACCACCACGAATTCCTCGTTTAATAAAATCATACATTTCTAGATCTGTTAATAATTCTAGCTCAATTCTTGTATATTTTAACATTGCATCCCAAGAAAGCCCTGGGATGGTATAATAATGTGGAGGATCTAGGTTATAAATCTTCTTACAGAGCTTTCTGAAGTTTTCAAATATATCTGTAAGTAACAACACGTCAGTTTTAAAATACAGCTCCATGTAATCCTTAATAGTCTCACAATCAAATTTTGTCCATATATTTTGTGCTAGCAAATAATCTTCTTCTGAACATTTTTTATCATTTAACCTACTATAAAATGCTTCAATTGGTGGGAGTTCTTTTCATTTAATTTTTCAAATGAATTTAAATATTCATAAGGAAAAACACCCTTTCGCTTCATAAGAGAAAACTTCTCAGCATCTGGAAAATATTTTCTAACTGCATTTAAATCTTGATCATTGAGGTTACTAGCTAATGATTCCAAACCAGATGCCATAAATCTTAAAGAGTCTAAAAATCTAAGCTCAATTTTTTTTCCAGTTTTATAATCTCGCACCTTTTCAAGTTGTTTTGAAATAATATGCTGAGGAATATTTTGCTTCACTTTTCTTATATACAACTCATTTATATAATCATCAATTTCTTCATCATTATATACCCGAACAGTATGCGACAAAGAAATGTATAATTCTTTATTTATTGGAATTACATTTGTCTCCCCTTTAATACTAAGTAATTCTTTAATAAATAAGTGACAGTCGTATTTCGAAAAATTATGGAAAAATATAGGAATAAAATTTGGAATTTTAAAATTTAAATTACACGAATTATGTGCAGCCCCTCTATATTTTCCTGATAAGTGGCAGTGATCTCTCACAGCTAGTTCATCGCCTAGTGCTAAACCGCAAATATGACAGTTAATAGAGTTTAAAAATTGTTCTTCTTCTAAGGGGGTTAATGAATGCATGGGGACAATTTTTTCATAATACTTCTTATATATTTGTCTACATTCATTTATTAAATTATTTACAAAATGTTGCCCTACATTAACACTACTACTACTACTAAACATTTTAAACTTATCTAAATTTTCATTAAAATTACACTTAATATTAAAACCATATGCACATGGAACATGTTTTTTTGTATATCTACTATTTTCATTAATACTACTTACATCTACTTACATCGAGAACGCATTCAAAATCCGCATACACAGTGAACGGGAGATCCTTTTGTCGCTCATGATGGGAAAACTTTATGACTGATTTTTCTCCCTCCGGCATCTTGGGAATGCACTCTCCACATTCTTTTTCTTTGTGAAAAAGCATTTTTTCCGGTATGTCTGTGTGGTAAAGGCATGCGTTGCAAAATATAATTCTTCCATTATGCGCAGATATTTGACTTGAAAGTAGTCTAAAAAAAAAAAGAAATAAATTTATTAAATTGAATAGATTTTTTTTTAAAAATTTTTATATAAGTTTATGCTAATTACCTAGAAATATTCTTTATTAAAATATAGTGCATTTTACTCCCACATTCACTTTCCAACAGCAACAAATTTATATGCACTTCCTTCTCTTTTTTTGTGATGTAGTAGGGACCAACAACCGTTTTCAATTTTCTGTCGAACTAGAACACATTTACACTTATTTCTGTATTATTTTTTTCAAAATACCTAATATCCTTCACATCAGTGGGAAATTGCATTGAAGTGAAGTTAAGTATTGTACCGGAATCAAGCGTAATAATTTGCTCAGAAATATTATTAATTTTATAAATTGTCTGCCTATGTACATTAATATCATCACCATTATAAAATGCTGCTATAATACCCCATTTAAAGCAGAAGACGTCATTATTTTGAACGTTAACGCAAGCATGTTTTCGTATTAGCTCTACAGGTGTTGGTATGTACTGGGATCCGGATAATGGTGATGCTTTGTTAATATTAATTTCTAGACATTTAATTTGGATAAGCGTCCAACCAGAATCTCTTTCTTGAAACTCAGACATCTTCGCCTTAATCTTTTCAAATTGAAGTGTGAGAGCTGAGCCAATATTGTCTGCCCTTGATAAGCGTATCATTTCCGTATTGTGGTACATATCAGTTTCTGGTTAAAGAGGGTGTGCTGGTAGCTTATATCGAGCTGTCAATTCCAAATTAAATTTCACAATTATGTGCTCAGCCAGACAATTATTTAATAATTTCTGAACATACATTTGACCCTCTTTCAAATATTCATTTACATTCAAATTCAAATCTCCTTTCGGAAAACGGTACGTCAAAAGTCGAGATTTAAATGAATTTTTTATCAATTGAATCCGGTTTCCAATTCTCTCCTGTACATTTTTCTTGTGTACGGGTTGGGAGCAATGAATAAACTACTGTTGAGGTTGAATTTTAACATTACAATCCTCACACATAAAGGATTCTGAACATGACTCAGGCTTTTGTTGTTTAAATGGTATATTTGATTGTAACATCGATAGACGCTTCCTAGATGCATCCGGTGTTGAAGGATGTTCATCCATTTCTTCTACTTGTTGTTGCTCTTGTTGGTGTTGTTCTTGTTGTTGTTGCTGTTGTTGCTGTTGTTGCTGTTGTTGCTGCTGCTGCTGTTGAAAGAAATCTAGATGGATTTCCATATGTTTTTTCCTCTCCATTGATGTCAGGGATATATGATTGCACACATCACATGGCACATGAATTTGAATATGTTTTTTTAAACTTTCTTTCTTTTTATATTGGTTTTGGCAAATTTCACAAATTAGTACACTAGCCATTATTATTATCTTAAATATTAATTTCTTTTTTTATTTTCACAAAAAAAACACAAACTTTTTTAAGCAAGTCTACTTTAGAAACTAATGAATATAATATATTTAAAACCTTATATATACTTTTAAATATCTATACAATCGTAAATTTACTTATCAACAAATAAAATGCCAGACTGTCTGTATATCTGTCTGTCTGACTAACTTTCCTTTTCCCCTTTTTTTCTTCTCTTTTCTTTTAAAAATCAAACCTTTTCCCCCTTTTTTTCTTCTCTTTTTCTTTTAAAAATCAAAAATAAATACTTTGAATTTTTCTTCCACCCAAATAAAAATTGAAAAACCATTTGCTTTTACAAAACCGGTCGGTCTGTATGTCTGTATGTCTGTCTGACTAACTTTCCATGACATACACTTTCTTATCTGAAAATATTTATGTAGGTATATGTATGTCATAAATTATTTATTATTAAGTAACCGAATTTTAAGCATCAATTACATATACATACAAATAAATAAAAAAAATGCGCTTATCAGCTTTGTGTGTTTCCCCAACAAAAATGTTCTTCTTCACATAATTCAAAATAAAAATATAGAATTATCAACAATATTTTCCAATTGCTTCTACAAGGTCTGTATGTCTATCTATCTACATATCTCTATGTCTGTCTGGCTGTCTGTCTATCGATCACAACAAAAGAAAGGCTTCAACAATGCACCCAACACTTGTGCATTGCTATCCTATAAAATTTAACGACTTTTTTTTTATTACTTTGTTTTTGAAATTTTTTAAAAAAATTTTCAAGAATGGTTTCATATTTCCCTATCCACTCCAAATAAAATAGAAACACCAATTGCATCTATACAATTTTTTTAATAACTAAATAAAATCATAATTTATAGATACTTTGAATTTATTCTTCAACCCCAAATAAAATTGAAAAACCATTTGCTGTTACGAAGCCAGTCTGTCTGTATGTCTGACTAACTTTCCTTTTCCCCCTTTTTTTTCTGTCCATCCAATAATTTATTTTTTCATCAGCTAATTCAAAATAAAAAAACTAAAGAAAGGCTTCAACAATGCACCCAACACTTGTGCATTGCTCCCCCAACATTTTTCTAAATCTCAGCTATAAAATTTAACGACTTTTTTTTATTACTTTGTTTTTGAATTTTTTTTTAAAATTTGACCTACTTTAACACGTGTTCATTTGACCTACTTTAACACGTGTTCATTTTAATGGCTTTTGAAAAATTTTAATGGCTTTTGGGGGATTTTAATGGCTTTTGGGGGATTTTAATGGCTTTTGAAATTTTAATGGCTTTTTAATGGCTTTTCGGTGATTTTAATGGCTTTTGGGGGATTTTAATGGCTTTTGGGTGATTTTAATGGCGTTTTCGGCAAAGTGAACTTAAACTCTCATTACCCATATACTGATGAGCATAAAACAAAACAAGAAAACACCAACTTGCATACTGTACTGAAATAGAAAATCCCACAAAGTCACTTGAAACGGCATATATATCTGATGGTTTATCTTGTGAACTAGCTAACAAATACTCTACACAAGTTGCAGTAAAAGCCATTACAAAAAACTGCTCCAATGAAAAAGTAAAACTTATCATGGAAGCAGGCCAATTCAATGATATGAATGAAGCCGTGAGTAAATTTGTAAGCAGTTGCACTGAAGCAACATGGCAACAAAAATCCGTATTATATTTCGGTCAAAGACCCACTTATTATCGTGGAAATAACAGAAGATTTCGTAGGAGAAACAATTATCCCCGAAATAATAACAATATTAATAAAAACAACGGAAATAACAACAATAACAATTACAATAATAGAAACAGACAAAGACCTGACAATAATCGTGGTAATAGACACTACGTACGAGCAATGAACTCAAATGAAAATGGTTCGGAAAACTACGAACATCCCCTAAGATTAGAACAGTAAATAATAAAGTGTATAACCTTAACCTCAACTTATGTTATTTCATTCAGATTAATATAGATAACAGTAACACAACGGTAACACTACTAGTTGATACAGGTGCCGACATTTCACTCATAAAATCCAAATATTTTGATTTAAAGAAAATAAATACTAACAAAATCACAACATTAAGTGGCATAGAACAAGGTGAAATTAAATCTATAGGTAGTATATTTTTTGATTTAAAATTTAAAAATTATCTAATACCACACAATTTTCAAGTAGTAGAAAATAATTTCCCAATACCAAGCGATGGAATCATTGGTATGGATTTTATTAAGAAATATAATTGTATATTAGATTTTAATCAGGATTATGACTACCTAGTCCTACGACCATTCAATATACCACAACCTATAGAAATACCAATTACTAACAACAGCGATAATCTTATATTGCCGCCAAGATCAGAAGTAATACGTAAAGTAAATTTTATTAATTGCGATAATGAAATACTAATACCAAATCAAGAACTTGAACCAGGAGTCTTTATCGCGAACACATTGGTAAAATCTAACAAAGCATACATTCGTATTCTAAATACAAATAACACTATCACATCAGTTAATAAAAGTAAAATAAAAACCGAAAATCTTTCTGAATATGAAATAGTCGAACGAAATCCGACCAAAAATACACACAGAAAATCAGAAATATTAAAACTTTTACAGAAAAATTTTCCAGAGCAATTTAAAAATTCATTAACGGAACTTTGCACATCATACAGCGATATTTTCGGTTTAGAATCAGAAACAATAACAATTAATAATTTCTATGAACAAAAGTTAAGAGTAAGGAATTCACAACCGGTGTACATTAAGAATTACCGGATACCACATACACACAAAGAGGAGATAGATGGACAGGTGAAAAAATTAATAGACGACAGAATAGTGGAACCATCAAATTCTGAGTACAACAGTCCAATTCTACTGGTACCGAAGAAATCACTTCCAAATTCAGAAACAAAAAGATGGAGACTCGTAGTGGATTATAGACAACTAAATAAGAAATTGATAGCAGACAAATTTCCATTACCTAGAATAGATGACATTTTAGACCAACTCGGTAGAGCCAAATATTTTTCATGTCTAGATTTAATGTCCGGTTTTCACCAAATTGGACTAGAAAAAACTCTAGAGATCTAACTTCATTTTCAACAGCAAATGGATCTTATAGATTTACTAGATTGCCCTATGGTTTAAAAATAGCGCCCAATTCTTTTCAAAGAATGATGACACTCGCTTTTACTGGTTTGCGACCAGAACAAGCATTTCTTTATATGGATGACTTAGTTGTTTTAGGATGTTCGGAAAAGCATATGCTTTACAATTTAACAAATGTGTTTGAATTATGTCGAAAACGCAATCTTAAGTTACATCCCGAAAAATGTTATTTTTTCATGAGGGAAGTAACATACCTAGGACATAAATGCACTGATAAAGGAATGCTGCCTGACGATAGTAAATATTCGGTAATCGAAAATTATCCACAACCAAAAGATGCGGATAGTGCAAGAAGATTTGTAGCATTTTGCAACTACTAACGCAGATTTATCAAAAAATTTTCAGAGTATTCTAGACATCTTACACGATTGTCCAAAAAGGGTGTGCAGTTCGAATGGACTGAAGATTGTGACTCAGCATTTAAATATCTTAAAAAAGCATTAATGAGTCCAACATTACTTCAATATCCAGATTTCACAAAAGAGTTTTGTATAACAACAGATGCAAGCAAACATGCTTGTGGAGCTGTACTAACTCAAGAACATGAGGGAAAACATCTACCAATAGCATACGCATCCAAAATATTTACAAAAGGCGAGAGTAACAAATCAACAATTGAGCAAGAATTAACCGCTATACACTGGGCCATCACACATTTTAGACCATATATTTATGGTAAACATTTTCTTGTCCGCACTGATCACAGACCTCTGTCATACCTCTTTTCCATGAAAAATCCAAGCTCAAAACTAACTAGAATGAGACTGGACTTGGAAGAATATGATTTCACTGTAGAATATCTTAGGGGAAAAGATAATTATGTGGCCGACGCTTTGTCACGCATTACAATAAATGACTTAAAAGAAATAAATAATAAAAACAACAATGTATACAAAGTAACAACTCGAGCAATGACAAACAATGCACTGAAAAAGAAATATCCAATTACACCAAATAAACGGCATTTAAATAATGAAAATGAGATGCCCAATGTATTTGAACCAATTATTAATTGTGACGTCAGAAAATTTAGTAAGCTAAAGATTACCCCACAAAAAGTTTATATTAAACGTGGCAAATCTATAATAGCATGTATAAATGTAGATGAATTTTTTACTAATGGGAAATTTGACTTAGGACAATTTTTCCCTAGGCTCGAAGAAGTGGCCGGTAAATTAAATATTCACAAAGTACAAGTGGCACCCAGTGAGAAAATTTTCGAATATATCTCTATTAATGAATTTAAAGAAATGGGCAATAAATTATTAAAATTATTAAAAGTAGCGCTACTTAATGAGGTGATCCACGTAACAAATGCCAAATTAATAACAGAGATAATGAAACGATACCACGATGACCCCGCAGAGGGAGGACATTCCGGTGTTTCAAGAACTCTAAATAAAATAAAAAGATACTACTATTGGAAAAATATGACTCGAGATATAACAAAATACGTTAAAATGTGTCAAAAATGACAAACGGCTAAAATAACAAAACATACGAAAATACCACTGACATTGACAAATACACCAAATAAACCTTTTGATACGGTAATTGTGGATACTATAGGTCCACTACCAAAATCATATTTCGGAAATGAATATGCCGTCACCATAATATGTGACATGACAAAATATCTTGTAACGGTACCTATACAAGATAAAATCGCAAAAGCCATTGCGAAAGCAATATTTGAAAATTTTATTCTTACCTATGGTCCAATGAAGACGTTCATTTCAGACATGGGTACAGAATACAAAAACTCAATACTTACTGAATTGTGTAACCTTTTGAATATTGAAAAAATAACATCAACAGCTTACCATCACCAGACTCTAGGAACTGTGGAAAGAAGTCACAGAACTTTTAACGAATATGTAAGATCATACATATCCGTTGACAAAACCGATTGGGATGAATGGCTTAAATATTTCACGTACTGTTTTAACACTTTTATTATCTCTTTGTGTTTTGTGCTTTGAAAACCTATTTGTTAATTTGTTCCTACGACATTCTTTCCTAAAAATGATTTCGCCTATGTTTTTGGTTTGTGGTTCTGTTCTATTCCTGTTAAGCTTTGTTGTTCTAATTTCCTTAAGTTGGTCGACTTTTTGTTTAATAAGAGGGTATAAAGTGTCTGGAAATTAAGTTTGTCCAAGTATTCATGTTCATTGTTGAATTGAACTGTTTGTTCAAATTTGTACGTTTTACCGAAGAATAATTCGTATGGAGTGAGTTTAGTGCTTGAATGCATTGAATTATTATAAGTGATTAATGTTTTTTAAGAATTTCGTTATGGTTTATTCCTACTCGTCTTTCTTTCTTTGTTGTTATTAAGATTCGGTAGATCTCTGTCAATGTAGAGTGAAGTCTTTCTACTGGGGAAGTCTTTCTACTGGGGAATTGCTAGTAGTTTGCTGAAATGAAGTTATGTGCTGTTCTATATGTTGCTGTCTGCAAAAATCTTTGAATATGCTTGCTGTGAATTCTACTCCTTGATCACATACAACTTTTTTTGAAACTCCAAAAAGAGCTATGAAATCTTTGAAAGATCTAAGAACTCATATGCTTGTTTTAGCTTGGAGAGTGTATGCCCATGCGAATTTTGAGAATTTGTCGGTTATTGTGAGGATCTGTTTGTGTGCTATTGTGTAGATGTCAATGTGGATAATGTCTAAGGATGTATTTGTGTTAATCGTTGTTGATCTGTTTTGGTGATGAAGGTATAACACTGATCACCAAACAGTTTCTAAACGGCAATTAGCATAGAGATATCCGTACTTTGCGTTTTATTTGAATCTTTTTGTGTTGTGATGAGAGGTCGGTTTCGAATCGACTTCTGTAACATACGTGGGCTGAGAACGAAATTTTTTTTCTGTATACGCGTTTGTCTCCATCGGCCGGATGTTTTCGCCTTATGTGAAACACAGGTATCTGAAAATTCTGATCCACTGGATTTTCAGATTCCTGGGTATCACCTTCTATCCCTATTTGATCTTCATCGGGGTCTTGCTATATATATACGCAATGAAGTTGTGTATCAATGCCAGCAACCAGTGGGCATGTTTGATGCGGAATTTAACTGTCTTTGGGTTAAATTCAAAATCAATACGCACTTTTTGCATTTCGGGTTTCTTTACAGAAGTCCAAACGCGGGAAGGGATATCACATTATCGCGCTTCGACTCCCTTTCCGACTCAATATCGAAGATTCTTGAGAATTTTCCGGACAGTGAAATCGTTGTTGCTGGTGATTTCAATGTCCACAATTCTTCTTGGCTTCACCACTCGGGCCGTACAACCTATGAAGGCCAATATGTTGAGCTATTTGCTGCACATAATCACCTCGTGCAACTGGTGAATGAACCAACACATATTCCATGTGTTGATGGGCACCAACACAATACCCTTGACCTCTTCCTCTCTTCGCACCCTCAAAAGTACGAAGTTGAAGTTCTAGCACCTCTCGGTAACTCGGATCATTGCACCATTTCTGACTCTTTTCCGTTCTCCGAACTTCGGAACGTTTCACGACAGGCTATGAAACGATCAAAATTTGCTTACGGAAAAGCACGTTGGGTTGAACTCAACGACTTTTTTCGGCATTTTAATTGGAAACTTTGTTTCCTTGACAATGACGTCAATGCCATGGCGAAAATGGTTGAAAATGTTATTATGCTAGGAATGAAAATGTTCATTCTAGTTAAAAATGCTTCGAATAAACCTAGGTCCAAATCTTGGTTTAATCAGACGTGCAAATCAGCAGTCAGATCCAGAGAGGAAGCATTCAGAAATTGGCGTGTCAATAAAACCGCTGACACTGAATTGCTACGCAAAATGGCAAGGTCGTCGTGTGCCAAAGTGCTAAGACGGGAAAAAACTCTTCACGAGCAACGTCTTCGTGCTGAAGTTCTTACTGCTCCCCGGGGCAGTAAAAGCTTCTGGTCATTCGTTAAAAGAGTAAGGGTTAATGCTAGTTCTTCAATACCAACTCTTTTAAAGGATGGCCAAACATTCACGAACCTGGTTGATAAGGCTAATTGTTTTGCCGAATTATTCGCAAATAATTCTAACTTACCAGATAGCAATCAACCACTACCCGAACTCGAAAAAGTATCCGTAACTATGCCTAAAATATTTTTTCGGGCTCGAGCTGTTAAAAACGTTCTTGCGGATCTCGACATAAACAAGTCTCCTGGCCCGGATGGTATACATGCACTGGTCTTGAAGCAGTGTTCTTCGACGCTAGCTCGTCCCTTAGCAAATCTTTTCAGCACTCTATACCATGCTGGTGAATTTCCCGTCTGCTGGAAAGTTGCTAATGTAACACCAATTCCTAAAAAAGGAGCGGCTAAAAACCCTGAAAATTACCGCCCAATTGCAATTTGTTCGGCACTTTCCAAAGTTATGGAGAGTATGGTAAATCACCATCTTGTAAAATTTTTAGAGTCTAATTACCTACTAAGCGACCGCCAGTATGGCTTTCGTAGAGGTCGTTCTACTGGAGACCTACTGGCCCTGTTATCAGAAAAATTGTGTCGTTCCATTCACCATTTTGGCGAAAGTAAGGTAATTGCTTTAGATATTTCCAAGGCGTTTGACAGAATCTGGCATGGTGCACTCTTGTCTAAACTTGTTGCATTTGGTGTCGGTGATAATTTCTCTCGATTTATATCGAGCTTTCTCAGAGATCGCACTATACGGGTTGTTATAGATGGGGTTTCATCAAACGAGTTCAAGATTCATTCAGGGGTACCGCAAGGCTCCGTTCTTTCTCCTACTCTATTTCTTATTTTTCTAAATGACCTCTTATGTCAAACTTCCAACCCTATCTATTCTTTTGCAGATGACAGCAACCTTTGCCATTCGTATTCATTCGGTTACAGACCAGGCGTGTCCGATGTTTGTGCTATGAGACAGAACATGAATGATACGCTTGGCCGTGACCTAGACATAATCTCAGAATGGGGTCGTGTGAATAGGGTCGAATTTAATGCCCGAAAGAACCAATGTTGCGTACTAACGCATAAACGCGCGACTGATCAAGGTGCCTCATCTGTATGTATGGGTGGTATAAATATTGAGGAAACAGAATCTCTTGATGTTCTGGGCATGAGGATACAATGTGATGTCCGATGGACAGAACATATATTCAAGGTGTCGAAAGAAGCATTCAAGTGCCTCGGTTTTTTGAAACGGTGTAAGATATACTTCACTCCATCTGATCTCCTTACTATTTATACCACCTATGTATATCCGACCGCGAATGGAATACAACTCTCATGTGTGGGCCGGTGCTTCAAAGTCTATTTTGGAGCTTCTCGACCGCGTGCAGGAGAGGGCGAAGGTTCTCATTGGCGACAGTAGGGTATCCAATTCTATTGACTCCCTTGAGCACCGTCGCAATGTGGGTTGTACTTGCCTATTTTATCGTTACTACAATGGGATGTGTTCTGATGAAATTAGGGATTTGGTTCCCGAAACCCATAGCTTTGTTCGTAATACACGTTTTTCCTCAAGAGCACATCCTTTTGTGGTCGATTGGCCGGTGAATCGTACAACGCATTACAGGGAAAATTCGTTTTTTGGCCGGACTGTTCGTATGTGGAATAACCTTCCTGCTGAAGTCTTCCCTCTCACTTACATCATGAAAAAGTTCAAGTCGAATGTTCACAAACACTACTCCCTCTTTCCTCCTTCCCATAACCTATTTTCCTAGTTCCAACACAATGCATTGCATTAGTAGGGGTTATCCCCTGAGTTCTGGTCCCAACAAAAAAAAAAAAAGGGTTTGCATGGTGTTTCTGTTTTTTGCAATAGCGGTTTCTGGGGTCTTCTGTCGTTTTTAAGATTTCGCATTTGTTGCAGTTATTTATGATTTCACTGATTGTTTTCTGCATAAATGGGAAGTAGTACGTTCTCTTTAGATGCCAATGTGTTTCATTTATACCCCTATGATTGTTGTTGTCATGATATTCCATGATTAGCTGCTCTTGTTCGTCACTACTTTGTATATCTGTTAGGAACTCTGTTGCTCTTAATATTTTGAAGGTTCTGTTGTTTGAAAAAAATTTTGAGTATACCGTTTGGACTACTCGAAAGGTGTCGTCGTCTGTAAAGATTGCTGTTGTCTTATTTGGTGGTAAAAATGTCTAACACTTCTTCTTTTGAGAATGTGGGCCTTTCTATTGTTTTCCTCAACTTGTTTTGAAAAGGGTTGAGTAGTTGTATGGCTGTTTTGTCTGATCTTTTTAAAACTATTTGTATTTGAAAATCATTAAGTGGTCTCTCTGTAATTGACAGATGATCGTTTAGGTTTTCTTCTGCTGAGTGTATGGTCGCTATTGATGCGTTGTCATTTTCTTTTGTTTCATTAAAGTTTGTATGTAATGTGTCTGCAATCTTGATTCTACTTAAAGCGTCTGCGTTCGTGTTTTGTTTGCCTTTTTTGTACCTAATCGAATTCTTCCAATTTAAGTCTCCAACGGACCAATTTTGAATTTGGTTCTTTCAGAGACATTAGCCATGTCAGTGGTCTGTGATCAGTGATGATTATAAATTTTCGTCCGAACAGGTAGGGTCTGAAGTATTTAGTAGCCCATACGATGGCTAACAGTTCTTTCTCTATGGTCGAGTAATTGACTTCTGATACGGAAAGTGTTCTACTCGCATAGCAGATTGGCTTGTCACTTCCATGGTACCTTGTGAAAGAATTGCACCTAAGGCGACATTGCTAGCGTCAGTAGTTAATATAAAGGGTTTAGAAAAGTCAGGGTATTGTAGTATTGGGTCGTTCATCAATATAGTTTTGCATGTGTTAAACGTGTTAATGTAATCTTCACTAACTATTACCGGTTTTCCTTTTTTTAGACAGCTTGTCATTGGTTTGGTCAATTGAGCAAAATTTGGTATGAATTTGCGATAATATCCTAGTAGTCCTAAAAATGATTTAATGTCTTTTTGTGTTTTAGGAATCGGAAATTTCTGTATTGCCTCTATTTTCATGGGATTATGCTTAATGCCATCCGTAGATACAATATGTCCTAGGAATGCAATTTCTTTTCTTAAAAATTCTGACTTGCCCAGTTGTACTTTGAAGTTTGAAAGGGAAAGTCTATCGAAAATAGCTTGAATGTCATTAATGTGTTGCGTTAATGATGTCGAGAAAATTATTATATCGTCTAGATATACTATACATATTTTTCCTACTAAGTCCTTTAAAACGTTGTCCATAACCCTTTGGAACGTGGAAGGGCCTTTTTTTAGCCCGAATGGCATTCTTATGTATTCATAGTGGCCACCTTCAACGGTAAAAGCCGTTTTGGGAATGTCCTTAGGGTGCATTTCTAGTTGGTGAAAGCCACTGGCCAAATCCAAGGTTGTGAAGTACATGCATCGACCAAGCTTGTCTAGGATTTCTGTGATATTAGGAAGAGGGTATCTGTCTGATATGGTTTTTTCATTTAGTTTCCGATAATCTATTACTAGTCTCCATTTTTGTTTCCCGCTTGCGTCGATCTTTTTCGGTACGATCCAAACAGGAGAGCTCCATGGTGAATAGCTTTGACGAATGATTCCCTGTTCTAGCATATTATCAATTTGTTTCTTTACTTCTTCCTTATGTATATATGGGTACCTATAAGTCTTTGTATAAATTGGTATATCGTCCGTTGCAGGTATTTTATGTTTAACTGTATTTGTTTTTTTTGTAAAAAATATGTTTGAATTTTTTGCATAAGTTGATAAGATTTACGTTTTCTTCTTGATTGAGGTGTTCCAATCTTAAAATCTGCTGGAAGTTTATTGGTTTGGGGTCCTTTTCTATCCTTTTTGTTTCGAAGTTGCATACCTCTTGGTATAAAGATGAGTTGTATTTATTTGTCTGTAAGGGTTGCTCTATGTATGCTATTTTCGGTTCAAGGGAGGTGTTTGTAATTTCAATTATACTAGACCAATTATTAGCTGTATATATTCCTTCAGAGATAAAGAGGCTAGGGCTTATTTGGGTTTGTTCTATATAAATGTCTCCATTTTCTGTATCTACGGGTAAATTTACTGTGGTTTTTGTTACTTCAGGGATAATGTGTTTCTCAGAGGTGTTATTCGGCTTGAGTTGGAGTTGTAAGGTTGTTTGTTCTGTGTGTAATGTGTTATTAGTGAGGTCTATTTTTGCTCCTATTTTCGTTAAAAAGTCTAAACCGAGTAAGCCATGAAAATATGTGTGAAATTTAAATAGAAGGAATGTGAATTGTCCAGGTTGCTTAAATTCTCGAAATATTGGTAATGTTACTTGTTTTGTTAGTGTATGTTGGTTTAAAACTGTTTTGATTATTGTTCGTTTACAATTTTCGGTAATGTTTGGGTCTACAAGTTCGGGTGCTATAAAGGATGTTGAAGCTCCTGTATCTATTAGAAATTTTAGACCCATGTGTATTTATATCTATGTACCCTGTTGATGGGTTGATGAAAAGTGAAAATTTTGTGAATCATCTATATTGGTTGCATCTTGATGTGGTGTGAATTGGTCTAACGTTTGATATTGTGAATTTGTTGGTTGTTCAAAATTGTGCACTTCGTTTTGTCTAAAATTTCTTGATTGTGTGCTCGGGCTTTGTTTAACAAAGGTATTTCTGGTTTGATTATAGTTTTCGCGTTTAGGTATTATATTTGGTAATGCATATGTTTGGTAGTTTCTTGAAAATTTAGTTTCGTATCCCTCAAATTTCCTTTTTTGTGGGTAGTTTGAAGCATGATTGTTTGGTCTATATTGTTGAATAGGGTTTTGGTCGAATTGTTGTGGATTCTTGAAATTATCAGTTCTGTACGGCTGTTTATAGAATGTGGATTGTCTGTAGTAAATGTTTTGTTCTTTAAGACAGAAGGACAAGGCTGAGGCAAGAGATTTTGGTTGCATTGCTCGAATTGATGAGCCAAGGGGTTCCTTTAGTCCTGATAAGAAAGTGTTGAGACACATATCAGCGAACAGTTCCTTTTTTGATGAAATAACATTTTGGTCTTTCTCATGGATGAGTATGTTATTACACAAAGCAGATGGTATTTCTATAATATCGCTATAAAACTGTTGTATTGTTCTGTTTGCTTGCCTAATATTATGTAAATCTTTTATTAAAGATGTTTCTGATCTTTTGTCCGAGTAGTGTAGGATTAAATTACCTTTAATCATGTCCCAGTTTAAGGGAGTGCCGTACATGTTTAGAATTTCGTTTGCTTCCCCCTCAATTTTGTTCCTAATTGCCCTCAAGAGAATCTTTCCATATGGTGTACTATCTGCACTCTGAATGTAGAGTAGTATTTCCTCTACATTGTTAATGAATTCGTATAATAACCTAGGGTTGCCATTAAAATGGGGAAGATCTTTGATGGCATCTGGTATTCTGAGAGAGTTAAATAGGTCTGTGTTAGTACTACCTGATTGATTTGCTTGTGTCATCTTGTCTATTTCTATTGTAATGTTTTTCCTAAGTCTCGTTATTGGTCCCAAGTACTTTACTTGTTTAAACTTTGCTTAAACATGAATTTACTTTTAATGATAAGAAAGACAAGGCAGTTAATATGCAGCGAATATTTTTAAGATTAAGAAACATGCATGTGTTTTCCACTAATAGAATAAACAAATACATAAACAGAAATACCAGCATCTGCAGTAATGATGTTGGTTTTCCCAGTTTTGTAATAGTAACAATTAATAAACACACAAACAGAAATACCAACATCTACAGTAATGATGTTGGTTTTTCCAATAGATAATTAGGGTTTAAATTTGAGATGTGTGATAAAACATACGCATGTGCGTGGACACATGCAGGTAAACAACCCTTATTATTTTTCCTACATTATTATTACTTTTCCTACATTAGTTTAAGATTTGTTAAGTTAGCTCTTAAGGTTTTAATTTTGTAAATAAATTTTAGTGTCTTACAAACATTCAAGTTGAATCTTTGTCTGTGAAGTCTTAGGTTTAACATTTGGTCCTTCGAAATTAAAAAGTGAACTAGTAAATACTAAAAATACTTGAAAGCGTAAGTCGTGGCTAAAACAGCGACTAAATATATAAAATAAAGCGTAAGTCGTAGCTAAATAGCGACTACTTTTAAACAAATCAGTCTTAAAATGACAAATAAAGAAAAGCTGTTCGAAAGGCAAAATGAACTCGGAGAAGAAGTTATTAATATAAGAGATAAATTATCTCAAAAAACAATACGAACTTCGAGACTTTCAGAAGAAACAAAAAGTTTGGATAATATTATTGCCGAATTGACGGCAAATAATTTAAAATTATTAGCATCTGGCATAACATCAGAAGATTATTTTAAAAATAATTATTATGAAGCCTTATTAAAAGTGCAGGAAGAAGCTCGACTTTTAATTAAAGATACCCTACTTAAAGAAGAACAACTAAACGTTGCGGAAACATCTCAAGCATCAAAAGAAAGCAGTAAATTTGAAAAAATAATAGCTACTGAATCAAATGATGAAGTATGGGAACAATTTGTTGAAATGGCGGATTGGTTAAACGTCTGGTATGAAGAACTTTCAACTAACGTTGCCGGCATGCCCAACAAAAAATTAAAAATAAAAGAAAAATTTCTGGAAACAAGATACAAAAAGTTTCAAGAAATACATCAAGAGTTAGGTGATTCTAAAAAATCAAAAGAAGCATATAAAATTATGCTTAATGCTGAAAATACCTATTTCAGTGCTCTTGAGCTTATAGCAGATAGCACAAAGGAATCAATACAACAACCAATCAACATGAGCATAAGAGAAACAGAGTATTCCAGCTCAGCACATTTGGGGAAAATTGATATTCCAGAATTTAATGGCGATATAAATGAATGGGCATCATTTCACGATTTATTTAAGAGTCTGGTGCATGATAATATACATCTGTCCAATGTAGAAAAGATGTATAGACTAGTAACAACACTAAAAGGCGAGGCAAAAAAATTGGTGCAACATTTAAAAATTACTGACAACAATTATCAAGCAGCATGCGAGATTCTCAAGCAAAGATATGAGAATCGTAGACTGCTATTTACAAATCAAGTAGATATATTACTTGACCTACCAATGGCAAACAGTGAATCGTCCGCAAGTTTGAAGCATCTTTTAGATACAACTAACAGTTGCATTTATGCCCTAAAAAGCATGGATCTTAAATTAGAAGATGCTGAGCCATTTATAGCTCGCATTGTGATTAGAAAATTAGATAAAGATGGTTTACGATATTACGAACAAACCGTCAAGAAGTCTAAAGAAATTCAAAATCTAAAGGACATTCTAAGCTTTTTGGAACAACAAATTCAAGCCTTAGAGGCAGTCTCAAATAGACAAGAAAAGAAAATAGATAAAAAAATCATGCTTACATTGCAGTATGAATAACCATACAACAGCAAGTTGCAGAAAATTGTTAACGTTACCAGTCGAAGAAAGAAGAAAATTAGCTTACAACAATAAATGGTGTTTCAGATGTCTAGAGCACAAAAACGATAAGTGGTGTTCAAATAATGTTAAATGCAGTCATTGTAATAAAGGTCACAATAAGATTCTACATCTGAATGAAAGAACTGAATCAAAGCCTAATAGTTCTGCAATGACGACCAAGGAAACATCCGCTACAGTACTTCTAGCAACTGCACAAATAAGGGTAAATGCAGCAAATGGAGAATTAGTAACGCTAAGAGCGTTAATAGATCAAGGTTCTCAAATTACAACTTTATCGGAAGAAGCTGCACAGATTTTTGCATTACCACGCATTAAAAGTAAAACCGAAATTCATGGACTCGGTAGTGCAGTGGTTGGACTATCTAAAGCAAAGACAAAATTAATCTTGAGGCCAAGATTTATGAGTAATATTGCGGTTAAAGCAGAAGCTCTAATTTTGCCAAAGTTAACGGGGGCACATCCAAGCCAGTCATTTGAAGTTAATATAGAAGATTGGAACAACTTTATTTTAGCAGACCCATCATACAACAAATCTGATAGAATAGATGTTGTTATTGGAGGTGATATCATTCCTAACCTAATGCAAAAAGGTCTACGCAAGAAAGGTAATATTTTGGCACAATCAGCAATTTTTGGTTGGATATTATCGGGTGTCATTAACAAAAAATCAAAACCATCACAAGTATTAGCAGCTGTTACAAATCTAGAAAGATTCTGGGAGCTTGAAGAAATAACAACAGAATCCGATGTCTATGAGGAAGATAAATATTGCTTAGAACTTTTTAATAAAACAACAGTAATAGATGCTAACAATCGGATAGTGGTTAAATTACCAATTAAAAAGGGTGATAATGAGCTTGGAAATTCAAAAAAACAAGCTTTAGCAAGATTTCTAAATCTTGAGAGAAAATTAGAACCCAACAATGAATTACGGACAGAATACGTTAAATTCATGGAAGAATATCTTAAACTGGGTCATATGATAAAGGCAGATTTTGACACTGGTAAGTATTATATGCCTCACCAAGCGGTTATCAGAGAGAAAAGTCTGACAACAAAATTGAGAGTGGTATTCGACGCATCAGCAAGAACAACAAACGGAAAAAGCCTTAACGATGTGATGTACACAGGACCTAAACTGCAAAAAGATATTTTCGACATAATTTTGAAATGGCGGCTTTGGATATATGTCATCATGGCTGACGTCGAAAAAATGTACAGGCAAGTGAAAGTGTCAGATACAGATCAGGGATATCAGCACATATTATGGCGATTCAACAAGAAGCATGTAATAGAAGAATATCAATTAACAACAATCACATACGGAACATCGTCTGCTCCGTTCCTTGCAGTAAGAGCACTATTTTATATTGCAGACAGATGTTCAAATGAAAAAATTAAAAATGTAATCAGAGAGGATTTTTACATGGATGACCTTATCACTGGTGCTGACACAATAACGGAATGCAAGGAAATTCTTCATAGTGTTCAGAATCAGCTTAGCAATTACGGTTTCAATTTGGGAAAATGGTCATCAAATAACATAGAAATCACAAAAGATGTATGCAATTCCACGAAAAACGCACTAATTCAAATTAAAGATAACGGAACCAATTTTGTAGGAGCCAATAAAAAACTAAATGCTGATTTAAAGGCAGCAATTGAAAAAAATAATACACTGATTCCTATCCTTGCTGAACAAAAAATTGAATGGCATTTTATTCCCCCGGCAGCCCCTCACTTTGGAGGGATTTGGGAATCCGGAGTCAAATCAATGAAATATCATCTTAACAGAATACTAGGCGAAACTAAACTGACGTTTGAAGAAATGAGTACCTTGCTGGCACAAATAGAGGCCGTTTTAAACTCTAGGCCATTAGTTGAATTAGGCGCTAATGACGTTGATGGGGTAGAAGTATTAACACCAGGACACTTTCTCATTGGGAGACCGCTGCTGGAAGCAGGAGAACACATTGAAGATTCTGCTATAACATCATTAAATAAATGGAAACTTATTCAGCGGCTCAAAAAGGACTTTTGGAATCGCTGGAAAGATGAATACCTTGTGACACTTCAACAACGAAATAAATGGAGACATCCTATTGAAAATCTGAAAGAAGGGGCAGTGGTGTTGATTAGAAATGAAAACACCCATCCAGCAAGGTGGCCTCTTGCGAGAATAATAGAAGGATATAAAGGACAAGACGGGAAAGTACGAGTAGTGAAGCTAAAATTCCAGAATAACATAATAAAAAGACCTATTCATAAACTAATCGAACTCCCGATCTCAGAAGAATTAGATAATAGAGAACAAGATACAGTAAGAAGTTTTCACATTAAAGTCAAACGAGCAGAGAAAAGCATATTCCTGAAACCATTATTGTGGTTTATATGGTTTCTAGCTGCAATAACACTCATAAACTCCTCTTCACTTAAAGATAATGCCGGTGCTGGCATTAAAGAAATTCCATTGAATACTGCATTGTATCTGGATAATGTTGGAACAATGAATATAATCAATTCCAGATGGACCTTGATTATCCATTACGACTTAGACCAATACTATGAAGAAATAGCACGAATAAAAAGATTAAAAGAAAAAATTGAGAACCAATGTGACGTATTAGGAAACTATCAAGAAACATGCGAAAGTCTGGTATGGTTAGTCAATCGCAGATATAACATGATGAAGCAAAACAACAACTATTTCATGAAAAAGGAAAGACAGAAACGATCACCTTTCGAATTTGTTGGTTCAATATACCATGTGCTTTTTGGAGTAATGGATGCTGAGGATCGCAGATTAATGGAAGAGAATATGCGAAATATTTTCCAGAATGAAGGAAATTGCAACAGCTTGCAAAGCAGCAGACATCAATTGTAAACTCTACAATAAATGTGCTGAAGAAAACCACCGAAGAAATAAACAGAAATTTTAATGGAATATACCAGCAGCTGAAGACATTCTACAATGAAGTCGAAAACACTACCAATTCTGAGCGATTAATTATTATGTTTCAAGTCATGATTACTCAGCTACATGTAATGATCGATGAGTACAATGAAGTTCAATCATCAATCATGGATTTGCTAATTGATGTTAACCATGGTCACGTCAATCCCCATCTTTTAACAACTGTGCAGCTACAAGAGGAACTATCAAACATAAAGAAGTTATTGCCAGATGGGGTAGTCTTGCCAGGAACGAAAACTAGCACAGAATTGAAAGAAGTCTACAGTTCAATGGAAGCTAAAGGTATCATAATGGACAACCGTCTAGTAATCCAAGCGGAAATTCCTTTATATAAAACTCATACTTCTGAAATATACGAAATAATTCGTCTACCAGTCGAAGGATATAACTCTGCAATAATACCTATAGTTGACGGAGACTACATAGTGTATAACTTTGCAACAACTTTATATTTTTTGATGTTACAATCTCAGCTTAATACATGTTCAAGAAGCTCTCAAGAACAGTACAATTGTAAAGAAAGTTACTCATGGAAACCTGCTGTGGAGCGTTCATGTGAAGTTTCGGCATTAAAACAATCCAGGCATGCAGAATGTTATTTCCAAGAGTACACACATAAAAAAAGTATATGGAAAAAATTACATAGGGAAAAAAGGTGGATATTTACTATATTTGATCAATCAACGGTGAGCGTAGATTGCGGTAATAATAAGCATAACTGGCTAACATTACCTTCCAAAGGCATATTGGATTTGCCGGCTGGATGTACAGCGGTATACGCAGGAATAACATTAGCTGCTTCTCAATATTTTGTAACCAAGAAGAATTCTTCAATTCAGGCAACCTCATGGGGCGTGGAATTCCATCAAGCACAAAACAAGTTGGTGAAACCTTTTGATATAACGATGATTAACAACTCCGAATCTATACAAAGGATACAACAAGATGTGCAGACAATGCAGGCTAGCAACACTGAGCTGATGAAAATTAAATATCACCATGTATCCGGACATATATCCCTTATTCTAATTGTTATTTTAATCACAATATTAATATTATTTTATGTAAGGTACAAATGTAGCAATAGTCATAAAACTATAGTGAAACTAGACTTTTCACCGCCGATGCCATTAGACTCCCGGCAGAATGTTTAAACTTTGCTTAAACATGAATTTACTTTTAATTATAAGAAAGACAAGGCAGTTAATATGCAGCTAATATTTTTAAGATTAAGAAACATGCATGTGTTTTCCACTAATAGAATAAGCAAATACATAAACAGAAATACCAGCATCTGCAGTAATGATGTTGGTTTTCCCAGTTTTGTAATAGTAACAATTAATAAACACACAAACAGAAATACCAACATCTACAGTAATGATGTTGGTTTTTCCAATAGATAATTAGGGTTTAAATTTGAGATGTGTGATAAAACATACGCATGTGCGTGGACACATGCAGGTAAACAACCCTTATTATTTTTCCTACATTATTATTACTTTTCCTACATTAGTTTAAGATTTGTTAAGTTAGCTCTTAAGGTTTTAATTTTGTAAATAAATTTTAGTGTCTTACAAACATTCAAGTTGAATCTTTGTCTGTGAAGTCTTAAGGTACGGTCACATATGGCAAATATTAGCCCCAAATATGTTTGCCTTTATTTGGCAAATTTTTTTTCAAAACAATGTAGGTTTCATTTTGTGGTCACACTGCGCACATTTATTTGCTCATATTTGTTTGCTCGAACAGATGTCAAATAGCGGCAAACACACATATTAGCAAACATGTTTTCCATATGGTCACACTTAAAAAAATATTTGCCGAAGCAAAATATTTGACCAAACTGTCAAAATATATAAATTTATTTGTTTTTTTTATTTATTTGCCAAAACACTATTATACAAATTGTGATGGAAAATATAGAGGAATTTCTTTCAATTAGAGCGTGTTCTATTTTGATCTGGCAAACCATCTGACATCAGCTGTTTTGCAAGTCGTCTGTTTGTGGAGGCAAATATATATTAAAATCTATTCACTTACACATATTCTTAAAAAAAAACAAAATTTTTAATTAACTAAAATACAATAAAAAGTGAATATAAATATAAATCAGTAAATAGTTTGCTAATATGAATGTTTTTATGTTATGTCAGGTGAAACCAAAAAGGAACGTGTTAAAGCAAAAATGATTAACCTTCTGTAATTGTCAATTTTGACAGACATGTGAAATTACATATGGACTTTACATCTGACAAACCCACCGCAAAATAAATATCGTGTAAAATTGCTTAAAAATTTTTGAAAGGTTGAGTTTAAAATCGATTATACATATATGATTTCAGTGTTCTTTTTATATTTCGTAATCCATTTTTGAAATCTTAAAATGGTAATTACTCAAAAAATGGTTTTATACAATAACTAGCATTTAACCCGCTACTTCGTTAGCATCTCCTTTTCTTTCGTGGACATATTACGCCAAAGTTTATGTTTCTAGGTTTTAACCAGCTACTTTGTAATAGGTACGATTTTCACCTCTTAAACGTTCGAATTTCGAAAATGTACCAAATTTTTATTTGTATTTTTTAGATACGTTATGAATGTGATATAGTTTTTATTTTAATGTTTATTGGTTTAAAAGATAGATGGCATAGCAAAAAAGTTTAAAAATTTCGAATAAGTACCAAATTCGTATTTGGATTTTTTAGATAAGTTTCAAATGTGATATAGCCCTTATTTTTATGTTTATAGGTTTAAAAGATAGATGGGGTGACAAAAAAGTCCAAAATACAGATTTTACCCGTTTACTCCCTATTTCCCCTTTTTTGTACTTTTTTCTCCCCATTGAAGCATAAAAAAATTTAAATATTGTAGTGGGAGCCCATAATTTAATACGTCTATGTCAATAAATAAAAACAATGTTTTGTAAAAAAGTACCAAAAATAGTTACGCTTTTTACCCCTTAAACGTCCGAATTTCGAAAAAGTACGATATTTGTATTTGGATTTTTTAGATAAGTTTCAAATGTGATATAACCCTTATTTCTCTTATTATGGGTTTAAAAGATAGGTGGGGTGACAAAAAGTACCAAAATACAGGTTTTACCCGTTTACTCCGTTAAAGGGCTGAATTTCCAAAAAGTACCAGACACCTGTCCGCTTATTTTTCTAAAGAACAACGATAAGTATGAAATTTTAGTTTTAGAGATATAAGGTTACCGAATTTACCCGTTTTTACCCCCTAAACATTCGAATTCCAAAAATCACGTCTTTGTGATCGATTTGGGCAGAGCTAGCCCTGGTCCAAATTTCAAGTTTTTACCTTCAGTCGTTTAGGCTGTGCGATGATGAATCAGTGAGTGAATCAGTAACGTTACAATTTTATATACATATATATTAGATTAGATAACTTTTTTATCTTTGATCCAAGGCAGTAACCGCACGACGATTTGGCTACAACAACAAAAAATACTGAAAATCAAAAACGAATTTAATGTAATTCCAAAATCATGTGTTTTTTTTTATAAATAAATTAGATAAATGTTAAATTTTACAAAAATATTATTACAATACTTTGTGTTTTTTTATTTGATTTTAGTGGTATTTTTTTTTTAAGTTGTTCCAAACAGCAGTTATTTGCTACTGTTTGCTCTTACAAAATAATTGTAAGAACAAATATTTGTTTGCTTAAAATACAGGCAAATATTTGTTTTTGAGTGGTCACATTAAAAGCATTTTTGTTTGACACCAAACAAATTTATTAGCCCAAAATCAGCTGTTTTCCTGTTTGTCGCAAATAAATATTTTATGGTCACATTACGGCAAACAAATATTTGACGTTTTTCGGCAAATGTTTGCCATATCTGACCGTACCTTTAGGTTTAACATTACTACTGGTTGCATCAAATAGATAGCAAGAAAATTCCAACGGACTTTTTTTCTTCTTTTTTTTAGATATATATGTAATTTTTAATAATATTAATAATAATTGTAATATGTAATAATATAAGTATAAATATAAATTCTACACCTTCGAAGAAGCTTTCTTTATTTCCAAAAAATGTTAATTATGTATATGTATTTGTTTAATGATGAACCATGTTAATCAAAACACCCGGTGTTTAATGATGACTCATTATAAACACAGCACCCTGTAAAATAGTAACGGTCCTTAAATTGTTATTTACTTTTTCACATTTGTCATTGTACTATTTTTCTATGTACTGAAACTTAGCTTGTAAGATCATTTTTAAAACATTAAAAACTCTCTCTAGTTTCGATCGTTAAAGTGCAAACATCAAACAACAAAAAAGTAAGAAAAAATTGTGACCCAACAAAACAAACAAAAAAACCTTGCAAATAAAAAAAACAGTGTTATACAAAATTAAATAAACAAAATATAAATAAAAAATACAAAAACTAAAATTAAGACAAAGAGTTTTATTTTAAATAAAATAAAAGTGAACCGTGTTTAACTTGAGGTGCAAAAAGAATTTAAAGTTCATCCCTCAACATTTGGTCACTTCGAACCGAAGCAAAAAGTGTAGTGAACAATAATTTAGAAAACAAAAGTAAAGTTTTTATTAAAAAAAATTAAAGAATAAAAATTAATTAAATTAAAAGTGGTTCAAAAAAAAAAAACCAATTTGCAAAGTTTAATAGTGAACAAGCTAACGGGACCCAAATTCTTTGGCGCAGTAGCAGCAAGTTCAACAGCATTACTAGCAGACTCAGCAACAACAAGAACAACAGAGGAATTAATCAACACGCAGTCACACAGAAAAAAAAAAGACCCAACAACAACAAGTAAGTCAAAGTATACAAGACAACAAACAACAAGAAATAAATTCTGTTGCTTGTTGTGTTACTCTTAATATTTTTTACGCTGCATTTTTTAAGAACGAAGAGAACCAACAGGGCTACCACCCCCCATCACATTTTTAAACAAATACCGGGGAAACAAATCGCTTTGTGGGACTCTAATTATTTTTAAAAATATTATAATTTTTTCGATACTTGTTGTTGTTTAATCGCTAGCAGGTACTTTTTTGACCCAATTTAAAATAGTTTTTTTCACGATTCTGGTTAATTCAAAAAATTAATAATGGCACTCGATAAATTTGTTAATTGTACAAATGACCTTTTAGATTTTGAAAGCGAGTATTCAGAATCAAAGGCAAGTGAGGACATTCATAGTTTAGAAGTTCTTCGTGTAGAACTAGACTCACTTTGGCAGCAAATCAAAAGGGCTTATGAAGAGTGTAGGGACAAGAAACCGGAATCGGGCGAACAACCGATAGACAGGCAGAAACTTCGCGATCGGTACAAAAAAGCCCTGGCTGCATACAAAACTTGTTTGGCATCACTTAACGCGGAAATTCTGGCGCTTTCTGCCCCAACTGATGACACGAATAAGCACGAGCGTTTTTCGTCTGCCGAAACCCCAATTTTAGGAAACAACGACGTTTCGTCTATTCGGCTGCCACCTTGCGACATAGATACGTTTTCAGGTGATTTTGTGACATGGCCAACCTTCCGCGACCTTTTTACCGCCCTATATTTAAATAATTCACGACTTAGTAAAATTGAAAAATTATTTCATTTGCTTCAAAAAACTGGAGGAGACGCTAGGAACATAGTTTCAAATGCCCCATTAACCAACGAAGGCTTCGATATAGCCTGGAAAAATCTTGTTCTTCAATACGAGAACAATCGGATTCAGGTCAACGAACAGTTGAAAATTTTATTTGACCTTCCGAAAGTTACCGAAGATTCAGGCCAATCTATTCAGACACTACAACGAACCGTTAATGGCTGCATTCAAGCTTTAAATGCTTTAAGGGTAGAAACTGGCACTTGGGACCCTTTTCTTGTATATCTTTGCTCGACCAAGCTCCCCCGAACACTTTTGAAGGAATTTGAAAACTCTCTTCAAGAAATAACAAAGGTTCCGTCGTGGGAACAATTTAACACTTTTTTGACTCACCACTCTAAGACTGTAGAGTCAATAGCGGCCATCACCAAACCCAAACCCTGTCAACAAAAAAGGGAATGTTCTAAGCCGTTCACTAAACAAAAACAGGTTCACAGTTTTCAAACAAACGCGACTCAAACCAATAACGAGTCAAAAACTCAGAAACGTTTTCCATCAAAGGGGGACAAAAAGACTCTACACACAATTGCCAACATTGTAAGGAGCCCCACCCATTACGATCCTGCCCTAACTTTTTGGAAAAGAATGTGAATGACCGAATTCACATAGTAAAAGTCACAAATTCATGTTTTAATTGTTTGTCAATAAATCATGGTGTCAAGGACTGCTTAAGCAAATATAGTTGTAGGCTGTGCAAACAAAAACATAATACTTTATTGCACAAGGCAACGGTGACCCAGCCTATAAGTTTACCACCAAATAACGCTGACGAGCAAGCTAGTACAAGTGCTGCAGCGCAAGCCCAATATATACAGTCCACTTCCAGATCAGGTATTCCTAACCTGACTTCCTTGACCCTGCGGGGAAGCAATCAGTCCTCGACACAACTAGTAGACAAAGAAACTTTGTTATTTACTGCAATAGTACAAATCGAAACTAGAGGCGCAAGATACCAGGCAAGAGCAATCATCGCCCCTGGATCCCAATCCACGTTTATATCGGACAAGTTGAAAAACCGATTAAACTTACCTACAAAACGTAATATAGTACACGTTTCCGGCTTGAGTCAGACAGGTTCTGAAACTTCGACCAAAGCCTGTTTGTTTAACCTTTGCTCCAGGGTGGATACATCGTTTAAGTTAGAGGTATGGACACCAGTTTTGAAGACCCTTCCATCCAATTTACCGCCCCAAACGTTAAACGCAGAACAATTCGCAGAAGCTGCAAAACTAGAACTTGCAGACCCACACTTTCATCAAAGTCGACCCATCGACCTACTAATAGGCCTCGACTTAGGCCCCTCAATATATAGTATGGAAACACCGATGCGGTCCATTGGATCCCTTTTGGCACAAAAAACAGTATTTGGCTGGATTGTGGGGGGACCAATTTGTACAACATCATCACCTAGAAAAACGATATCGTTACTAAACACATCGTCCCTGGACCGAATCCTCTCACGCTTTTGGGAGGTGGAGGAGACCCCAAAAAAGGTTTTGAGGTCAGAAGAGGACACGCACTGTGAAAATCACTACAAGTCTACAACCCGTAGAAGTGATTCGGGTAGATATATTGTTACCCTACCCTTTAAAAATGGCGAAGAAATAGGCGTATCTAGAAATATTGCCATGGCCCAATTTTTGAGAATGGAGCGCATGCTTAGCCAAAAACCAGAACTTAAGACACAATACGACCAAGTTATTGTAGAATACCTCGAGCTAGGACATATGATTAAAATATCTCCCCTGGAAATTAATAAATACCCAAATGATTACCTGCCGCATCACGCAGTAATAAAACCCGAAAAGTTGACTTCGAAGATTAGAGTAGTTTTCAACGCATCGAGCCCGTCTTCAAATAAGAGAAGTTTGAATGACATTTTGTATCCAGGACCCATACTTCAACAAGACTTAGTGCTCATAATATTGAAGTGGAGATTCTTCCGTTTTGTGTACAACGCAGATGTCACAAAAATGTATCGCCAGATACTCATTGACCCTACGCAAACAAAATATCAAAGGATATTGTTTTGAAAATCCGAGACTGATCCTATTGAGGATTACGAACTCCTCACAGTGACGTTTGGAGTTAATTGCGCGCCCTTTCTTGCCATAAGAACCCTTCTTCAACTAGCCGAAGATATCAGGACAACTCACCCCCTGGCGTCAAACATCTTACAACACAACATGTACGTAGATGACGTCTTAGCTGGTGGCCACACATTAAACGACGCCATCAAATCACGAAAAGAACTTACAACTGTTCTAAAATCTGCCGGTTTCGATCTGATGAAATGGACCTCAAATGATCCACGAGTTATTCAAGATTTGCCAAATGAGACCCTACTACCGCTTGACTGGTTAAACTTATCCGAGAACGCCGGAACCAAGACACTCGGGATAAAATGGAACATTTCTTCAGACTCTTTTACATTCACTGCCCCAGGTGTTGAATTGAAAGAAAATTACACAAAAAGGGAAGTTCTATCTACAATTGCCAAATTCTTTGACCCTTGCGGATGGATAGCTCCAGTAATTGTTGATGCCAAGTTAATCATGCAACAGATTTGGTTAGATAAAGTCGACTGGGATGACAACCTAAAACCCTTGACTTGCCTGAAATGGCAGAAATTCGTCAAAAACTGCCCTGCAATAAATGCCCTGAAAATTCCTCGTTGGATCCAGTACAGCCCTAATTTAAATGTAGAAATACATGGTTTTAGCGACGCCTCAGAAAAGGCTTATTCTGCGACTCTTTTCGTCCGAATACAGTCTGAAAATTCTATATTTACATATTTACTGGCCTCTAAGACTCGTGTTGCTCCCATTAAACAAATATCGCTACCACGTTTGGAGCTTTGTGGATCCGTTTTACTGGCAAATTTAGCCTCAGGAATTCTGCCAAATCTTCAATCTACGCAAATCGACACATATTTTTGGACCGACTCAACAATAGTACTGGCCTGGTTAAAGAAGCCCCCCTGCACGTGGAACACTTTCGTTGGAAATCGTGTCTCAGAAATTGTAGATAAAGTCGGCAATAGCCATTGGCAACATGTCGAATCAAAAGAAAACCCCGCAGATATAGCCAGCCGGGGATGTACGCCCCAAGAATTAGAAACCCACAACTTGTGGTGGCTTGGACCTTCATGGCTAAAATTACCCAAAGATAAATGGCCAAAATCCAGAAGTCCAGTTGACACCAACTTAGAAGCAAAAACTGTAAGGACGTTAACTACTACGACTCAAGAGGATCCATTGAACCGTTTCTCCAATTTGTCACGCGCTTATAGAGTATTAGCTTATGTCCTACGATTCTGGAGGAATACTGGTGTAAACAGAAACAGCTTTCGGACATCTTCAAACGAAGTTACACCAGAAGAAATAATAGATGTCAAAACACGACTCATTATTTTGACGCAAAAACAACACTTCCCAGAAGAATATAAGCAGTTAAAGCTCAAACAAAGGATATCGTCCTCTAGCAGTATTTTAACTCTCAACCTGTTCATGGACCAACTAGGCGTCATCCGAGCCAACGGACGTCTGGTTCAATCACCAGCGCTCACATATAACGAACGACATCCAATTTTGTTGCCGTACAACTCTAAGCTCACCAGATTGCTGACCGAGTTCACTCATAAAATAACTATTCATGGTGGAAACCAACTTATGATCCGAGTACTTCGGACGGAATTTTGGATTTTTCGTTTAAGGCCCTTAGTAAAAATGGTGATTAATAATTGTAAAACTTGTGTTTTGTACAAAAAACACACACTGAGTCAAATCATGGCTTCCTTCCCACCAGAGCGCACAACACTTTCTCGCCCTTTCACCACAACTGGAGTCGATTACGCTGGACCCTTTACTATTCGAAACTTTACTGGACGAGCCTGCCTCATCACAAAAGGGTACGTCTGCATTTTTGTATGCTTTGCAACTAAGGCCGTACATTTAGAACCCGTTAGTGATTTATCGACTCAAGCATTTTTAGCCGCTTTCTCCCGCTTCATTGGAAGGCGTGGGTGTCCAGCAACCATATATTCGGACAACGGCACGAACTTTGTCGGAGCAGCAGAACTAATCAAAAGAGATCGTCTAGAATTTCTAAAAACTCTTCAAACCCAAGTTACTCACAACTATAGCCATCAAAATATCATTTGGAAATTTATACCCCCCGGTGCCCCACATATGGGCGGACTCTGGGAAGCCGGTGTAAAATCATTCAAAACCCACCTAAAGAAAATGATACCAGATATGAAATTCAACTTTGAAGAGTTGTCAACAATTCTCACCCGCATAGAATCGTGTTTAAACTCTAGACCCTTAAGTCCTGCTAGCGATGACCCAAATGACCTTAACCCATTGACCCCTGGACACTATTGGAACTGATAAAAACTGTGAGACAAAAAATGGGATCGTTACCAGATCCATTTCAAAAATTGTGGTTTTGTTTTGAAATATAGTATAAGTTTTTTACAATTTTCCACACTAATTTTATTCTGAATTCCTACTTACAGGTATGGCATCCCACGAAACATTTCGTAGCGTATCTTCAACAGATTGATTGCCGTCAACATATACAACCTCACACGACCCGCAACCCTGAATCGAATTGAGATCCTAGATGCCATATCTGTCAAATTCATCACAACACCGTGCTACATTATTTCCTGTTTTATGGACCTTTGGTAAACCTGCACCAAGTCATGGGGGCCGGAATGTTTAATGATGAACCATGTTAATCAAAACACCCGGTGTTTAATGATGACTCATTATAAACACAGCACCCTGTAAAATAGTAACGGTCCTTAAATTGTTATTTACTTTTTCACATTTGTCATTGCACTATTTTTCTATGTACTGAAACTTAGCTTGTAAGATCATTTTTAAAACATTAAAAACTCTCTCTAGTTTCGATCGTCAAACAACAAAAAACAAAAAAGTAAGAAAAAATTGTGACCCAACAAAACAAACAAATAAACCTTGCAAATAAAAAAAACAGTGTTATACAAAATTAAATAAACAAAATATAAATAAAAAATACAAAAACTAAAATTAAGACAAAGAGTTTTATTTTAAATAAAATAAAAGTGAACCGTGTTTAACTTGAGGTGCAAAAAGAATTTAAAGTTCATACCTCAACAGTATTTATTTATTATGATTATTTGTTGAGTCACAGCCACGCTATGCTCTGGTTGGATGTAATATGTGTTTCCTTTACAATCACGCTATGCCCTGATTGAGAGGAACGTTATTGACTTTCCTTTAATAGGGTATTGTTTCTATATTATTATCTTCCCTAGCTTTTTATAGAGCTAGAGTTTCCATATGCCTTGGTTACAATAGCTTATTTAATTATTATTTAATTTTTTTTTTTGTTATTTCTTTTATATTTGTGAGAGGATACTTTGTTTATTTTCTTTTTCCTCTTTTCTTTATAAATAGGGAACTGTTTCTATTTTATTATCTTCTTTAGGTTTTTATAGAGCTAGAGTTTCCATATGCCTTGGTTACAATAGCTTATTTAATTATTATTTTTTTTGTTATTTCTTTTATATTTGTGTATATTTTCATAAACTTATGTTTTTCCTTGTATATTTTTTATTTATTTCTTCCTGTTATTATTTTTTTTTTTTTTATGTTAGTTATAGTCACCATATGCCTTGGCGAAGATAACTTATTTTATTATATTTGGATATATGATCTTATTTTAGATTCCTAATGCTTCTTTCTTTCTAGGTGTTTACATAGATCTGAATTGACTTACATTAAGATTATTATAAAGATGTGCTTCATTTTCGTTGGCTTCTGCGTAGTGATTTGATTGTTATCCTTTTGGTTTGGGTTTTTTCCTTTTGTTGAGGCTTCGTTTGTCTCGAGTTTTAAAGTTGATTGTTCTCCAGTTGTCTCGGGTTGTTAAGTTGATTGTCTCGAGTTGTTAAGTTGATTGTTCTCCAGTTGTCTCGGGTTGTTAAGTTGATTGTCTCGAGTTGTTAAGTTTATTGTTCTCCAGTTGTTAAGTTGATTGTTCTCCGGTTATTAAGGATCAAAAATCCATCCGCGGTGTTTTAAGTTGGTGTTACTGGTTATTTACGGATTTTCACTTCCACTTTTTACTGTTTTTATATCAATAATTTTATTTCTAACACACGGATAACCGGGCTACCGACTGCGCCATTTAAGTTCTCGGACCGACAGGGAGGTAAAAAAAACACTTGTTTATCTTTTCACTGTTATAATAATAATTCCCTTTATTGTTATTCTTTTGTTTCTTATATAAAATAAAATATGCTTGTTCTACTATAATAATTGAACTTATTAAATAAGTATTAAATTGTTTATTTTACTTCCTATTTGCTGATTTATTAATTTTTACATTTTGGTTTACTTTCTCATTTTTACTTCCTACTTGCTGATTATTAATTTTAACATTTTTATTTAGCTTGTTCTTATTTTAGGTTTATTGACATTTTGGTTTACTTTCTTATTTTTACTTCCTACTTGCTGATTATTAATTTTAAGTTTAACGTTCTTTTGTTTATTTTTATTTTAGGTTGAATCAATAGTGTTTTGCTTATGCAGCTTGTTAATGTATTGTTGTTATTGTTGTGTATGTGCTAACTCTGTCTTGGTGGTTTTGGTGGTGGTAGTGTTCTTGGGTTCATACCTGGGTATGTAACTCGCGCTATGATAGATAGGTCTAAACTTAAACAAAAATTAAATTATGATAGGTCATTATTAGAAGTAGATTTCAGAGTAGGAGACTTAGTTTTAATTAAAAATTAAGTAGGGCACAAATTACATAATAGGTATAAAGGTCCTTATGAAACTAAAAATATAGATTTAAGAAATAATGTAACCATAGTTGATAGGAAAAATAATATAAAACATATAGTACATAAGAATAGACTTAAATCTTACCATAATGAATAAAATATTAAATTCACCTTATTATAATAAATGTTATTAGTATTCAAGTAACAAAATTGTTTCCACATAATTAAGTATAATACATGATTGTTAAAGAATGTCCATAAAACTTTCAGTTATATGAACATTCTTCCGTAATAGGGAGGTGTAGCGTGTCTTTTATATTAACATTGCTTGCACACATAATTTCAGTATACATTACATGCAATGAACCAGGCGCATGTTTAATGTAATACGAATAAGCCACTTGAGTGTTGTGCGCTGTGTGTGTGTGTATGAATACAATACTAGCAGTACACACGGTCGTCAATAGTAATACTATCACCACTCTTGCTATTGGACAAGTGTCTGCGGGATTGTAAGAAAATGCTAAGCAAACCGCTATACCTTCCACTGTAATGAAAATGCTTAATAAGCATTTATTGAGTATAAAAATGGACACAATTATTAAACAAAATCAATTCTTATAACAATTACAAACAGTGCGTACTAGCCGCACTAAATAAAGAATTCTTCATAAACAAAAAATTAAAAATAAATGAAAGACTTTTAATTACACTACTTTGTGACAATTTAATTCAATAACTAAAGTGAATTGGTATCAACCGGCCTCACAAAACAGATACAGCTTTCGAGATTTATCTCAAGAAACTGGATCTGTAAAAGGCTGAAAAATAATTGAAGTGGTCGAATTATAAATATCTTTAGCGTGATAAACTCCTTTGGTATCTGTTCCGATATCCTAAAGTTCATAATTGACTTGACCTAATTTGCGAATGACTTTCGCCTTTACACCCACAGGTGCTAGTTTTGCATTGAAGTAGCCAACTTTTGAACTTTGAGCAAAGTTGTGACGTATTACTTCCTGGCCAATTGAAAAGTCTTTATCCCTGCTCCGTAAATTATAAATTCCTAGAGTAAGCTTTCTCCATGTCTTTTTTCATTGAATCTCTGAGTATAGTAAACTCATCTTGTCTCTCAATCTGATTATCCGTTTCCGCTAAAATATTAAGTCGCTTCAAAAGGACATAGTCCTGTCCATGTGTCATCATAGTCTGTCCAAAAACGATTTGATACGGCGTTCTCCCTATAGTTTGATGAGCTTCGTTAATAGATCTATTCACGCGTTCACTCGCGTTGGCTTGTGGGCTATAAACTGCTGTCGGCATGTGTTGTACACCATGTTTCTGTAAAAACTGTTCAAATAATTTACTTTTAAATTGTGTCCCATTATCCGATAATATTATTTCTGGAACACCGTAGCAATGAAAAATTTCGTTCCGAAGATATTCCACCATTAATTTCGAATCGAACCTTTTCATAGCTCTTAAAAATGTAAACTTCGAAAAATGATCCAGTAAAATTAAAATTCCTATGTTTCCCTTTTTCGTTCTCGGTAGTGGTCCAATCAAATCAATGTAAAGTCTTTGGAATGGTATGTCTGTCTTTACCATTTGTCCCAGAGGTGGTCTCAGTATAGTAGTAGGCGTTTTTGAAGTCTTACATAAATCGCAATTTCTAATATATTCCCTTACGTCCAAAACCATTCTAGGCCAAAAGAAATAACGTCTGATACGCTCCAGTGTTTTGGCTATACCACAGTGTGAAGATGTGGGTATATTGTGGGCTGAATATATTATACTATATCTCAATTCGGAAGGAACGTATAATTTCCATGATTCGGAATCGTCAATTATACCGGAAGCAAATTCAGTCCGTTTGTAAATATATTTATCAATAATTTGATAGTCTGGTAGCTTGGAATTTTTAAACTCCTTCCGAAGTTTAGTATACTCATCGGAATCAAAATATTTAGATTTAAGATCTACTGACGGAATAACCTCTAGATCAATAGAGTTTACAAAATCCTTACCCTCATGAACACGCGGCAATGTATGCCAAATTGCAGACTGCTGAGATTTCTACTTCTGTGGTGGAAGCAAAAATCCAATTGTTAGGATTTTTTAATTGTGTCCATGTTGTGTTGGATGGAATTCGGATAAGCTTGCAGTTGGCTGTGTTCCAGTTGATAAAAATGTTTGTTTCACAGGAATTGGCAAGTGTGTCCCCTTTGAGCTTGACCTGCTTGTTTTGGCATATGTATTCATCGGGTTTAGATATTATGCAGTTGGTAACGTCTTCAGTTGTAAAAGGAATATATTCATCTCTGTATGAATTAATTGCTAGAAAAGATTCCTTTGAGTTAATAGATATTAGAAGATTTTTTTTTATTGTTGGAACCGGAGTTACATTGAAGAGTTCTAGAAATTGCTGGTCGACAAGTGGCAACATAATTTCAAAGATAACTTCGCTCTTTGTTATCGCTCCACTGGCCTTCATTAGCTTATAAAATTGTATCAGACTATCGTCTTCTACAGGAAGTGCACGTTGCCTTGGGAGATGTGCCCTTATTACGGTTAATTCATTCCTAAGTTGATGAGGAGCTAATAGAAGCGGACTGATTTTTCCATGATGAGCATCGGTTAACACGTCTATTACTTCCCTTTCTATTCTTTGCAGGTTTAAGGCGGTTAAGGTCAATTGGTTGGCGAGTAGCGACATTTGTTGTGTTTGACTGATTTGTTCGGATTCCTTTGCTATTTCGTTTGTTGCTTCGTTAAGATTTTGGACAATTTCTCTTAACTGGTTCTGTGCGTTAAGCTCATCTTGCTTAATGATGTTAACAGTAGAATCAATGATGGACGTTTGGTTTTTTAGTAGCTGGAGATAGTCTGTTTCGATCTTGGACCTTTTAATGGTATCTGACATTTCATTTGCGTAGTCTGAGTCCAAAACACCAAACAGTGATCTTGCTTCATTTCCTACAATGTTAAATGCGCCTCTTTTTGTTCTACTAGTAACGAAAAGTGCCTTCTCCTCTAGTAAATCTTCCTCAATTTGAATAAAGTTGTTTACCAATGTGTTGCATGTTGACAGGTGTTTAATGGATGCGCATAACTGCTGCAAAGTGGATATTCCAGACTGAAAGACCCTTAGCTCAGACAAAAAGGGTGTTAAGTCGTAGTATACCATGAGCTTCCATTCGGCCGTAACGAGTTTAACAGTTCCAATTCCTTCAAAATATAGCCCTGGGTCAGAGCGAAAGTTGGTGACATTGATGTTACCGCTTATGACCGCTGGGATGAGAAAGATCGCTAAAATTGTTGTGAGAAGGATTGGGTTACTGTTAGTCCTGGCCCTTTTGATTGGTGGAATATCTGCTTCATCAGATGTCAAGTGTGGCGTAGAGTGGGATGCTTCATTTTCCTTTAATTCGTCCCGGGAAGTAGTGGGGCTAAATTATGGATTGGCCGTCTTTTTATTCCTGATGCTGTTTTTACGTCTGCTACTCGAACCTTGCCATCGTTTCCCTCATAAGTTTTAAGAATCCTGCCGAGTGGCCATTGCATGACCGGTAGATTATCCTCCCTTATTATGACTAATTTACCTTCCCTTGCATTTTCGGATGACGTTTTCCATTTTCGTTCCTCTTGGAGATGGTGCAGGTATTCCAATGACCAGCGTTTCCAAAATTCATGTTTCAGTTGGGAGACAAGATTCCACCTTTTTGACAGTGAAGGGTTTGTAGGGTTGGGTGCTTTTGTATCTATTTGTGCCGTAAGTGGTTCTCCGATCAAAAAATGACCGGGAGTTAGGGCTGCATAATCGTTTGTATTACTTGATAGAGGTGTTAGTGGTCGCGAGCTTAGTATTGCTTCAATTTCGAAAATGACAGTTTCTAGTTCTTCGTATGTAAGTGAAGCTGTTGCCATGCTTCTGAGCAGTAACTGTTTAGCGGATTTCACTGCTGCTTCCCATAATCTACCGAAATGTGGTGCCCTTGGGGGTATAAACTTGAATTCGATACCACTGTTGCTACAAGCCCTTTTGATTGTTTCCTGCGAATGCTCAAAAAAAAGATGACGCCATTCAATTCTTTAAGTTGGTTTCGTGCTCCTACAAAATTTGTAGCGTTGTCTGAGTATATGGTTTGGCAGCGTCCTCGGCGGGCAACAAATCTTTTGAGAGCCCCAATAAATGCTTCTGTTGTAAGGTCGCTTACTACGTCTAAATGTATTGCTTTCGTCGAAAAGCAAACAAAGACTGCTAGGTTTACCTTGTGGGGCCTCTTGCCCCTTAATTTGTAGTGCACCCAGAGTGGGCCACAATAGTCTACACCTGATATCATGAACGGCCTTGTTGGAGTCACTCTAGTGGCGGGTAAGTCTCCCATAACTTGCTGCATTAGTATTGGTCTCGATTTTGTACATCGAACACAGTTTTGGACGATGCTTCTGGCTACCGACTTGCCCTTGATTATCCAAAACTGCTGTATTGAGATGGCTAACAGCGTTTGTGGACCGCAGTGGTGGTTGTCGGTGTGCAGCATCTTCATTATAAGCCTTGCGATCGGGTCATTGTATGGAAGGAGTATTGGGTGTTTTGCGTTGTATGATAGGCAGGAGGCCTCCAGCCTTCCCCCTACCCTTATAATGCCATTTTCGTCCAGAAAGGGAGATAAACCACTTATTTGACTTGATTTTTTGATTTCATGCCCTTTCTTTAAATTGTTGAGCTGAATTTTAAATTCTAACGCCTGAATGCCTTTGGTGATTAGGTTAGTTGCTGAAGTGAGTTCGTGAAGGGTGAGTGTTTTGCTTATTGGTCGGGCGGCCTTGGATGTCTTAGCATTTTGGATGAAACGAAGTGTATATGCTACCACCCTTTGAAGGGTCTTTTATGAGTCGAGATTATTAATTTTGTAGATTATCTCTTCCAATCCAGGTGAAGTGGTAGATAGAGCCGTCACAGGATTTAGTAGTAGATTTAGGAATATTGGTCCGACGAACCACGGGTTGCATTGAGACAGTTTTTCTGGACTTATACCTCGAGAAATTAGATCAGTTGGATTTTGTTTCGAGCCAACATGTTTCCACTGGCTGGTTGTTGTTTGCTCTTGGATTTTACTTACTCGATTGGCGACGAATGTACGAAGTGACGATGTTGACGATGTAATCCAGTGAAGAACTATTTCTGAATCCGACCATAGGTATGTTGGGGTGTTTTCAGCTCGTATTTCCTTTTTTACTCTCCTGGTAAGTTCTGTCCCAAGGAGAGCAGCGCATAGTTCTAATCTTGGTAAGGGTACCTTCTTTAAGGGTGCGATTCGTGATTTGGAACATAACAATCTGACTATGATTCGATTATCCTTCAATTTGGAACGTATGTAGACTGCAGCCCCATAAGCTTTTTCGGATGCATCTACAAAAGTGTGTATTTGCGTATCTTTCGAGACTTGGCCATCAAAAATGTGTCTCTTAGTAAATAAATTGTTTATATGTTTCAAGTTTTGCCGGAATGACCACCAATAGCTGTAAAGATCTTCTGGGAGTACGTTATCCTATGATAGTTCTAGCTGCCATAGCTGTTGTATAAACATTTTTACGGCCACTACTACGGGACCAGCGACGCCCAATGGGTCAAATATCCGTGCCACATCTGATGTTACTGTTCTCTTTGTGATTCTTTGGGTTTCTTGGATATCTGCCTTGAGGCAGAATACGTCTGCCTTGGGATTCCATGTAAATCCCAATATTTATGTGCTTTGATCGTCGAAGTCTAGGTTTAGCTCCACGTCTTCAGGGTGTATTCCAGACAGTAGCTGAGGATGGTTTGCGCACCATTTCCTCAGTTTAAACCCAGCCTCTTGTAACAAACTACTTAATTGTTTTTTCATATCGACTGCTGTTATTAAACTGTCTGAGCCACTCATGCCATCGTCGACATAAAAATCGTATCTTAGACTTTTAGTGCCCAGAGGATATTTCTCCATATTTTTGTCTGCGAGCTGCTGTAGGCATTTTGTGGCTAAGTATGGGGCTGCAGACGTTCCATAAGTTACCGTATTAAGCTTGTATGTTTGCATTGTATCAGTTGGATCCCTTCTCCAATAAATGAGTTGCATATTTCGGTCAGCCGGATCAACCAGAATTTGCCGATACATTTTCTCGATATCAGTGCAAAACACAAATCTGGGCAATCGAAATCGTAACAACATGCCAAAGAGATATCCTTGAGTTGGAGGGCCAATGCTTAGTATATCGTTGAGGGAGAGACCTGTCGAGGATTTTGCTGACGCATCAAATACAACTCGCAGCTTCGTGGTCTTACTTTCTGGTTTCAGCACACAGTGATGGGGAATGTAGCAATGGGGTTCATTCACTTCAGATGTATCTATACGAGTCATGTGCCCTAGCCTTTCATATTGGTCCATAAAATCAACATATTGGGCATTGATGTCTTGGTTTCTTGCTAGTCGCTGTTCCAGGGCTATAAATCTTGAAAATGCAAGCTTCCTTGTGCTGCCTAAACTACTTGGGTCTTCGCGAAATGGTAGTCGTACTACGAATCGACCTTCAGAGTTTCTTTTTGTGGTTTGAATAAAGTGTGTTTCGCATCGCCTTTCTCCTTCCGTGAGCGTGTCATTTGACTCAAAACCATCTATTTTCCAAAAACGCTCGATGAGTTCGTTTGTGTCTGGGCTGCATTTAGTATTTATTGCACATGTTGCTGATTGAATGGAGCCTTGTCCTAGCCTTCCGCTGACGACCCAACCGAGTCTTGTATTTATTAAACTTAGTAGCTCCGTTAATAACTTAATTTTACCGGAAGTTATCAGATCATGGTAGTATTCGGCGCCTAAGAGAACATCAATGTTGTTAGGTTTGTTAAACTCAGGATCAGCTAATTGTATATTTTCTGGAATTGGCCAGGATGTGCAATTGAATTCCTCGGAGGGTTGAATTGGAATAATGTTGGGAAGTACAAACTTGTGCTGAAGTTGGTTGAGGTGGAATAAAGTCCTACGTTAATGCGTTGATTTGTTCTGCGTGATTGACTGCCGATACCTTCGATGCATAGAGATGTTTCTGTGGGCTTGATGGATAATTTGTTTACTAGTCGGTTTGTTACAATGTTGATTTGTGAGCCTGAATCCAATATTGCCTTGAAAATACCGGATTGCCCGTTATTGGCAGTGATTTTTACGCGTGCTGTTGCTAGCAGGACGTAGCCTTCCCGGGCCCCAGGCAAATGAGCCGACGCTACTGTTGACGATGCTGGTACATTGGTCGCTGGTGTGATACTCACAGTGGACACCTTTTTTGATGTTGATGGTCCAGTGTTTGTGTTGTGTTGATATGTTTCCAGGTGAACTATCGTGTTGTGCCTTTTCTGACATTTTCTACAGCAACTTGTTGTGCAATGTCTTGCTATGTGGCCAGGCTTGAAACAGTTGACACATAGTTGCTGCCGTTGAATCCATTTTAATCGCTCGGACGGTGGCTTTGATAAGAATTGTTTGCAATGATACAACTGATCGACCGACTGCTTCTAGTGACTGGAACCTAGTTTCTGGAACCTAGCTCTTCTAAGGATGGTAAAGATTTGGGAAGCTGTATCGACTGCTCATACAGTACATGCGTTCCCTGGTCTAGTTTTTTAATCCATATATTGACTAGTATTGGATCCCAAGTCGATGTATTGATGTTTAAATTGTTTAGTGCTGCAATAGATTCGCGCGTCGTATCGTGCAGCCCTTTTATAGCTGCAGCAGAGGGATTTTCCGGTATTTTTTGCTGGCCTATCAATTTATTTATGATATTATTTGTTAGAATTCTCGGATTGTTAAAACGGTGTTGAAGTGTATTCCATGCCGTCTCATAATTGGTTTCTGTTGGAGATAGATTTTGTATTAGTCTTGCGGCCTCACCTGTCACATTTGTTTTTAGAAACCACATTTTTTGTATGGTTGGCATTGCCTTTTTGTGTATCATTTCGTTGAACATGTCATAGAATGGTTGCCAGCTCAGATAATCACCATTGAATTTTGGTATTGTAACTTTGGGAAGATGATGCGGGTATCTTGATTAATTCTTGCATAAAATCAACATATTGGGCATTGATGTCTTGGTTTCTTGCTAGTCGCTGTTCCAGGGCTATTAATCTTGAAAATGCAAGCTTCCTTGTGCTGCCTAAACTACTTGGGTCTTCGCGAAATGGTAGTCGTACTACGAATCGACCTTCAGAGTTTCTTTTTGTGGTTTGAATAAAGTGTGTTTCGCATCGCCTTTCTCCTTCCGTGAGCGTGTCATTTGACTCAAAACCATCTATTTTCCAAAAACGCTCGATGAGTTCGTTTGTGTCTGGGCTGCATTTAGTATTTATTGCACATGTTGCTGATTGAATGGAGCCTTGTCCTAGCCTTCCGCTGACGACCCAACCGAGTCTTGTATTTATTAAACTTAGTAGCTCCGTTAATAACTTAATTTTACCGGAAGTTATCAGATCATGGTAGTATTCGGCGCCTAAGAGAACATCAATGTTGTTAGGTTTGTTAAACTCAGGATCAGCTAATTGTATATTTTCTGGAATTGGTCAGGATGTGCAATTGAATTCCTCGGAGGGTTGAATTGGAATAATGTTGGGAAGTACAAACTTGTGCTGAAGTTGGTTGAGGTGGAATAAAGTCCTACGTTAATGCGTTGATTTGTTCTGCGTGATTGACTGCCGATACCTTCGATGCATAGAGATGTTTCTGTGGGCTTGATGGATAATTTATTTACTAGTCGGTTTGTTACAATGTTGATTTGTGAGCCTGAATCTAATATTGCCTTGAAAATACCGGATTGCCCGTTATTGGCAGTGATTTTTACGCGTGCTGTTGCTAGCAGGACGTAGCCTTCCCGGGCCCCAGGCAAATGAGCCGACGCTACTGTTGACGATGCTGGTACATTGGTCGCTGGTGTGATACTCACAGTGGACACCTTTTTTGATGTTGATGGTCCAGTGTTTGTGTTGTGTTGATATGTTTCCAGGTGAACTATCGTGTTGTGCCTTTTCTGACATTTTCTACAGCAACTTGTTGTGCAATGTCTTGCTATGTGGCCAGGCTTGAAACAGTTGACACATAGTTGCTGACGTTGAATCCATTTTAATCGCACGGACGGTGGCTTTGATAAGAATTGTTTGCAATGATACAACTGATCGACCGACTGCTTCTAGTGACTGGAACCTAGTTTCTGGAACCTAGCTCTTCTAAGGATGGTAAAGATTTGGGAAGCTGTATCGACTGCTCATACAGTACATGCGTTCCCTGGTCTAGTTTTTTAATCCATATATTGAATAGTATTGGATCCCAAGTCGATGTATTGATGTTTAAATTGTTTAGTGCTGCAATAGATTCGCGCGTCGTATCGTGCAGCCCTTTTATAGCTGCAGCAGAGGGATTTTCCGGTATTTTTTGCTGGCCTATCAATTTATTTATGATATTATTTGTTAGAATTCTCGGATTGTTAAAACGGTGTTGAAGTGTATTCCATGCCGTCTCATAATTGGTTTCTGTTGGAGATAGATTTTGTATTAGTCTTGCGGCCTCACCTGTCACATTTGTTTTTAGAAACCACATTTTTTGTATGGTTGGCATTGCCTTTTTGTGTATCATTTCGTTGAACATGTCATAGAATGGTTGCCAGCTCAGATAATCACCATTGAATTTTGGTATTGTAACTTTGGGAAGATGATGCGGATGGGTATCTTGATTAATTCTTGCATAAAATCAACATATTGGGCATTGATGTCTTGGTTTCTTGCTAGTCGCTGTTCCAGGGCTATTAATCTTGAAAATGCAAGCTTCCTTGTGCGGCCTAAACTACTTGGGTCTTCGCGAAATGGTAGTCGTACTACGAATCGACCTTCAGAGTTTCTTTTTGTGGTTTGAATAAAGTGTGTTTCGCATCGCCTTTCTCCTTCCGTGAGCGTGTCATTTGACTCAAAACCATCTATTTTCCAAAAACGCTCGATGAGTTCGTTTGTGTCTGGGCTGCATTTAGTATTTATTGCACATGTTGCTGATTGAATGGAGCCTTGTCCTAGCCTTCCGCTGACGACCCAACCGAGTCTTGTATTTATTAAACTTAGTAGCTCCGTTAATAACTTAATTTTACCGGAAGTTATCAGATCATGGTAGTATTCGGCGCCTAAGAGAACATCAATGTTGTTAGGTTTGTTAAACTCAGGATCAGCTAATTGTATATTTTCTGGAATTGGTCAGGATGTGCAATTGAATTCCTCGGAGGGTTGAATTGGAATAATGTTGGGAAGTACAAACTTGTGCTGAAGTTGGTTGAGGTGGAATAAAGTCCTACGTTAATGCGTTGATTTGTTCTGCGTGATTGACTGCCGATACCTTCGATGCATAGAGATGTTTCTGTGGGCTTGATGGATAATTTATTTACTAGTCGGTTTGTTACAATGTTGATTTGTGAGCCTGAATCTAATATTGCCTTGAAAATACCGGATTGCCCGTTATTGGCAGTGATTTTTACGCGTGCTGTTGCTAGCAGGACGTAGCCTTCCCGGGCCCCAGGCAAATGAGCCGACGCTACTGTTGACGATGCTGGCACATTGGTCGCTGGTGTGATACTCACAGTGGACACCTTTTTTGATGTTGATGGTCCAGTGTTTGTGTTGTGTTGATATGTTTCCAGGTGAACTATCGTGTTGTGCCTTTTCTGACATTTTCTACAGCAACTTGTTGTGCAATGTCTTGCTATGTGGCCAGGCTTGAAACAGTTGACACATAGTTGCTGCCGTTGAATCCATTTTAATCGCTCGGACGGTGGCTTTGATAAGAATTGTTTGCAATGATACAACTGATCGACCGACTGCTTCTAGTGACTGGAACCTAGTTTCTGGAACCTAGCTCTTCTAAGGATGGTAAAGATTTGGGAAGCTGTATCGACTGCTCATACAGTACATGCGTTCCCTGGTCTAGTTTTTTAATCCATATATTGAATAGTATTGGATCCCAAGTCGATGTATTGATGTTTAAATTGTTTAGTGCTGCAATAGATTCGCGCGTCGTATCGTGCAGCCCTTTTATAGCTGCAGCAGAGGGATTTTCCGGTATTTTTTGCTGGCCTATCAATTTATTTATGATATTATTTGTTAGAATTCTCGGATTGTTAAAACGGTGTTGAAGTGTATTCCATGCCGTCTCATAATTGGTTTCTGTTGGAGATAGATTTTGTATTAGTCTTGCGGCCTCACCTGTCACATTTGTTTTTAGAAACCACATTTTTTGTATGGTTGGCATTGCCTTTTTGTGTATCATTTCGTTGAACATATCATAGAATGGTTGCCAGCTCAGATAATCACCATTGAATTTTGGTATTGTAACTTTGGGAAGATGATGCGGATGGGTATCTTGATTAATTCTTGCTTGGTTAATAGCATCTGGCATCAAACTCGTTTTTAGATCCTCAATTTGCAATATCTTATCCGTTATTTCTGTTTGTTTTGCCAGAAACTGGTATATATCGTGCTCGATATTCTCCGTACATATCTTATCCTGCAACTGCTGTATTGTTTTCATATTGTACTCGACTTCCTTTAGTTTTACATCAATCTGCTGCTTTGTGTACTGAACACTTATGGATAACATATCGTCCAATGTGCTGATAATTTTGGATATGGTGGCGTTCTGTATATTTATCAAATTGTTCTTTGTTGTCTCCGATGCCTGCTTCCCAGCGATGCCTGAGTTGCTTGCTTGCATCTTTGATTGCTCCCTTATAATTTGTATTTGTTTTTGGATGTAGTCATCAGCCTCTCTAAAGCTTTGACTTGTCTCTTCGTATAGTTTTTGTAAGAAATATGGATGGTCTTCCTTTGCTGTCGAATCACTTCTTATGCGATTATCTATCTTTTCGAAATTTTTCCACAACTCTTCGAGCTCCTTAGATTTTTTTTCATAGTATTCTACGGATCTCCTTTCTATAGGTGTCTTCCTTATAGTGCTAATCGCCCGATTTATTTCTTCCGCCTTCCCGTCTTGTATCTTAACAAGATCGTTTAATGTCGGCATTTTGTTTTATAGCTCTGTGCTACTGTTGTTTGTTTTGTAAAATTGTGTGTAGCTCTTACACTGCTGTTGTTTGTTTTGTTGAAACAAATTTTTTGTGTAGCTCTTTCACTACTGTTGGTATTGCTTGCTTCTTCAGAGGTCACCAAATGTTTTGGTGGCTGTTGTATACTGATGTCTCGATGAATACGGTCGCCCGGTTGACCGTCAAATAAAGGATGCGTGGTCAGATGTGCCTTTTGAGTTCAAAGGCCCCTAAACGCTGTTAGGAGACTCAAAATCTTCGACAAAACGGCTGGAGCTATGGGTCACCAATGTGTTTGGTGCCGGATGATTGCTGCGTGTTCTGCCTTTAGAGTAAAAAGTCCCTTACCGCTGGTGGGGGGAAACTTGTAATTCTAAAGACTCTGGGGTCACTAATGTATTTGGTGCCGGATGTTTGCTGCGTGTTCTGCCTTTAGAGTAAAAAGTCCCTTACCGCTGGTGGGGGGAAACTTGTAATTCTAAAGACACTGGGGTCACCAATGTTTAAATGTGATATGAATTGCGGCTATAATATGATTCAGTTCAAACACATAAACCTGCACTGATATATTAATTGCCTTAATTGTCCTCCAAGCACTTTAACTTGTAGAACGCTAATAGGTTCAATTACTAAAAGGCATCTAAAGTGTTTTATTGATTGAATCTATTAGCGTTCTACAAGTTAAAGTGCTTGGAGGACAATTAAGGCAGTTAATATATCAGTGCAGATTTATGTGTATATATGTATAATATATAGTATATACATGCTGTATACCAAATTCTTTTAAACAGGTGTTAAAGTCGTTGGCCTTAAATTGTGAGCCATTGTCACTCACTAAAATCTCCGGAATACCATATATATGAAAAATATATTCTAATAGATATTTTTGAAATACGGTCGACGTAAACTTTTTAAGGGGACACAACCAATGGAACTTAGTAAAATGGTCGAGGACTATAAATAGGCCAATATTACCTTGTTTACTTATTGTATATGGACCTAAAATGTCAACATATACACGTTGAAATGGTCTAGTTGTTATCGCTCGATTACCCATATATGGCCTTAAAATAGCATTTGGAGCTTTACATTCTTTACAGGTTTGACACGAACCTACGTAATTTCTTACGTCGCGTACAATACCAGGCCAATAAAATTTCCGACGAATTAATTCTAAAGTTTTCACCATGCCTCCATGAGCTACAATGGGATAATCGTGAAATCTAAGTATAACATCTTTTCGTAATTCTTTTAGTATCCAAAGTTTCCAGGATGCATTACATCCTTCCGGTGTAATGCGATGTTCGTATATAAACATAGTTATCAATAACTTTTACATCCGGAAATTTAGCAGAGTTCTCGCATACTTTTCTTTTTAAGTCAATATAGTCATAATCATTAAAATGGGGTGAACTAAGATCAATTTCTGGACCCACTTCTTCAATAGTTGCAACTTTCTCAAAAGGAAGCCTAGATAAAGCATCTGGTACCACATTTTGCTTGCCCTTTCGATGACTAATTATAAATTTGTATCCCTGAAGCATCCATACCCATCTTGCCAACCTTCCTTTCAAATCCTGCTGTTTCATGAGCCATACCAAAGAAGAGTGATCGGTTATGACCTCAAATTCTTGTAGTTCGAGATAGCATCTGAACTTTTTAATGGCTTCTAGCACCGCCAAGCATTCGCGTTCGGTGACACTTTAATTTCGCTGAGCAGAATTTAGCTTTTTAGACATGAAAGCAATATGCTTCTCCAACAAAGTCTTACTTTGTTTGGCTTAATGACAAGCCTCACGGGAGAACTCCATGGGGAAACGAAAGGTTCTATAACCCCCAAGACTAACATACGCTCAATTTCTTTATACAAGTTAACATATTTAAATTGTGCATTGAGCACACTCTAACATTTCATAATTAATTCCGTACACTTGAATTGATTGCACAGTTTTACAGTTCTTCTTTTAATCCATTAGTTTTGCTTATTTTTTTTTTTATTTTTATTATTCCTACACTAAATCCCGCGAAGCTTTTTGCTTGTCTGCAGGAGACCAGAGTCTCTGGCGGGAATCGAACCCGCAACCCCGGTACTGATAGACTAGCTCACTACCAGCTAGCCTACCGGGGCACCCAAATATTGCATAAATTTAACGTATCAAATATCCAAACACTGCGTTGGCAATTTTTGTGCATCATCTGATCGTAGGATTCAACGCGATTAGTCGATGCAATAAAGTTCCGATGTGTTGTTTGCAAGATAAGTAAAACTGTCTTCGGTCACTTTAGGTATTGAATTGAAGTTGGAAAAGTAAAGAGTCAGTCTCTTAAATAGTACTCAAGCCTACATAGTGGGAATAAATAAATAGCAATAAATAAAACATTATTGCATAAAAAAGCGACGTATATTGGAGATTATAAATGTTCTTCAAAATTACGATCAGACGGGGACGTCTGCATCTTAAAGGGGGAGTAGTTAATATATTTAAGTTTTGCATAGAGCACACTCTAACATTTCATAATAAATTCCGTACACTTGAATTGATTGCACAGTTTTACAGTTCTGCTTTTAATCCATTAGTTTTGTTTATTTAAAATATTGCATAAATTTAACGTGTCAAATATCCAGACACTGCGTTGGCAATTTTTGTGGGAAGAAAATAATCTGATCGTAGGATTCAACGCGATTGGTCGTTGCAATAAAGTTCTGATGTGTTGTTTGCAAGATAAGCAAAATTGTCTTTGGTCACTTTAGGTATTGAATTGAAGTTGGAAAAGTAAAGAGTCAGTCTCTTAAAAAGTACTCAAACCTACATAGTGGGAATTAATAAATAGCAATAAATAAAACATTAATCAAGAACTAGCCTACATAGTGGGAATAAATAAATAGCAATAAATAGAACATTAATTTAGAACTAGCCTACATAGTGGGAATAAATAAATAGCAATAAATAAAACATTAATTAAGAACTTTTATGAAGACAATAAATAACAGAAATAAATTATAAGATAAAAAACAATATAAATAAAATAACAAGATTAAACATTTAAATAAAATAATAAAGTAATAACATTCAAACATTAACATTAAAATAAATCATTGTAATAAAATTTGTAATTTGTTAACAAATAAATAAAGGATTTATTATAAAATAAAATAACCTGTGTTATTATGGAACGAAAATTACTGGCGCCCAACAAACTGGTCGAACTAAAAAAATTATAATAAAAAATTTTACATAGTGAATCCTTAAGCATTTTTTTTTTTAATAAATACAATTTCACATAGTGAATCCTTAAACTTATTCATTACGTGAACTTTTATAAAAAAGTGGAAAAGAAAACATAGTGAATCCTAAAGCATTTTTTTTTTGATAAATAACAATTCACATAGTGAATCCTTTAACTTATTCATGACGTGAACTTTTTTAAAAAAGTGGAAAAGAAAACATTTTTTGAAAAACCTGTCTAAAATATGCACTGGTAAATTTTTAACCCAGAACAAATAAACAAATACTTATAATAAAATCGAGCAAAATATCCTTTGATATTAAAAGGAAACTTTCAAATTGTATCTCTACAAACTAGCATCTCTACACACAAGTCATCTTTAACCAGATAAAACATCCGCAATAATAAGGATAAAGGAGGAAAATTCAGGAAGAATACCGGAGGTTTCATCTTCATTAGTAAAACCGAGTAGCATACCTCTATTATGTTAAGTTTGATGTAAGTACTTTATAATTAAGATTAAATCCCAGTAAATTTTTCGAATGCATAAATAATTTTTTTTTTTTTTTAAAATAATAGTAATTTTATTTCAAAATTAGAATTGTCCCCAAAAATAATAAAAAATTAATAAAATTTTGTCTAAAATTTAGAAACAAAATTTTTCTAAACAATTTTCTCCCTTTAAAAAATATATAATAGTTAACATTTTTCTAAACCTTTTTTTAATAAAATTTTTGCTTTTATGATCAACAAAATAATAAGAAAATATGTAAGAGAGCAACATTGTGTGCACCAAAATAAAAAAAAGAAATTTGCTACAGCTCTGCCAAGTTAATTAGCGTTTTCCCCAAGTTTATGTCAAACAGAAAGAAAGGCGATAATGTCTTATGCCAGATAGACGAGGTCTTACAAAGAATACAGGCACTAGGCATTTCCGACAACGACTAGAAAAGTAGAAGCGAAATGGACGCACACAATTTACAAGTCCTCTTAGATACTACTATTCAACAGGTAGTTCTCAGAACAAAACAAGATTTTGAATCGACTATTGCAGACTTGACTAGTCAGCTTCAGAGCTTAGAACTATAGCAAGTTTATTGCATAAAAAAGCGACTTATATTGGAGATTAGAAATGTTCTTCAAAATTACGATCAGACGGGGACGTCTGCATCTTAAAGGGGGAGTAGTTAACATATTTAAGTTGTGCATAGAGCACAATGTAACATTTCATAATAATTTCCGTACACTTGAATTGATTGCACAGTTTTACAGTTCTGCTTTTAATCCATTAGTTTTGTTTATTTAAAATATTGCATAAATTTAACGTGTCATATATCCAGACACTGCGTTGGCAATTTTTGTGGGAAGAAAATAATCTGATCGTAGGATTCAACGCGATTGGTCGTTGCAATAAAGTTCTGATGTGTTGTTTGCAAGATAAGCAAAATTGTCTTTGGTCACTTTAGGTATTGAATTGAAGTTGGAAAAGAAAAGAGTCAGTATATAAATAGTACTCAAGCCTACATAGTGGGAATAAATAAATAGCAATAAATAAAACATTAATTAAGAACTAGCCTACATAGTGGGAATAAATAAAAAGCAATAAATAGAACATTAATTTAGAACTAGCCTACATAGTGGGAATAAATAAAACATTAATTAAGAACTTTTATGAAGATAATAAATAACAGAAATAAAATATAAGATAAAAAACAATATAAATAAAATAACAAGATTAAACATTAAAATAAAATAATAAAGTAATAACATTCAAACATTAACATTAAAATAAATCATTGTAATAAAATTTGTAATTTGTTAACAAATAAATAAAGGATTTATTATAAAATAAAATAACCTGTGTTATTATGGAACAAAAATAACTTACATTATGTTTTTTACGGGAAAAAATTCTACTATTGTAGCAAGCTGCTGTTTTTGTGTTATAGTTAACGGATATTCTTTAGAACAAATAAAATCGGAATGGGTTTCAGACAGTATTGAACAATTATAGCACAGACCGGAGAGAAGTTCATGGGGACTTTCTCTAACTGACGTATAGACAACATTTTCAAAGATTTCCGGCGCTAAGCCAAAACTTTTCCAAATATCTAGGCCTAAAATAAGTCTTTGGGAAATGAATGGCACAACTAAAATTTTTAGTTTCTTCACCATATTCTTAAATGTTACATTTACAAGCAAAACTCCCAAAACTTGACTTCTCATGGGACAAAATTCTTTAAAATGATTAAAATTAAAATTTGCTAATTCGGAGCCTATACAGAAAACATTTGCTCCTGTATCAAAAAGATCAAATTCCGTAAAAGACCAAAATTTTACAGGGGCGTAATAACGTTTATCGGAGCAATCATTAACGATTGATGATATTAAGTACATGGCATTTATTTTTAGGTTTTTGAGATAGTTACGTAATCTTATTGTGGAACGTTTTTGCTTATTTCTAGAAACATTATTAAGGGCATTTACTTCAAAAATAGATTTTCGTTTTTCTAAATATTTTTGCCATCTGATGTGATATGGGATTATTGGGTAGATAACTTTATCCAGCTGTTCATTATCTGTTCCTGCAAAAATTATTTATTTTACGTTTCAAAACAAGTTTTAAATTAGAATTACTGGGATTTAAGGATTTATTTTCTAAGGAATTTTTGGAGCAATGTTCTGAACTACATGGTTTTTTGAATAATTAATTTTCTTACTGTTACATTTGATAAGCTTAGGCTTATACGTATTTTTTATACCACAGCCATAACAAAAGATGTTTTGAGATTCCAAGCAGTCTTCCCATAAATGACCAGCTTGGTCATAATTCCAGCAGTTTAATACTTTAGTCTATTGTTGAATGGCATCTACGGATATATCCGTTTAAATTTGGGGTTTAGAAAGCTGAGAATCATTAGTACATTCAACTTAAAAGATGGCTTAGCTCACCTTATATTCCCCATGAGAGTTGATAGCCTAGATCAGTTGTTGGAAGAGTACAAAAGGGCGGAAAGGAATATTGCCAAACGATTCTTGCATCGCATACCGGTAAATCATTCTCGAAAAATATATGAAGTGGACCTATACGATCACGAGCAGGAAGATGAACAGGCACAGCAAGTTGGCGTATTATAGAAGGATAATCTACTAGGAAAACAGCTTACTTGTTGGAACCGTAAAGTATCTGGCCACTGGTTTATCGAATGCCCCGTTGTACAACGTAGCGTCTTCAGCTACAAATGTGGGTTTGAAGACGTTACTAGCCCAAACTGCCCTAGATGTACGGGAAACAGCAAATCGAACATGGGGAAAACTGGGCCAGCATGTTCAAGCCAAAACGTAACCCAGTAGAAGACAATTTTATTCGATTTATTTTAGCTCCAGAAAATCCCATTGGTAACGATGACTACCGGGAATCTTATAGTAACGTTGTCACTGACCGGACCAATAGAGAACCACTTTCAGCGACCGATCGACCGGAATTAAAGGACAACACCCTAGGCCACCGTGACCATTATCTTCCCTACGAGGAACGCTTAAAAATATATGAGCAAAAGTAGGCAGAGGTTTTCAGCGACTTCACGCCCCTTTATAAGTAGAAGAATCTTGAAAACTAGGGAAAGATATGATAAAAGAAAGTTAAAAAGAAAAATTATAGCGTCGACGCCAATAGGCGGCAAGGGTGATATTCGGCCATACATGTGGTTGGAAATAAATAATCAAACATATCAAGGTCTTTTAGAGAGCGGTGCCTCTGTCAGTTGCCTGGGCAGAAATTTTATCGAAACCGGGAAAAAGATGAATGTGACCATATCGGATTTGAAGTCATCTGTAAAGACGGCTGATGGGAGACAGCATTTGATAGTGGGCAAAATTCGGACAACGGTTAAGTACGGCAATCAGCCTTTTGATTCAGTTTTATATTTGGTACCGAATCAGAACCTGGGATTAATTTTGGGTTACGACTTTTGAAAGCAATTAGGGTTAAAAGTTTGCTTTGATGAAAGGGTAGTAGATGAAATATTAATAGAGAATTCGGAGGAAATGAAAATGCATCAGTTGACATCACACCAACGTAGAATATTGGAAAGCGTAAAACTCAAATTTCGATGCTACACCGAATATGGTCTGGGTAAGACAGCTCTGGAGAAACACGTTATAGACACGGGAGATGCACCAGCTAAGAAAATTAGTCATTTTCCAGTAAGCCCTGCAGTGCAGAAATTAACTTATGATGAACTAGATAGAATGCTTGAGTTAGATGTAATAGAGGTAACCACGGGAGCGGAGTATAATAACCACTTTGGTTGTAAACCAGATAAAAACAGGCTATGTCTCGACGCTAGGGAGCTAAATAAAGTAACCCAAAAGGACGCTTATCCTCTCCCTAATATCGATGGCTAATTACCCAGGCTAGGCGACACTCACTTTTTTTCGTCAATTGACTTCGAAGGATGCTTTTAAGCAAATCCCTCTGGATGAAGAGAGTATGCCAAAAACAGCGTTCACAGTTCCGGGTAGGCCTCAATACCAGTTTAAGGATATGCCTTTGCCCAGAGGCTTTGTCGATTGATGGATAAAGTGGTGCCGTCTGCGCTGAATGATTGGGTATTTGTATATCTCGACGCACAGAGGGGCGAAACCCATCAGAAGTGGCGATTAATTCAAAAGATGAACTTTAACTATCACAACCGTATTTGGTACCATATGAAAGAAGATAAAATTCTACATCTAACTAACTGAAAATATAAAAGTTTTAAGTTGTGTTCAAAGACCAATCATTTTTGTTATTTTTGCGCGCATTGATTAAAAGAGAAAATTTTGATATTTCAAGTGATTATATTTTTTATTAAAACTTCTATAAGTAAAAGTTTTATAATGGAACCTTCAACTTTAGGTATATGCAGGAAAAAATGCTTTTACGCTCTTAAAATATGAGATTTCAGCTAATAAATCCCAATATGCCTATTTGCGCATTTGTGCGATTTTTGAGTTATGAAGGTTTTTGTGAGAGAACTCCAGTTGCTAAGTGTGATGTTTATTAGAGAACTTTAAATCACGCACACTCAAAAAAAATAGTTTTGCTGTATTCACAACGAATAGAATTTTTCATATATAATCATGCTATAATGACATAACAAGTTTGAATTTCATTCACGAACGAGAAATTATCTAAGAACGAGAAATTATCTAAGAACGAGAAATTATGTAATAGTGAATATATATTTACTTAGGGCGTATTGCATAAATAATTAAAGCTTAGTCTTTATATATTTTACTCATTTAAAATCTGATATATAGACTTGCGCACAAGTTAAGAACAGGTATCCCTATAGCAATTAAGTGCGGAGGAAGCTTTTTCCGTGTTTGTAGAAGCGAAGCTAACTCGATACCAATATGATGTAATTAGAAAAGCCGCACCTTAGAAATTTCCATCATACAAAAAAATCCAAGAAGCAAAAAAAAAGTTTTCCAAAGCAAGACGAAATAAAAATGACTGAAACGTCAGTCCAAGTAAATCTAGAAGCACCATTACACCATACCGCTAAGAGTATTTTTTCGATACAACATGCTGATTTAAATTTGTTAGATAATGAAAAACTTTCTAAAATGACTTTATACTCCAAGTGGGGCTTCGACGGAAGTTCAGGACATAGTTCATATAAACAAGCCTTTTTTGACATTAACGCCTCAGAATCTTCAGTATTTATAACGTCGATTGTACCATTGAAACTAGTTTGTGAAAAATAACCATTTGGCAAAATCCTCGACCGTCTTCCACTAGGTTTTGCAGGCCCCTGAAAATTGAATTTTAAAAAGAAACGATCGACAATATTAAACTCGAAAAAGAAAGAGTGGAGACTGAAAAAAAGGCTCTTGTCGATTCGGTAGTATTAGTTGGAGAAAGATTAGTGAAAGTTAATCACGAACTTATTCTAGTGATAATTGACGGTAAGGTTTGTAACGCTATTACAGACACAAAGTCCGCACAAAAGTGCTATATATGTGGCGTCACAAGTAAAGAGTTCAACAATATTGATAAAATGATTTTAAAAGATGTTAATATAGATAACATGGAGTTTGGTTTATCCATCCTTCATGGATGGATAAGATTTTTTGAGTGTCTTATTCACTTATCATATAAACGTCCGATAAAAAAATGGCAAACTAGATGTGATGATGAAAAAAAAAATTTTTTTGCTGATACAAAAAACGCATTCAAAGGGAATTTAGAGAGAAAATTGGATTGATTGTTGAACAGCAAAAACGAGGCTTTGGAAACTCAAACGATAGGAATACTGCAAGGCGTTTTTTTTCTAAGAATGCTGAAGTATCTGCAGAAATTACAAAAATTGATTTGCAGTTGATAAAAAATATGCATACAATATAAATAGTTGTTTCCAGTGGCATTGAGGTCAATACCGAAAGATTTCCAAAATTCGCTAATGATACTGCCAGGATATTTGTTAAAAATTATCCATGGTATTATATGCCTCCTACTCTACATAAATACTTTATTCACGGGCCAGAAATTATATCGCTTTCCCCATTGCCTATTGGCCAACTAACTTTAAAAGTTAGTTGGCCAATTAGGAAAAATACCATAGAAGACGTGTTCAATAGATTTCTTTTATGTTCTGATCCATTCATTTCAAGCATGAGAAATAGTTGTAAAAAGAAAATGGAGCAAATGCCAAAGTCAGCATTGGAGTTTCTTATTCTTCCCCACATTGAAAAAGATAACGATGGCGATGATGAAGACTATTTTAATGATGATTATGAAGATAATGATGATTATGAAGTTAATTATGATCATGAAGTAAATAATACTTTTGAAGTTTATGAAATGAAGTAAATAAGAAAGCCTTTTAAGTTTTTTTTAAATGTTTATTTTCTGAAATAAAAAAAAAATAATATGTGGCAACACTACGCGAAGAAAGTTAAGAAAATAAAGCTCTCTAAAAATATATAAAATAAATTAATATTTTGTTTTAAAAAAATAGACAGGAATATTAAAAACTTTATAAATACATAATACAAATAGCGAAAATAAAGTTTTATGAAAAAACATAATTTTACTGTGTAAACAAAAAGAAAAAAATAAAATAACACTCAGCTATGTCTGAGGAGTGTAATAAATGCAAAGCATCGGTTCGTGGTGAACAAATTGTTTCATATTACGATTAAATGTTCTGGTATTGACCAGTATTCATACAAAATACTGGGGGAGAATAATTATATTCGGTACATATGTAATGACTGCATACTATACATTCAAAATGTCGATATGGTATTAAGAGAAATTCAGGAAGCTGTGGATAAAAATAAACAAAATTTAATTGAATATAAACATGAATTCGGATCATCACTAAGGAAAAATGAAGAAGAAATGAAGGAACTTTTAAATGCTATAGAACTACGATATGAAGATTGAATGAAAAGAACTGATAATGTTCAGAAATCTTGTGAAAAAAATGTTGAAGAGATTAAAAAATTATATGGATATGTTGATGGTTTTGAAAGCAACAACAAAAAAATGTGCAAATCATTTGAAGACAATAATATCAGTATGTGCAATGAAATAAAGAAAGTGATCAAAGAGACAAGTGAAAAACAAACAAGGATGTCATATGCAGAATCTGTGAAAACTAAAATCGTGCTGCTAGATCTAAATAAACAAGTGCCATTAATTGTCAAACCTAAAGAAAGGCAAGGGATAGAAAAAACTAAGGAAGAACCTAATAAAAAGATTGATCCTGTTAACTTGAAGATAACAAGAGTAGAAAATAGAAGAAATGGAACTGTGGTAATACAAACTGATAATGAAGAAGAGAGGGAAAAAATAAGAAATGCAATACAAAGTGAACTTAATGAAGGTTATGAAATTAAGGTGCCTAATCCAATTGAATTAAACGTAAAAATAACAGATATGTCATTTGAATATGGTGAAAATGAATTTATTGAAAAACTGAAAAAACAAAACCCAATGATTACTAATAGTGAACTAAAAGTAATAGGAAAATACGAATACAAAAGGAATAACAAAACGATATACAATTATAAAATTGCAGTCGATAATGAAACTTACACCAAAATGATCACAGCACAAAGAGTAAACGTAGGATGGGAAAGATGCAGAGTTTTTGATGGAACAGACGTTTTTCAGTGCTATAAATGTAAAGGATACAATCACTTACCAGAGATTGCAGAAACCAAGAAATATGTTTAAAATGTCATGGTTATCATAAAACAAGGGAATGTGATAAAGAACAAATTGTAAAGTGTATTAACTGTGTTAGAATGAATGTAAGACTTAACTTGGGATTGGATGAAAATGATACAACAAATAATAAAGAATGTCAAGTGTATCTAAACAAACTTAATATGAAGAAGAGAAGAATGGGGTTAAAAATGTAACAACCAAAGAATATACGTGCTTTTTATGCTAACGTCCAAGGATTAATTAATAATTTTAACCAGGTTGAAATAATTGCTGCAACAGAGAATATAGATTTTATTATACTCTCGGAAACTCATCTAACCGAAAGGATTGAAGAAAGTAAAATAATTTTACAAGCATATGATCACATTATATCGTTTTCAAACTTAACAAGAACAGGAGGTGTAATTTTGTATTTTAAAAGAAATTGGAAGGTGACCAAAATACTAGAAAAGGTTGAAACTTCAAAATATTGGATATTAGTTTGCATGGCTGATATGCGTATGATTATTACGGCGATATACAGATCGCCCAGCTGGGGGGAAGCGGAATTTTGTACGATATTCGATGAAATCTCTCGATGAAATTAGTGAAAATAACTGTGATATTATAACTACTGAGGATTTTAATATAGATTGGAAACAAAATAGTTTTTATAAAAATAAAATTGAAAGCACTATAAATGATAATGAACTAAAACAAATAGTAAACGATTACACACGTATAACAAATAACTCCAAGACATTAATTGATTATGTTATAACAAATAGCCAAAAAGTATCAGTAGAAAATGGTTACAATAATAAAATTGCGGATCATGAGACATTATACATAAACATAAAAAGTGAACAAAATAATCCACATTAAACTCAAACCGAATACCAGAAAATATTTAACTACAATAAAAACATCTTTTATAGACATTTTAATACAATAATAAATGGTTTACAAATTAATGACGTAGATGCCAATGCATTAATGCTTGATCAAAGTTTTGAAGAAACAATTAACAAATTTACATATGCAAGAACAATAAAACATCAAAATAAAGTCAATAAATGGTTTAATAATGAACTGCGTCTACTAAAAAGAGAAAAAATTGCAAAACACCAAACCGCAAGGATGGAAAACACAAGCGAAGCCTGGTGAAATTATAGATCGATCCGAAATTTATATAAAGTGAAAATAGAAAGCGAGAAAAATAAATACATTAACAATAAAATTAATAATGCTAAAGATCAAAAACAGATGTGGAAAGAGATTTAAGACTTAGTTTTAAAAAAGAAACGATCTGTGATAACAAATGTGATATTTAATAATGTAGAATATAAGGATAATAATCAAATTGCTAGTCATTTTAATAATTATTTTGTAAATAGTATAAAGTCTATAAGGGACTCGATTGAGGAAGTGCAATTTATTAACAATATACCAGTTGTGAATAAAAAATTTAAATTTTGTGCAATAACAATTTTAGAACTTAAGAATATTATAATACAATTCAACAAAAAACCGGATTTTTGTAATATATCAAATAAAATGATTATAATCAATAATTATTGATAATTGGAACATAACGGGAAACATATTACTAAATATAATTAATAAATCACTAGAAAATGGAAAATTTCCGAAAACATGGAAAGAAACAATGGTAACACCGATCGTAAAGTGTACAATACAAAAAATGCGAAGAGTCTCGTCCAATAAACTCGTTAAAAACGTGTGAAAAATATTTGGAGAAAGTTGTAAAAGAACAACTAGAAAATTATATGAAAAAAAACTCATTATTATCGAAATATCAATCTGGTTATAGAAAAAAGTATTCGTGTGAAACTGCTGTGAATTTTGTAATTAATCGTTGGAAAAAAGTGGAGAAAAATACAAAAGTAATGGCAATCTTTTTAGACTTTAATAGAGCATTCGAAACGATAGATCGAGAAATTGTGATAAAAAAAACTATATAGTTATGGAATTCAAGGGGTTGAACTAGAATGGTTTAAATCCTACTTGACAAATAGAAAACAACGTACAACAGTAAATGGGATAAAATCTACGTCAATTGATAACGAGTTTGGTGTTCCACAAGGATCCATACTGGGAGCTTTGTTATTTAGTATTTACATAAATGATATGACCAACATTCTTACGAGAAGCGAAATTATTTTGTATGCAGATGATACGTTAATATATACGGAAGGAGAATCAGAAAAACAATGTCAAAATTATATGATGTATGATATAAATAACATAAATAATTGGTTAAAAATGAATAAGTTAAAATTAAACGAAGATAAAACTAAAATAATAGAATTAAATATGACTAGCAACACAAACTTTGTAATAAATAAAAAAATAATAGAAAAAGTACAACAAATTAAATATCTTGGATTTATTATTGATAAAAAACTAAAATTTAAAGAACATTTAGAATATATGTGTAAAAAAATTGGTAAAAAAAATGGACTTTTTATACGAATTCGTAATAAAATATCAACAATAACAGCAATAAAAATATACAATACGATAATAAAGCCACATTTCGAGTTTGGATCTACTATTATATATACATGCTGTAAACCAACACAACTGGATAGAATGCAGAAATTACAAAATAAGTCAATGAGAACGATCTTAAGATGTAATAGATATACCCCCATAAATATGATGCTAAATACTTTAAAATGGTTAAATATTAGACAAAGATTGCAATTAAATACCCTCTTTTTAATTAAAAAAATTAAACAAGGAAATGCGTCTGAATACATGTGCGAACGAATAAGATACGTAGGAAAGGTACAACCTTATAGACTGAGAAACGTTGATGATTTTAGACTACAACAAGCTAATACAACAGCAATGCAACTGTCTCTTTTTTACAAAGTACTGAAATTATATAACTCGCTTCCAAATAATATTAAAAATGAAAGAAACTAACATTTATTTAGAAAAGAATGTGTTAAATTTGTAAGAAACAATGTAATGTTATAGAGCAAAAATAAGAAAATTTGTAAAATTTTATGTAAACAGTGTGAAATTGTAAAGTATTGAAAATACGAATAAATAAATAATAATGAAATGTTTGTTTTCTGTTTATGAATATTAATAAATTAAAATTAATAATATATTTAAAGACGGATTTTATGTTAAAATTTTGCTAATATAAATACATATTAAATATTTATTCTTTTTATTTAAACAAAAGCACATAAAGTATGCTCTAATGTACAATTTAATTTACTAATTTAAAGTTATTCATTCAAAAGTTACAGCAAAAATAGTCAAATAAACCATTTTTTCCAAAATAGAAATAAAGCCCATAAAAGGTTAAAAAAAATTGTTTCAACAATTTTTTCTTTAAATACTGATTTTTAATGTATTTATTAATATCCATCAATAAAAAATAACAACATTTTAAAATAACGACTTCTATGAATTAATCGCCACTTTCTATACCATTCACCCGACAGTGCGACGACTTGCACGTAGTGTCCTCCAATTTTCAGAATCACATGGATAAGCTCCGCACTGTAGGCCAAAAACTGATTTAAGCAGGATTAACAATTAATATGGATCTAAATTTTGTTACAAAGAGCTTAAGTACTTAGGTTATATTGTTGGAGGACAGACGCGGGCAAAGTTAAGGCGATTTTAGACATCAAGCCACCGAAAAACCAAAAGGATGTGAGAAGATTCTTGGGAACAGTAGGCCGGTGTCGCCGTTTCATCCACGAGTTCTCGACACTCACTGCACCCCTTACAGACACACTTAGAAAATCCCCTTAATTTCAATTTACCCACTAAGCTCTTAAATCCTTTGAAGAGATGAAACAACGATTGGTTACTAGTCCAGTATTGTTCAGCCCGGATTTCGATAAACCATTCTTTGTCCAATGTGACGCGTCAAACTTGGGAATAGGAACAGTTTTATTTCAAAGAGATGAGGAAGATGGTGAACACCCCATTGAGTATTTTTCGAAAAAGCTAAATAAAGCTCAGAAGAATTTCTCAACTAAGGAGAAGGTGTGCCTCGCGTTGGTATTAGCCATTAAAAAGTTCAGGCAGTATATTGAGCTAATGGATTTTACGGTCATCACTGACCATTCAAGTCTGAAGTGGCTAATGCGGCAACAGGATTAAAACGGTATATTGGCTAGGTGGAGTTTAAAACTCCAGTGGTTTAAACTCAATATCGAACATAGAAAGGGAAAAAACATCGTTCCGGACATGCTTTCGCGACTTGTCACATTTTATTCGATTTCAACTCAAACGCTTTTAAGACAAGGAGTATTTATTATTAATTGACACCGTTGAGCAGAACAGAGAGAGGTTACCTGATCTTAAAGTTGAGGATGGTATTATTTATAAAAGTGTAAAATGAAATGGAAATGGAGTCGAAGGAGAGGATGACTGTTGGAAGATTTGGGTACCAGCGCAGTTGATTGAGAGTTTAATTAAAAGATCGCCTAAGGACAATACCTCACTTGAAGGTGGAGAAAACGCTTTATAATATCCGGGAATATTTTTATTGGCCATCCATGACAAAGCAAATAAGAAATTTTGTTGCAAATTGTACCACATTCAAGGAAATTAAATACCCAAAACAGATCCTACGCCCTTCCATGGGAAACGATGTAAAGACCCAGAGACCCTTCCAGAAAATCTATGTAGATTTCCTGGGACCATATCCTAGAACCAAAACTGGAAACAATTTTATTTTCATTGTCTTTGATCACAAAGCTAAATTTGTTCTGCTGAAAGCCTTGTCCAAAGCGACCACAAAAGTGGTGATTAAGTTTCTTAGATATGAGGTGTTTTATAAATTTGGAGTATCGGAGGTGTTACATTCCGATAACGGCAAACAATTTGTCTCCGAAGCCTTTAGGGAGTTCTTGAAAATGTTTGGAGTCAGGCACCTGCGTAGCCCAATTTATTCACCCCAGGCTAACGCCAGTGGGAGAGTGAATCAGACCATACTGAGTTCAATTAGAGGTTACCTGGACAATGATCAAATTAAATAGGACGAAAACTTGTCAAAAATCGAATGTTCACTTCGCTCGTCTGTTCATTCGACTACTGGTATTTACCCTACTTTGCATTGACAGGCTACAACATGATTACTCATGCTGATGCGTATGATATATTGAGAAAACTTAGATCATCTGAAGAGGGGGAGATGCTGAGTCCTCACAAATGCAATTAGTTAACCAAAAAGTGAATAAAAAACTTCATGATGCTTATCTACGTACCGTTGAATCCTATTACCTCAAAAGTAGGGACACAAAAAATATACCCGGTCAGGAAGTCTATAGAAAAAACTTTGTACAAAGTAAAAAGTTTCCCAACTTTTTCACTCCACAGGGGCGCGAAAAGAGCTGGCTTTGTGACGGATACTGTGTTTATCTAAGCAAAACAACAAACAAATAAACAGAAAAAAAAACAAATAAATCCCATCCCTAAGTGCCACCACTATTCAAGTACGAGAAAAATACGACCCTACAAGGTACGAGAATAATACAACTCTACTGTCTTGTAGACTTGGCATGGGTATACCGAATTCTAGAAAAAGTCGTTCAACAGGTAGCAGAGTGAGTGTCCATTTTTAAGAATCAGTTTTTTCTTGTCTTGTTTTTGATTAAAGTTCCTTTAAAAATATTTAAAGTAGGTATCCGTTTTATATCGTTAATAATATTTGTATATATTCAAATCTATACATTAGGACACAGAAAATTAAAGGAATAAGAAAAGTATGATACATTAAAAAAATCACGTTTCACGAACATAACTGGCAACTCAAAATGGCGTAATCTCTGTAACAAATCTTTTGAACAGAAGATTATAGTTCACCAAATTTCAATAACGGATTTTCTGCAAAAGAAATAGTGATAACGAATGAATTCAGCTCGAAAATTTTAATAAAAATATTTTAACAAAATCCGTAAGAGAAATGTTGTTCGTTTCCGTGCTATAAATAAACTGCAGCATTATCTCTAAAAACTCTGCAAGATAAACCACTAAGACCGCAACGAAATTGCTGGCGACTACAACGAATGCGTGGATAGTGAAGAAGAAAACATCTACCAAAAAGATATCTCGATGACACCTGCTCATGCGTTAAAGGGATACATATTCGGATTACGCTTACATTACCCAAAATCATTTCTAAATCGCATGCTTTTCGTCAATATTCAGTAATAAAGGGCATCTTTAGTTTGGTAATACAAACAGGGATAAGTATCTAATAAAGAAATATGTGTGTTACAATGCATTTATAAACTACTCTAGTAATTTAACAAGCCAGTCAAACAACCAGACTGACTGTCAGTCAGATATCTATTTTTGAGTTTACTTATATAACAGGGTGTTATGTATATGCATATTTGCTCTTGTTTCTCGTTGTTGATTTTTATGCTACACCAGTAGCTCGTTTCTGTATTTCTCGCATCGCAAATTTTCTCATATTAAGTGTAAAACAAAAAATTTCATCGTTTCTCGATTTGTGAGAAAAAAGTGTTTCTGTATTTAAATGCGAGAACAGACAACACAGATTCTGTTTTAACTGGAATACTTCCAGTAATTAAGTGTCAAATGCAAGCGAAACGTCAACGAAAGAAATATATATAATAAAAATAAGGCTGCCAGATTTAAAGATTTATCGACATTTTGACGATTTTTTTTGCTCCAAAATTGGCAAAGTGAAAATTTGCTGATTTTTTTCTAGTGACGATACAGTCTTTGAAATAAAACCATTTTAAATAGTTTTATATGTTTGTGTATTAGGCACCAAAGAAAACCGATATCTTTAAAAACAAGGCAGATTAAAAAATGTATCGGCAAAAGCAAAATTTCAAACGGAAACTGTTTAATTTTTATTTGCTTGGATTATTTAATACATTTGTTTGTGTGATCAAAAGATTAAATATTACCCCATTTTTCAGTCAATGCACTTTAGGAAATTTTTGCCTTTTACTTTGTCCAAAAGTGTTTATTTTATTTCAATATGATATCTTGTCACTCCTTTGTGTGATTTCTGCAGGGAAAAATAACAATCTGAAATTTTAAATCTTATCGGATTATGGAAAATCAAATAAATAATTTTATTTAAATAGACCTCAAGCTTATGTATGTATAAAATATGTATTTTACCCATGAACTTAATGTTTTTTTTTTTTTTTTTTTTGATTATGTGCTTATATGATAAAAATTTGTGATTATATGATAAAAATCGAACAAAATTCGTCAAAATTAATTTTAAATTGTCCGAAAAAATAGAACATTTTTTTATTTTTTCTCAGGATATTGACGTTTTTATTACAAATTTATCTGGCAGCCCTGCATAAAACAAACACAATGAAAGGCTAAAAAAATTTTAATTACAAAATATAACAATTGTGTTTTATATACTTATTTTCATCATATAAATTCTTTCTTTTAAAATAAAATAAAATAATACACATTCTTGTGTACATACATACATAATTTGGGCTCCATTTTTTTAAATTTTTTTTTCTCGCATCAATTTCAAATATGACTTATTTTGACAGTTCTTGGGAGAAACTTTTTGCAAAATATTGTTACAGAAACACTTGTTCTCACATCCTTCCAATAATTGCTGGAAAATTATTTAAATGACAGATAATTCTCGCAAAGTAAAAGTACAGAAACACTTATGTGAGAAAAACCATTTTTTGTTTCATATTGCACTGTTTTTGTCATAATTCACTTGTTTCATGCGGGAAATTTTACGATGCGAGAAATACAGAAACGGGCTACAGAAAACTTAACAAGAGAAATAAAATATTACACTTGCAAGACGTAATCGAGCCAAAATATCAAAATACACGTTGAAGCACACAGAAAAGCAGGAAGATTAACAAAACAAGATTCCCATAACAACATTAGCGGCAACAAATCACCACCGCTAATGGAACACAGTGGCCGGCTACAGCAAGCTACCCAAGTATTTGCGGTCATCAACATTAGATTGGAAGCCACTCAGAGACCAACCCGCCCGCTTTATAAATGAAATCTCTGGATCAAAAAGGTAAAACGTATCCTAAGTAAGACACATCCGTCCTTCGGAGGCGAAAGCGAACCCGCTGTTGTCCCCACGTATAAATAAAAAGAGAAAAAAACTAGTAATTATTTCTCCAGACTACTCACTCGTTTTTATTACCACTATTGTTCTTATATCTAAAAATTATTAGTACCAAAATTATTGTCATACCTTTATTACTATTATTCAGGGACCTTAGCCCCATCTCTGGTATATAATCTAACATTGTTATACCTAGTTCTAGAATACTTACAAATATGCCTACGTATTGGTGCGGATAAGATATAGTCTTTTTTTACGCCATAATTTTGGCCATAACTGGTTTTAAGTTACCTTAAAACTGACTGTAGTATAACTTGTCAAATTAGAAAAAATAAAAATCTAATTTTTTTTAACAAAATTTGAAGTCGTGAACCAAACGTAAATTTAGGTGCTTGAATCGAAGTTAAATTCCTAAAGCGAATCTCAGCTTATTTACCTAAGCCCCAAATTTGGATTTAAATTTGAATACTTAGTTTGATTTGGTCACTTAATTTGTTGAAGCTTTGATATTGTTACATACAAGACCTGAGTGTTTAAAATTCTTATTCACTTCATGGTCTTACTTGTATAATATTTTTAGCTTTTCTAAAGTATTTGGAAAAAGTTTCCTGACGAGCTGGCCTAAGCAACCAGCGAAATGCGCATAGAAACTAGCTTTCCCACAACAATAAATTTCAGTGTTTTTAATCAAAAATTGGGATTATTAACACATCATTAATAAATTAATAATAAATATTTCATTCCCGAAAATAATTTTCGATAATAAATTAGCATGTGCCCGGCAAATAAAAAACTGAAATGGCAAGCTGCTTTATTTAAGCAACTTGCTTTTTTTAATTTTTTTTTTCTTTCTATCCTCTTACAACTACAATTCGTGTTGGAAAAAAAACCAGCCAATTGTAGCGGAACGTAAGAAAGAAAAATTGACGGCTTATTGTTGTATCTTTGTTGAAGCTTCGATATTGTTACATGCGAGACCTGAGTGTTTGAAATTCTTATTCACTTTATGGTCTTACTTGTATAATATTTTTAGCTTTTCTTAAGTATTTGGAAAAAGTTTCCTGACGAGCTGGCCTAAGCAACCACAGAAATGCGCATAGAAACTAGCTTTCCCACAACGATAAATTTCAGTGTTTTCATTCAAAAATTGGGATTATTAGCACATCATTAATAAATAAATTAATTAATATTAAATTGGAACACTTGATTTTGATGTGAGTACTTAAGCTAGGTATGAACTTGAATTCTAAATTTTAATATGAATTTAACTATATAAATTTGGTTTGAGGTACTTGATCTAGTTTAAAGCTGGAATTAAGTTTGCATGCTTACATATGAATACTTAATTTAAATTAAATTTAAAGACTCAATATAAAAATTTTAATCTTATGAAACGTTGATACATTACACATGGTCTCCACCTGAGATAAGATATAAGATTTTTATATCAGCAAACGTCAAATTCAATCGCAGAGAGCATAATCTTACGTGCGGACTCTCAAATAGTGTTAGTATTAATATTATAATAAATGTTATGAGACAGTTGTTATAATAAATCTTATAACAACTATCTTATAAGATGAGCTGTCATAAATACACATGCATACACACATATAAAACAATAATAAGCCACCATTATTAAAATGTGTAATTTGTTAATGCAAATAGTGCCAATATTGTGAAAATTGTTAAAAATAACAATATTTTAAACTAAAAAGCTAAAAATAGAATAAAAAAAGAATAAAAAAGATACAAGTTTACTGTACGAGAATCAGTCGATTATGAAATCCTATAAGATACGTGTTCCCCTTGTTTAATATTAAGATTAACATAAAGAAATGTATTCTCTCATTCTGCCGACGTTCTCTCAGATATTATATCAGATATTATCTCAGGTGGAGACCCTGTGTTAGTTGATACTTGAAATAAATTTTGACACTCAAACCTTAATTTGAATTCTGGATTTTGCACTTAGATTATGAATTTTAATCTGCATTTGAATGCCTAAGCCAAAATTTAATATCAATGCCTTAACTGAATAACTAAACATAAACTAGATACAAGTACTTAGACTAAATTAAGAAATATACAAACTAAATCTACCTGGGTTTCTTAGACTAAAATTGCATTTAGAAGTTCAAGCTACATTTTAACTTAATTACCTTAACTAGGTGAATAGTTAATAACCTAAATTGAAAATATAATATCTAACTGCCTAGGCCGACGAATCCTTAAATACCTAAATTAAATAAATCAAAACTGAAATACCAAGACTAAGACTTAAATAAATAAATAAATAATTAAAGCTAAATAAACAAATAGCGTGAACTAAGCCGTTGTTAAGTTAAAAAAATATATAAATATTTAAACACCCATAATTAACTAGCTAATGTAACAAAATTAATAGCTGTGACTAACCGCATAATTAGCTATAACTAAACGAATAAATTGTCATAACTAACCGAAAATTAGTTATAACTATCCGAATAAGTAGTTATAACTAGCTGAACAAATAGTTACCACTAACCGAATAGATGACTAAATCTAGCCGAATAGATAACTTGACATGAATAAATAAGCAATTAATTAATACGTACAGAATAAATAATTATAACTAATTAAACAAATAACATTATAACTACTGGTATAGGTAAACAAGATTATTAGGAGGAAAAATAATTTGAAAAAAATTTAGAAGGACATAAAAGAGACAAACTAAATTTGAGCTCAATTATACCAACTGTATTTTAATTCGATTACAAAAACCAAATTTGAATTTAATTACATGAATCAAATCTGAACTAAATTACATAATCCGCATCTGAATTTGATTACACAAACTACATTTTTTTTTTCAATTATATAAACTAAATTTGAATTCAATTATACAAACCGAATTTGAATTTAATTAACCAAATTAATTTTAAATCTTTAAACCGAAAGTTAATTTGCGGACATAAGCTGAATTGTAAATTTATGAACTCGAATAAAATTGAAACACGTAAATTTTTAATCAAATTCCAAATTCAGTATTTGAATTCAAAACATTAAATTAGATTGAGAATGTAAATTCGTAAGCGAATACTTTAACACTGATTTAAATACCTAGTCTAAATCTAATGAATTAATTCAAATTTACAGACTTATCCCAGATTTACCTACTCAAATTAAATTCAAATTTGAACAATTAAAATAAAATTTTAATCCTTATACTAATCTAAAGACCTAAATAAGTAATTTTTTTTTTAATTGTTTATATATTTACATTATTTATACTTAAACTATTATAAACACTAGTTAACAATAACAAATTCTATATACAATGTCTCAAAATCGAGCGCTCAAGTATTATTAATATAATAATTTTTTGGTTATCAAGGTAAACAAAAGCCTCAGGTGAAACAAATCCCTTTTGCAAGGAATCAATTATATGTATATTCATTATTTATGTAATAAGGGGCCATTATAACATTATTTTCTATACATTGGCTACACTTAAATATATTATTTATGATTAGGTTTATTATAAAATTATCTATTCTTATTATATTAGCATTATTATTTACAATTTCTTATTAGATATGTATTTTATATATTCGCTTTGTGGAGTCCTGTATAGTGATGTGCATGTTCTTAAACATTTTCTTTCAAAGACTCTAATCTTTTCCATGTATGAAGGCGATATATTAAACCAAATTGGACAACCATATGTTATTATAGGTCTAATAAGGGATTGATACATTATAATTTTAATCTTAGGTTTCATGTATTTTGAATGAAATAAAGGTCTATATGAAAAGAAAACTTTTTTTGCCTTTATGAGTATTTTCCTGACATGGTGGTTTAAATACAAAAATTTGTCCAAGAATATACCTAAATATTTTACTACATCCTTTTTTCGAATGCCACAATTTGATAAATTTGATTTAATTCCAAAATGTTTCCAGTTTTTTCTTATGTTTGAGTTGCATTTATCAACAGATGGTCTAAAAAGAATAGTTTTGCATTTTTCTGCGTTGATTTTAATGTTGTATGAACTCGAATAAAATTGAAACACGCAAACGAAATTAAATTTTTTAATCAAATACCAAATTCAGTATTTGAATTCAAAATATTAAACTAGATTGAGAATGTAAGTCCGTGAGCGAATACTTTAAGCCTGATTTACCTAGTATAAATCTAATGATCGAAATTTGCTTTGAATGAGGGATTACCTATTTAATTGATTTACATGTTCTTCCTTTCTTCTGTTTTTCGTACTGAAAACCTGGGTCCGATTCCCGGCTCAGTTAAGAATGAAAAATTATCAATAAATTTTAATTCATTTCATGTTGTAAAATTCCTTTCTTCATAAAAATAATTTAATGAAAATTAAATTCAATGAAGTTAAGCCTGATTAAAATATCGAAAATTGGATTAAAAACCCTAACAGTTCAATAAAATAACCACAATACTAATAACTGTTGACCTCGCCTGGGTAACAATCTTGTCGAGATGCGAGGGCTTAAGTGCACTCTACGGTTCTGATCTACTGAGGTGATGTATCTGGATACGTCTTCGCAGGAGGTCATGAATACTGAAGGAGTGGACGACTAAAGGTTACTCATCTTGTCAGGATAATGAGGCGGTGGTGGTAACTATATACTATCCGGTCCATTATCAGTACATATATCACGTCATGCCAGCCCGCGGGTTCGCCCCTTGTAAGGTGGGGGCTCTACCAGTGGTTGGTGCGCGTCATATGCACTTTTAAGGTCAACGTGAAGGTAGCAGTGCCGAGGGCCTGGGTGGCTAGTTAGTGCAAAAAGAAACTAGTTGTTAACAGCTCCCCTCAGCGTCATGGCAAAGCGCTGTTGTATGTCAGTTGCCTAGTCTGCGCACGCCGTCACTGTGCGGATGGTCCGACTTTACGGCCTACTCGTGGGAACAAAAATGAATAAATTAAAAGATAAAAATAATAAACTTAATTTAAAAGGACGGAAAGAGGACGCGACGGACGAGGTGATCGACCAGGGTAGAGTCGAGGGTCGATCGGACGTCACGGTCGGGGAGTCGGTCAGTGCTTGTGTGGGGGGTCTGACCCTATCGGCTGTTCATGACAGCATTATTGGGCACGAGGGACAAGTGCTGACCGACCTACAGGTGGACAGTCTTCTGGAACTGTCGAGTGACTCCTGTGGTGAAACCGGGGCTACTCAGAGGTTGAAGCGGCTGACTCTGCTCTCTGACGAGGAGCAGGATACTGAAAGTATATCTGCTCACAGTCAGACTACAGAGCCTGTCCCTTTCACCGGTGAGGCCAGGGGACACTCGGGAGAAGAATGTCCACAACTTGTTCGGCAGGGCGCCGTAGAGGAGATGCCAAGTGCCCCTCCACGTGGTATTAACAACACGGCCTAATGAAGGAGGAGAAGGCGAGAAGCGGGACAAGGAATTCTCTGGTGTATCTGGATAAGATGGCGAAGAGAGATTCTTCAACGTTCTCTGCGAGGGACAGGTACCTTCTAAGACGGAACCGACAAAGCATCGCTGAATTCGAAAGAATTTACGGCCCTGTGAGTACCGTTCTGGGTTGGTCCTCTCCCTGGAAGAAGCAGGTGGATGCAGCTTCCAACCCTGACACTGCTCATAAGAGTAAAGGGCTGGTGACTTCATCAACCTGCCGCAGGGTAGGCAACATAGAGGGTGCTGCCCCAATGACCAAGGCGCTCATGTCTACGGAACGAGCTGCGGAGGGCAAAAGAGCTACACCCAAGGTAGTAGGGAAATCTATGAAGATGTCTGGTGCATCATCGGCTGAAGCTCCTAAGGATCCCAACAACAAGGAGACCATTAAGAGAGTCAGATCTGGAGATGATGAGCCTTCTTCATCGAACAAGAGAACGAAGAAGTCGACGAGCCTGAATAACCATCTTCAGGTAGCCGTCATCGATCGGAATGATCCAGATGGGAGGATCAGCACCGATCTATGGCAGTTGGTTGAAGGTAGGCTCATCGACGAATTGGCCGTATTTAGTAGCAAAGAGGAGGATGTATCCTTCAATGGGGCAGACTGGGTTAAGGGAGTGAAGACTGTCAACTGTGGTAACAAGAATTCCTTGGAATTCTTAAGAACCACGATTGGCAAGTGTAGTGACTTTAACCCAGAGGCAAAGCTTGAAGTTATACAAGCCTCCGAACTGCCACTCAGGTCCATAGTGACAGTATGGATATCATACTGGCAGTAATGGGCAAACAGAACGGTAGGCTCCTTGCCAACCAGTGAAGGCTTGTGACCTCACTGGCTTGTAAGGAGAACACCGGGAAGGACTTCTGGCTCGCCATGGATCGGGAGTCCATGAAATTCTTAGATGAGGTTGGGGGGGTTGTTAAGTGCGGTCTAGGTTGTGTCAGGTTCCGGTATCCGAAACATGACAGGACCAAAGAAGCTGCTAGTGGTGCAAAGAAACCTGCACCATTGTGAAGCAGCTTCAGCCGAACTAGCAACTTTCCTCAACAACACTTGGATGGACGTAGCCCTAATCCAAGATAGTCCTAATTGGATAAACAAGAATAAGGTTTGCGGGTTAAAGGTTACGGGATACACTCTTTTTGTCCCGTCCACAGAGGACAAGGTAAGAACGTGTATACTGGCGAGGAATGAATTGAATTTTCTAATATCTCATTCTTTTAGGTGCGGTGACCGTCGTTAATAGAGAAGCCAAAGGTAAGCGTACTCTTACACTGGCTTCGGTATATATGCCGTACTGCCGTACGAGGCAGTATATCCACCTGGCGCAAAGGTGGAAGAGCTGGTGGCGTATGCAAGAAGGAGTGGTGCCATCCTGGTTTTGGGATGTGATGCAAATGCACATCTTAACCAATGGGGGAGCGCTGATATTAACAAAAGGGGTGAGTTAATGTTTGATTTTATAACTACTAACAATCTTATTATCTGTAATATGGGTAACACTCCGACGTTCAGAAATAAGGATAGGAAGGCAGTTATAGATCTGACATTAGTGAACCGCGACGAGCAACTTGTTGCGGATTGGAGGGTGGCAACGGACTGTACTTTCTCAGACCATAGCCGTATAACCTTTACACTGAATTTTGACCTGTCTAGGGTTAATCCGTTTAGGAACCCGAGGAGAACGAATTGGGATTTCTTTAAAGAAAGGGTCAGCTCTGGGTTGGCGCAATGGGCCCTGTGCGACTTGCTGCCAACTGATGTGAAGGTGATGTGAACAGATTCACTCATCTGCTAAGAGAGAGCTATGAGCTGTCTTGCCCGGTAACTTTTCCGGGTAGGCGTGAACAGCCCAAATGGTGGACCAGGGAACTTCAGGTTCAAAGGTCGACGGTAAGAAGGCTGTTTAACAGGGCCAAGCTCACGGGAGCATCAAATGATTGGAACAATTTTTCCGGCCATGCTCTGCAATATCCCGGACGACGCATTATTTCTGCTAGTGAATATATTTAGAAAATGCCTCAGTGGGAGGTATCTGCCTAGGGGGTGGAAAGAGGTCAGGGTAATTTTTATACCCAAGGCTGGTAGGGCAGGCCACTCGAAGCCGGGAGAGTTCAGGCCTATTAGTCTGTCTTCATTCTTATTAAAGACCCTCGAGAGACTGGTAGACCTCTATCTTAGGAGTAATATTGGTACCCACCTCATTAGCAGCGCTCAACCTGCCTACCTTAAGGGTAAATCTGTTGAGAGTGCGCTACACGAGGTGGTGGGTTGCATTGAGCATGGCCTGAGGCATAAGGAATATACTCTCGCCGCGTTTCTGGACATAGAAGGAGCCTTCAATAACATTAGGATTGAGGCGTTCAAGGATTCCTTAGTGGAGCTGGGAGTTCAGGGCTTTCTGGTGGAGTGGATAGTCTGCATGCTTAGCAGCAGGATTATAAACTCGAGCCGGGGGGATCATAGGGTAAGGAGGAAGGTTACCAGGGGGACACCACAGGGTGGGTTCTATCTCCTCTACTATGGTTGCTCGCGGTCAGTGGTATTCTCAGATCATTTGATTCCAAGGGTATGAAAGCCGTCGCCTATGCGGATGACATAGTTCTACTGGTCAGGGGAAAGTTTCTGTCCACGATCAGTGCAATTATGCAGGTGATGTTGGGCGAAATATAGAGGGCTGGGGGTAAACCCGGTAAAGACTGGTTCTTTTTACCAGAAGGTACAGGATAGAAGGTTTTAAGTGGCCAGTGTTAGAGTCGAGTTAACTCTATCTGACTGTGCTAAGTACTTGGGTAACTTCCTCGACTGTAAACTATCTTGGAGAAGAAACACCAAGGAGAGGATGAAAAGAGGACTCAACGCCTACTACACATGCAGAAACTCCATCGGTAAGAATTGGGGACTGAGACCGGATATGGTAAACTGGATTTACACATTGGTGGTTAGACCTATTCTAACCTATGGATGCACTGTTTGGTGGGATGCGTTGAGAGTGGACAGCTATAGGAAGATGCTCAACAAGGCCCAGAGGAGTGCATCACTTGGCATCACTGGTGCAAGGAGAAGCACGCCGCAGGCGTTTGGCTGCTAGGAACTTACTTAGACTCCACAACCACACAAGAATTCTATACGAAGTGGGTCTGTTTGATCAGGAAAGGGTTCCGGGGGGAATCTCGGATCATAGGAGTATGACCTTGGACTTCGGTGTAACACCACCGGTGGAGTTCCCGGATAGGGAAGTTTGGCGTGGATCCAACGGACTGTTTGAGGGGTGGGCAGTATATACGGACGGGTCCAAGATGGACACTGACACTGGTGCTGGTGTTTTTATTGCTGACACTGACGTGAAAAGGTCATTCAGACTCCCGGATGAGTGCAGTGTCTTCAAGGCTGAGATCCTAGCGATCTGTAGGGCAACGGAAGTGATACTGGATCACATCGTGGGGGGATCTGTTGGGACAATCTACGTCGATAGTCAGGCTGCGCTAAGGGCATTGACAAATCATACGGTGCGATCGTGCCTGGTTGCTCGGTGTAGGAATGCTCTGAGAGAGCTTATGTTGGCATTTACAATAAGGCTGTGTTGGGTACCAGGACACTGCAAGGTGGATGGCAACGAGGTGGCGGACGAACTCGCGAGAGGGGGTTCGAATCTGGACTTAGAGGTAAGGGACAGAGGGGTAAACCCCCCTTATGTCACTACTATGGGGTGTTACGGGAAAGATTCCGTAATGCCGTTAACCGGCCCTGGAGGGATAGAACGGATTGCAGGGTGTCAAGGGCCTTATGGCCCGGATTAGACGCAGGTGCAACCAGGGTTCTATTAGGACTGGATAGGAGTAGTCTCAGGACTCTGATAGGGTTCCTGAAGGGGCATTGTTCTGTTAGGACTTTTATGGGTAAATGGGACATTGCGAGACCGGACTTCTGCAGGTTGTGCGGAGATGCCGAGGAACTGGAGACGGTTGAGCATGTACTGTGCCACTGTCCTAGGATGCACGGCCCCAGGGAGAAATGGCTAGGGGCTAGGTTTTACGACGAACTGGGGTGTATCGCTGGATGTAATCCAACCGATCTGCTGGGGTTTGTCAGGGAAGTAGGACGGCTGTTTCTGTTGGGGGGCCGTAGGGGGGAATTTGTCCTGCGCTTCTACAAATATACCGAGCCTTAGGTCTATTTTCTACTATTCTTCTTTACTTCTCTTTTTCCTCTTTTCTCCTCTACTGAAGAGATTCACAGTGGACCTCATTGGTCAGTGGAGGTGCACACTTGGGCGCATAACCCTTCTTAACCTAACCTAACCTAATAACTGTTGAAAATTAAGGCACGAGCTATATATTTACATTTGTCCTTCAAGTTGTGCTGAAAAAAGGTCAACAAGAAAAAGAAAGACAAAAACATGATAAACAAAAAATGTATGTACTATGGATTTCAAGAATTCTTGACAAAAAGTACAAAAAACAGAAGAAAGGAAGAACATGTAAATCAATGAAATAGGTAATCATTCATTCAAAGCAAATTTTGATCTACCAAAGGAAAATACCATTTGGCTTTAAGATTGATGTTTGACTATTAACGTCATCCGTCGTCAATGGCGGTGAGAGTAAAACGGCAAACCCCTCTGAAGAGATTGTGAGGTTACAATCAAAACTAGTCAGGGCAATCTGTCCGTGCAAACCTGGGTTCAATTTCCAGCTCAGTCAAGAATGAAAAATCATCAATAAATTTTAGTTCATTTCATGTTGTAAAATTTCTTTCTTCATAAAAATAATTTAATGAAAATCAAATTCAATGAACTTAAGATTGATTAAAATATCGAAAAGTAAGGAAATAACATTGTATAATAAAACAATATTGCTAAATCCATTTATTTGCACAAAATAAAACGTTTGTTAAACTAATGGTTTGTGTTTTGGTTTGATCACGCAATTTAATTTGATTGTAGCGGCCTTTTTTTACACATTGCCACTTCACTACCAAAAAACGCTTTTTGTGTCTTTCTTCGAAAGCTGCCCTTGCATATGATTTAGACATTTTTCACTCGTCATTTTTACATATCTGTGTGTAATCTGTGGTTAATATCTAGATAATATTCGCCATAAATAACTCTTAAGGGGTATGTACAAGGTCTAGCATTTCTCATCTAGCGCAATCGTAACTTAGTGAAAATGTGTTTTTATTCTGGATCTAAAATGAAAAATTTCGATATGACGGCGTGTATTACGTTTAGCACACGAACACGAGTGAATTCGCATGCCTGACAACCATTTTGACCGTGTACATACCCCATTATATGAATTTTAACTTCATGATGTATGTTTGTTTTTCTGAGCCCATGACTGCACATTGTTTCCAAATAAGGTAAAAGCTCGAAAATTCGTCTGTAAATGCTATGGAATTTGGGTTTTACCAATTATAATTTTAGAATAGTTTTTTAAATACAACAATTTTTGATTTTTTGGGGCATATTTTTAACAATTTTCAGGGCATATTTTCGAGTTTTTAATGCATATTTAATGGACATAAAACTCGTTTTTAGAGCATATTTCTGGTTTCCCTGTTGTTATCTTCACGGAATTATAAAAATCGCTATTTCCGTTTGTGCTGGTTCACACTGTTCAAGTTTTAGCCATCAAGACTTGAGCTTTTAGGAGAGAAGGGAATAAAGAATGTCATTTATTTACCTCTGTCTCCTAAAAACTCAAGACTTGACGGCTAAGACTTAAACAGTGTGAACCAGCACGTTTTTCTAAAAACATGGAAAGTTGGTAGCACCCATGTTAAATGAAAAACAAACATTTTACATGGTTTTTTTAATGAGAGAGGATTTTTTTACTCTCTTCAAATGAAGTAAAAAATAGTGGGTTATCTACTATGTTATACAAAAAGGTTGTTTTATTTTTGTGTGAATTTTGTACTGATAGCCAGTAATTTGTAATGTAAACGCTGTGCAAATGCAACATTGATACATTTAACGCTATACCATCTTAACAAACCAAGTTTTTAGTAACTACGTAATTTGTGTTTTAAACAGGAGAAATTTTATTAAAACTTAAAATATATAGTGAAATCACAAGAAATATCTACAAATTCTATTTATTATAATAACAAATAATTTTAATGTTAATCCAAAGAACTTTTAAAAGTGTTTATTGGACTGTAATATATGTATGTATATTCGTATTAAGTTAAATGCTTAAAGTTTATGTGAAAATGGTGGTAAATTTATTTAGTTTTGGTAAACAAACAAACAAAAAGTTAAAAGATCTTACCAGAAATAAGTCAAAAGGGAAAATTTACAAAATCGTGACATTTTCATATAAATATTTATGTATATACCTACATATGTAGTCAAGTTAAAACTTGTACCTCAATTCTAAATATTCAGTTCAAACAACTTAAAAACAAAGCCAAGGGTGCTATACATATTTGTCTGCCATTTCTTATTTATATACCCTTCACCATTGTGCGATAACGGAAATGTATATAAATACCGTTCTTAAGATATAAATAAATTATTTTTTGCAGCACCAACTTGCCCAATTCCGGCCATCTTCTGTCGGATGTTGTGTATTCGTAACCAAGATGGTTGTAAACTATGGCTCTTGCCGTTCTGTAGATATACAGAAATCAATTATGTATTTTCCAATCCCGCCCATATTTTAAGAGCGGTTGAGTATTCATAACCCAGCCATGTGCACCAAATTTGTATAATTTTTCTCTAACCATTAAGATTTAATAATTCTGGCTCAAATCTAGTTTACAGACGCAGCTCCAAATAAAAAACAAGTACTTAGGGTGATAGAAAATTGAAAAATAAGTAGAAAATATGGAACAAATCTAGTTTACCGACGCAGCTCCAATTAAAAAATAAAGTACCCAGGGTTATAGAAAATGGAAAAATAAGAAGAAAAAGTGAAATAAGAAAGTTGGCGCAAACGCTTAGTTTTCGAGTTATGGACGTTTAAAATTTTAATATAAATATGCGATTTTTCCACTACAATTCTAAACATATGTTGCCATTATTGGTATCATTTTAAAGCTCTTGAACAGATTTTTCTGAATATACATTTATTTCAAAATTTTAAATTCTTTAGCTCACATAACAGTTTTTTTTCATTTTACGTCAAAATGTAACGAAAGTGCACTAGGAAAGTACATACATATGAAGTTAATTTAAATAAGTGTAATACAAATTTTACAAAATAACAAATACGAACGTCGCAAAAAAAAACTTCCCTACTTAGCCGGCCTTTGGCCGGGCGCAAAGATTTCCTCCCCTATGGTATAAAAAATACCGGCTTCGCTAACGAAAGATTCTCTGCATTGGCGGCCTACGGCCGGTCGCAAAGATTTTCTACTCAATGGTATATAAAATACCGGCTTCGCTAACTAAAGCTTCTCTGCATTGCCGATTTTTTCCCCTTCGGTATAAAAAATACCGGCTTCGCTAACTGAAGATTTTCTGCATTGCCGCCCTTCGGCCGGGCGCAAAGATTTTCTACTTCATGGTATAACAAACACTAGCTTCTCTTAACTAAAGCTATTCTGCATAGCCGGCCTTTGCCCGGGCGCGAGGATTCTCTCTTTTTATTATAACGTACACCGACTTCGCTTACTAAAACTTCTCAGAATATCAATTAATACGGTGATAAACAATCAAAATAAAGTAAAGAATAACAGGAAAACATATACACATACAGATCTAGTGAAAAGCTTTGCAAGCATACCAATATTAGCCATATACATTTGGAAATGTAGTGCAAAATCACATATTTATATGAAAACTTTAAACGTCCATACCTCTAAAGTTTTCATACAAATATGCGAGACAAAAAAATTCTTGCAAATTTTTACTGGTAAAAATTTTACTTGCAAGAATTTTTGAAACAGCTGATTCATGTTTTTGTTTACAAGACAAACTTTTCCAAAAGAAGTTTTAAATAAGGATATTTTGCAAAATTTATTAGTTAATGTTGATTTTTAAAATTATTAAAAATATTTATGCGATAAGAAATCACACTTTTGTTTAACTTGGGACAGATATTTCGACATTTTTATTGCTAAATAAAATAATGAACTTGTTAAAAAAAATCCTTATGTATTTTGTTTTGCTTTTAACCGATCAGGTGTTGTTATTAGTACTGTGAGTATAATGGTTACCTAGATACCCGATAGTTAATACTATTGCACTATAATACCCCATTAGTAACAAAATTTGTTTGGAAATTAAATTTACAAAATTAAAGATTCTTATTAATAGAATCCGGGAATTATTTCCCTTCATAAGCTACTTTATTATATTTAACTACTTTGTTATATGCCAAAAAACTTAAGAAATGGAACTATTACGGGGTAGCTTTATAAAATACATAACTGAAATTAAGCTCATAAAATAAATTTGAAACATGGAACATGTTGATTCTTATTAATTATAAACTTATTTGAGATATTCTCATTGTTTACTTTAAGACCGTCTTGTTATGAAACAAAGAACAAAGAAATGCATTTTGACCAAATAAAACGTCCATAAAGTAGATAATGAGAATATCCAAAATTATTTAATAATTAACAATAATTTAACCCGATACCTTTCTTTTGTGGTCATATTTAAATGCCAAAGTTTATGTTTTTAAAAAAATACCAACGTTATAGGTTCTCATTCACTCGGGACCCTGCACCTATAATTTTATGTCTCTAATATATATTATAGCAAATTAAAAAGATACCACTTGTAGAACGAAGAAGTAAAATAATGACATTTAAGTAAAACTGTTTTTATTTCTATGTTTATTTGCTTAATTTAAAAAATTAAGGGTTTAATTTTAATTCTTGTTCAGAACAAGAATGCACTCTTGCTATTTGTACATAAAAGTTGAATTGAGCTGCCACACTATATAGTGCTATTTTATAAATAATTAAATAAAAAAATTAATGTAATTAAAAATAATAAAATCAATTTCCTGTTTTCGTCCATTTTCTTAACACACTTTTAGAAAACAATTCAATATAAGTAGTTTGTTAGATGTGCTGCCAGTTAGTATAATTGTTTACATCTGTAAACGATATGGTATCTTTGTTTTTCCGGGCAAGTTTTCCGAAATAGGTGAATCGTTTCTTGTAAGTCGCAATGCACTTAATTTGTTGACACACACAATTTTCGTACTATTATGCAATTTCTTATATTATTAGTGGATCGATTTAGCGAGAAACCAGCATCCGGTTCAAATTTCAACGTTATAACTCACGGCGTTAAGGCTGTGCGAAGATGCATCTGCCAGTTAGTTCGTAACGTTAAAATTTTATATAGCGACTCCTAATCGGACTTCCTAAGCACTGGCCACAGCGTCCGTCATACCCGGCAGTCCGTTCGGTTCCTCCAAACCCTAACAACTGTAATGTTAGAGTTAACAATTTTGATATACATTTTATATATTCAGAAAGATCTATTCAAAATCTTTAAAATTATACCAGTATTGGCCCTATACGTTTAGAAATGTAGTGGAAAATCGCACATTTATATGAACAATTTAGATGTCGATAACTCGAAAACTATTCGTTTGCGTCATGTTTTCACGAGATATTTTCTTCTTGATCTTAAATTTTCTATCATCCTTGGTATTTTTTAACTTGGAACTGCGTCGGTAAACTTGATTGTTCCATAAATCTTTTTTGTGCAAGCCACTTCTCCAATTCCGTCAATATTCTGTCGGATGTTGTGTTTTGTTTGTTGAAAGCAGAAGAGTAAACAAGCAGAGTATTAAAGTTCAATAAAAAATGTTAGTATTATCAAAAAGACTATAAAAAACACAAAAAAGAAAATAAATATCAAAAGTAAAATAAAGTTTTATAAAAAAGGAGTTATTTAACTTTAAATTAAAATGTGTGTAAAACAAACCTGAAAAATGGCTGAATGCAGTAAATGCAAGTCATCAATTAGGGGTTAAAGTGGCATTAGATGCAATGGTATACATATGTGATAAAGTTTATCAATATACGAAGAAGTGTACCGGGATAGATCCATATTCGGCTAAAATTATTGATGAGGATGATTTCGTACTCTTTATGTGCGATGATTGCATGCAGTATATACAAAATGTAGACTTTGTGTTAATGTGCAAGACGGAGTTGATAAAAATGAACAAGCATTGATAGAATATAAAAATGAATTTGAAAGCTCATTGAAACAAAACGAATGTGAAATAAAATCATTATTGGAAGCGATAGCAAGACGATACGAAGAAATTTAAAAAAATATATATGTAAGATTCAAAAATTATGTGAAAAAATGTGATAGAAGTACAAAACTTATATGGAAATGTAAATAAAGTACATAATAAAAACAAAGATATGTATGAGAGTGATCAATGATACAAACGTAAAAATGAAAATGACATATGTTCAGAATTTGGCAAATAACACAGTGATGCCGGATGTATAAAAAAATGTCCCATTAATTGTTTAACCAAAGGAGAAACAAAGTATTGCAAAAAAAAAATGCTGAATTAAATAAAAAAGTAGACCCAATCAATTTTGAAATAACAAATGTTGAAAATAGAAAAAATGGTACTTAAGTTATTCAAAGCGAAAACATCGAGGAAAGAGAAAAATTGAAAGAGGCTATTCAAAATGAGATAAGTGAAAATTATGAAATAAAAATTCTAAAACAAGTTGATATGCAAATAATAATAACGGATATGAATTTTAAAATACCGGAAAAAGAATTAGTTGAAAAATTAAAAAAAAAAACAATACGAAATACTAAAAAGTAGTGAAATAGAACTGGTAAAGGTGTTTGAAACAAAAAGACATAGCAACACAATATTTAATGCATAAATAAAAATTGTTAACGAATCATATCCAAAAATTATGGGAAGTCAAAAAGTTAATGTCGGATGGGAAAGATGTAGAGTTTTTGATGGCACGAATACATTACAATTGTTTAAATGTCAAGGTTATAACCGTAAATCAACGGAATGCAAAAATTAAGAGGTATGCTACAAATGACATGGAAACCACAAAAGTAAAGAATGCAATAAGGAAGTAATAACCAAATGTATTAACTGTATAAAAGAAAATAGAAGACATAATTTAGGATTGGATGAAAATCACTTCACTAACAACCGAGAATGTCACGTATATCAAAATAAACTTAGCGTAAGAAAGAGATGGATAGGTTTATTAGCCTAACAACCAAAGGAATATATACATGGAATATATACTAACTAGGGAGATCGATTATTCGACTTTTTTCAATAACCGGTTTTCGAATATTACGAATAGTTGATATTTTAAAAAACCCGGTTTTCGGTTAAGCAATTTTTAAATAACCGGTTAACCGGTTTTAATTCGAATACTTAAAAACACAAAAATCAAATAAGTTTTTAAATAAAACGTTAATTTGAATAGAAACAAAACAATTTGCAAAGGTAAGGAACCAACAAAATACATATAATGGTTACCTAGATACCCGATAGTTAATACTATTGCACTATAATACCCCATTAGTTACAAAATTTGTTTGGAAATTAAATTTACAAAATTAAAGATTCTTATTAATAGAATCCGGGAATTATTTCCCTTCATAAGCTACTTTATTATATTTAACTACTTTGTTATATGCCAAAAAACTTAAGAAATGGAACTATTACGGGGTAGCTTTATAAAATACATAACTGAAATTAAGCTCATAAAATAAATTTGAAACATGGAACATGTTGATTCTTATTAATTATAAACTTATTTGAGATATTCTCATTGTTTACTTTAAGACCGTCTTGTTATGAAACAAAGAACAAAGAAATGCATTTTGACCAAATAAAACGTCCATAAAGTAGATAATGAGAATATCCAAAATTATTTAATAATTAACAATAATTTAACCCGATACCTTTCTTTTGTGGTCATATTTAAATGCCAAAGTTTATGTTTTTAAAAAAATACCAACGTTATAGGTTCTCATTCACTCGGGACCCTGCACCTATAATTTTATGTCTCTAATATATATTATAGCAAATTAAAAAGATACCACTTGTAGAACGAAGAAGTAAAATAATGACATTTAAGTAAAACTGTTTTTATTTCTATGTTTATTTGCTTAATTTAAAAAATTAAGGGTTTAATTTTAATTCTTGTTCAGAACAAGAATGCACTCTTGCTATTTGTACATAAAAGTTGAATTGAGCTGCCACACTATATAGTGCTATTTTATAAATAATTAAATAAAAAAATTAATGTAATTAAAAATAATAAAATCAATTTCCTGTTTTCGTCCATTTTCTTAACACACTTTTAGAAAACAATTCAATATAAGTAGTTTGTTAGATGTGCTGCCAGTTAGTATAATTGTTTACATCTGTAAACGATATGGTATCTTTGTTTTTCCGGGCAAGTTTTCCGAAATAGGTGAATCGTTTCTTGTAAGTCGCAATGCACTTAATTTGTTGACACACACAATTTTCGTACTATTAGGCAATTTCTTATATTATTAGTGGATCGATTTAGCGAGAAACCAGCATCCGGTTCAAATTTCAACGTTATAACTCACGGCGTTAAGGCTGTGCGAAGATGCATCTGCCAGTTAGTTCGTAACGTTAAAATTTTATATAGCGACTACTAATCGGACTTCCTAAGCACTGGCCACAGCGTCCGTCATACCCGGCAGTCCGTTCGGTTCCTCCAAACCCTAACAACTGTAATGTTAGAGTTAACAATTTTGATATACATACATTTTATATATTCAGAAAGATCTATTCAAAATCTTTAAAATTATACCAGTATTGGCCCTATACGTTTAGAAATGTAGTGGAAAATCGCACATTTATATCGTCGTCGAAAATCCAAAAGTACGTAACATCACTTTTCATAATTTTACAGGGCAAGCAAAAAACGTTATAAAATGAAAAATGTTTCAGATATAAAAACAAATAATTGAACATGGGCTTAAAATACAACAACAAAACTATTTCCCAAGGAAAAAAATTATTTTTCGAAATATTTTTGCAGTTATGTATGTTACGTTATTTTGAATTTGTGTTTTCTGAAACTAAAGTACGTATCATCATAATTTTTCTAAACAAAAGTGAAACATACGTTACAAATATAAAGTAATTTTTAAGTAATTTTTATTAACAGTTTCAGTTTTAATAAAACATTTAGGGCATTTATCATCTTTTATTTAAAATAAACTTATGACTTCTTTTAATAATAAGTATTAATTTTAACTAAACAAAAATTAGTTACAAAATAAAAAAAACAATTCATTATAAAGTTTTTCTAAGATTAATACTTAGAGTAATAATTTTATAATTAAAATAATACAAAACATAAAGAATTCAATTTCATTAAAAAAATAATATACAGAAGAGAAAACAATTCAATACTCAAATGGAATATTATCATAAAAATAATGACAGTCCGAAGGAAGTAATAATTTCAGGTCCTGCAAATGCTGCCATTTCTTTTTAGAAATTTTTAATCTTTCAGGATGCAAGAGGTTAGGATGGGTACATTCACATTTATTGGCACCCCGTTGTGGAAGAACCTTATAATCTTCCTCAATGTTTGTTTTAAAATAAATGGTTCCCGATGAATCATAACCCAAAGATCGTATCATATTAACCGTAGGGTCTCCAGACTTTTTACCTACATTTTTAAACAAATTAATTGTTTAAAGATATATTTATTTATTTTGTTATACTTTACCTGGTCGAATAGATGAGTATCGCTTGGGAACAGCTTCGTAATCCAGGAAATAATCATGTTCAAGGTGATGAACGTTAAGTGGAAATGGGTTTTGTCGCGAATCCTTTATTAGTTCAACGAGTTGTGATGGTAAATTTATTTGCTTGTTATTAATTTTACGTTGAATAAGAGAGTGTGTTGAATCGCACTCCATTTGTGTATGTCCTACGATTAAATATTTATGTTCAATAGTAATGTTTTTTTCAACACTAAAGGAAATCAAAGCATTGGATAACAACACATTGCGATTTTGGTAGAAGCATCCGTCTGAATATATAATAATATGGTGAAAATTTTTCCTATCAAGGATTGCGTTTCTTAAATATTTTATTAGAATAGTGGCGAAAGTGGATGCAACGAGGCTTCCTTCAGTTTCATCCCAGACATAGTTGTCAGATTGATGAGTTACAATATTATAAATAGTAAAGTTGTGAACTTGCAACTTCATTTTGTAATATGAAGCATTTGCTTTTGACTGTGGAATTAGCTTTACAGCTTGCATGTCTATACATAACAGTAGGCATAAATTCGCCTTAGCACTTTCTATGTCATTTAATTTTTCTTCTCTCATACTGTCGATTTGTTTTCTGTGGCTCTCGTACTGCTCTTGTGAAATATTTTTAGATTCATATGATATACAAGTGTCACACATATCATTTCTGGGTTTGAAAATAGAATAGTTACGTTTTTTTAAAACTTCCATGAATCTTGGGAAAGATACAGGAGATATTTCATTTTCTTTGAGGGACTCACATTTCTTAGAATATACTTCATATACGTTTTTGTAAGATTTAAAATCCGTCTGAAAGTACAATCTAGTTGTGTGTTGACGTCGGTAATGCGACTCTAGCTTTGGAATTGCGTCTAACCATTTATTTAAATAATTTAACCTTGTTTCATAGCGTTTTCCTTGGGTGGTATTTCTTTTGGCTTCAGTTCTAAATTTTGTTTGGTTTTCCGGACCCATTTGTGTAACATGTAACTCACTGAAGTTCACCCATTTCCTAACCCCTGATTCTGAAATTCCTAGGGTTGAAAAAAACATTTTACTACATACTTGCAGGCGGGCGGTTTCTTTGTTTAAATAATATGATTTTGAAAATGTTCGGCGCGAATTTTCTACGTATGTCCGCTTCTTGGTAGAACATTCAATTCTATCGGTAACAAAAATTTTTTTTTTTGGTCCCACGACATTTGCCAGAAACGATAAAATATTTCTTTTCTCACACTTTCGGAAAAGAGGGAACAATGCCGTGTTGAACATTTTTCACAATATTTCGAAGTGCACCCAGCTTTCATCTCTCTTGCCTTTCTTTCACAAACTATTCCCCGTGACAAACCTTCATATTTTTGTCCATTCATACGCTTTTGCTTATTTTCTTGTTTTTTGTTTGTGTTTTTGGAACAATGTACATTGTCATCATAAATATTTTCTATATTAGAACACATTTTTTTTTATTTTTACCACACTTTTCACTTCTGTTGCAATTTTAAGTTTGATATAAACTGAAATTCTTTTTAATGGTAAACGAAATCAACGCTTATAACTAATAATAACAAAAATAAATGCTTGCTATGTTATTTAAAAAATTCAAATATTTTTTTACATTTCCTACCCAAGTGTGATACGTTCTTTTGACATATGAAAATCATGAACATGTTGATACGTTATTTTGAATTATGGATATACAATCGTTGTTTTTGTTCACAGAAGTCTAAAAATTGGTAGAGGCATGTAGTTTAACCTAATGAATCATAATCAATCAAAAACACGATTTTGATTTTTTTGATGATACGTACTTTTGGATTTTCGACGACGATATGAACAATTTAGATGTCGATAACTCGAAAACTATTCGTTTGCGTCATGTTTTCACGAGATATTTTCTTCTTGATCTTAAATTTTCTATCATCCTTGGTATTTTTTAACTTGGAACTGCGTCGGTAAACTTGATTGTTCCATAAATCTTTTTTGTGCAAGCCACTTCTCCAATTCCGTCAATATTCTGTCGGATGTTGTGTTTTGTTTGTTGAAAGCAGAAGAGTAAACAAGCAGAGTATTAAAGTTCAATAAAAAATGTTAGTATTATCAAAAAGACTATAAAAAACACAAAAAAGAAAATAAATATCAAAAGTAAAATAAAGTTTTATAAAAAAGGAGTTATTTAACTTTAAATTAAAATGTGTGTAAAACAAACCTAAAAAATGGCTGAATGCAGTAAATGCAAGTCATCAATTAGGGGTTAAAGTGGCATTAGATGCAATGGTATACATATGTGATAAAGTTTATCAATATACGAAGAAGTGTACCGGGATAGATCCATATTCGGCTAAAATTATTGATGAGGATGATTTCGTACTCTTTATGTGCGATGATTGCATGCAGTATATACAAAATGTAGACTTTGTGTTAATGTGCAAGACGGAGTTGATAAAAATGAACAAGCATTGATAGAATATAAAAATGAATTTGAAAGCTCATTGAAACAAAACGAATGTGAAATAAAATCATTATTGGAAGCGATAGCAAGACGATACGAAGAAATTTAAAAAAATATATATGTAAGATTCAAAAATTATGTGAAAAAATGTGATAGAAGTACAAAACTTATATGGAAATGTAAATAAAGTACATAATAAAAACAAAGATATGTATGAGAGTGATCAATGATACAAACGTAAAAATGAAAATGACATATGTTCAGAATTTGGCAAATAACACAGTGATGCCGGATGTATAAAAAAATGTCCCATTAATTGTTTAACCAAAGGAGAAACAAAGTATTGCAAAAAAAAAATGCTGAATTAAATAAAAAAGTAGACCCAATCAATTTTGAAATAACAAATGTTGAAAATAGAAAAAATGGTACTTAAGTTATTCAAAGCGAAAACATCGAGGAAAGAGAAAAATTGAAAGAGGCTATTCAAAATGAGATAAGTGAAAATTATGAAATAAAAATTCTAAAACAAGTTGATATGCAAATAATAATAACGGATATGAATTTTAAAATACCGGAAAAAGAATTAGTTGAAAAATTAAAAAAAAAAAACAATACGAAATACTAAAAAGTAGTGAAATAGAACTGGTAAAGGTGTTTGAAACAAAAAGACATAGCAACACAATATTTAATGCATAAATAAAAATTGTTAACGAATCATATCCAAAAATTATGGGAAGTCAAAAAGTTAATGTCGGATGGGAAAGATGTAGAGTTTTTGATGGCACGAATACATTACAATTGTTTAAATGTCAAGGTTATAACCGTAAATCAACGGAATGCAAAAATTAAGAGGTATGCTACAAATGACATGGAAACCACAAAAGTAAAGAATGCAATAAGGAAGTAATAACCAAATGTATTAACTGTATAAAAGAAAATAGAAGACATAATTTAGGATTGGATGAAAATCACTTCACTAACAACCGAGAATGTCACGTATATCAAAATAAACTTAGCGTAAGAAAGAGATGGATAGGTTTATTAGCCTAACAACCAAAGGAATATATACATGGAATATATACTAACTAGGGAGATCGATTATTCGACTTTTTTCAATAACCGGTTTTCGAATATTACGAATAGTTGATATTTTAAAAAACCCGGTTTTCGGTTAAGCAATTTTTAAATAACCGGTTAACCGGTTTTAATTCGAATACTTAAAAACACAAAAATCAAATAAGTTTTTAAATAAAACGTTAATTTGAATAGAAACAAAACAATTTGCAAAGGTAAGGAACCAACAAAATACATATATTTTACGATAAAATCGAAGAAAAAGGGACCAGTAAATTGATCAAACTTTAGCTAAATTTTTTAACAATTTTTTATTGATTTACTAAACTTTATTTGTAAGAAGATATTTGTATAATGTAATTTAGAAACTGTTGAATGATATTTGATCTACACTGATAGAAAAGGCGTAATAACGCTGATGAATTTTAACATCAGTACTATGACAACTGTCTTCGTTTTTAATCCCATGACACTTTACATACTGTGATGTCAGCCTTAACATCACTTGGCCAAATTGTCATTAGGGTCAAAAATTTAAATTATGTCATCAATGGTATGACACATTGGCATCACAGAAATTACGAATCGGAGTCGTTTTTATAAATCATGTCATTAGTGCGATGACAAACTGTCATCAAATTGAGTCATTGTAATATGGTTTCCGTAGTAATTCTACTTGAAAAATTTGATGTATAAATAAATAATTTATAAAAATAGAATATGAGAATTTTTGTTTTAATTTTACTTTTTAAACATGTCAATAATGTTAATAATATATTATGACATGATATCTTATGTCATCGCACTGATGACAGTTTGTCATCACACTGATGACATGATTCATTAGATGACGCATAAAATATGACAACATCTTAGGATGAAGTTCGTCATTGGATTAATGTCACTTTTTGCCACATTGATGACATTTGTAACAGCATAAATGTCACAATTCTGATGTTAGAGCATCATCAATATGAAGACGTATTTTTCTATGAGTGTAGTCAAATTTTTTGCAAAAGAAAATAAAATATAGGAATTTTTTAAAGTTATTATTTGAAATATTCTTTCAAATTTATTTTGAATGAGTTTTCATTTGTTGGTGGTTAAGCTATCTATATAAATCCACCATATTTTTCAAAAGTTGCAAACAAAACCTCTTAGCCAGGTTTATCTATTTCAAATTATTTTGTTTCAGCATTATAGAAACGAATAGTGAACTGAACATTCTTTTTGTGTAAAATATTTGTCAATTCGTCGACTACAATTTAAAACATTCCATGACATTGTTTCATTTCTTCAATTTTGTTTTTTAGTTCTTGATGTTTTAATAAATAAAACTGGTAGAAATTTTTCCCATATCGTTGATTCCGCCGTAATGTTGTAGTTTTCAGCATGAAGAGATGCTAGAACTACTTAAGAGTTTTTAGTGCCTTAACGGGCATTTCGTCCTCGGCAACACAACGGGCTAATATTTCACCGAATGATTCATTTTTTGCAGCGTATTTTAGTAAAGTATTATTTGTCATCTCCTTAGAACTACTTCGAACGGAGTTAAGTTTCATTTGGTTCACATTAATGCCAAGCATGTATACTAATTAAAGGTGATTAATAAGTCGTGACATGGAAGAACAAAGGTTCTTATCCTTTTAGGGCACTTTAAGCACCTCACTTGGTCTTTTTAATCGCATTCGAAAAATATCTAGAGATAACTTTTATTTTAAAATATATTTAATATTTAGAATACTCTTGCACAAATGACTATTTACTTTTTAACTGCGCACGATTTTGTAGTATTTTGAATAGTTTTTCGTTTTTTTTTTCTACGAGAACATACGCTTTTATAAGCGATTTGTATTTTCAGTCTTCATAATGTTTTTTTACCTTTGTTACATTTTGTTTTGACATTCTTCATAAAAAGTTTAAGTTTGGCCAATATTTCATTAGGAAATACTTAAATTACGGGTACATCTACAACAAGAGTAAGGAAAATGTATATAAATTACACATTACTAAAATAACCGGTTTATTTTACCAAAATAACCGGTTTATTCGATATTCGAAAAATGGGCATTTTAAAATAACCGACTTGGGCAAAGCTAAAATAACCGGTTAAAACCGGTCGAATAATAACCGTTCGATCTCCCTAATACTAACATACAAGGACTGGTCAATAACTTCAACCAATTGGAAATAATAACTGAAACCAATAAACCAGATTTCATTATTATTTCTGAAGCCCATTTGACAAAAGCTATAAATGAAAGGGAGATTGAACTGAAACAATATGATCATTATATAACATTATTAAACTCAAATAAAACTGGAAGATTAATTGCTTATTTAAAAAAAAACAGTGAAATATAAATCAAATTAAAGAATATATAAAGGATTCAAAATATTGGATAAGTGCTTATAAAGCAAAATATGAAAATACATTGTTTACAATTGTATTAGTATATAGATCTCCATGTAGCCAGAAACCAGAATTTTGTAAAGATTTTCAAGATATATTGGAAGAAAAGAATTGAAAAAAGCTGTGATTTAATAATAGTTGGAGATTTTAACATATACTTGTTTAAAGACTTTTTTAAAAATAGAATTGAAAGTATATTAAATGACAATGGCCTAAAACAAATAATGAACGACTATACTAGAATAACATAAAATTCAAAAACATTAATCGACTATATTATAACAAATAATGAAACAATTTTAGCAATAACGAACACAAAATATAAAATAGCAGACCATGAATCAATAGATATATGTATCAGCAACGATAATAATATAATAAAAACAGATTTAGCAATGAACTTAGAGTAATTAAACAATGAGATAAAATAAGTAATCTAAACTGTCATGTCCATAATTTCTATTTATGTTTCGAAAGAATAATTGAAAAATTTACTATAAAAAAGAAAGTGAACGAAAAAAATTAAAATAAATGGTACAGCAATGAACTTAGAAACATGAAAAGGATGAAAGTATTCAAATACCAAAGTGCAATAAATGAAAATACCGCTGATGCATGGAACAATTATAAAACATTTAGAAATATGTATAAAGTAAAAATAAGGATGTGAAGATAAATTCGTCAGTTAAATACGTCCCACACCTCTGTTAACTACATTCCACACTATGTAAGGAGCGGTGGAATATAAAAAAATTTCAATTATCTCAAAGCCATTCAGGTCTGAACCCTTCGTGGCCAAGAACATGTATTGTTAGTAAAATATCTATGTACTTATGTGAATTTAGTGAATATTAAGAACAATATTATTAAATATAAAAACTTAGATAAAAAATAAGAAATAGAAGATAAAAGATAAAAGGCTCCCCAGCCATATAACTATTGTAAAAAGATTTTAACATGTTTCTACAGCCAAAGTTTTAACAATGTAATAAATAAAGGAGTTAAGAATTTAAAAAAAATTTAATATTTAAAGTTGATCTCTATTAAAGTAATCAAGGAGGTTTCCTTTTATATGTAAGGTAAGAATACGAAAACAATTTGAGATCATTGGGAAGTGTGCTCCAAATTCTGTGAGTTCTAATTAGAAAGGAACGATGAAAAATAGAAAGATGTGCGAGTGGAACATCAATCTGAATGTTACGTGTTGAGTTAATAAAAGAAAACATATTTAACAGTAATATAGGTTGTCTATGTATCATAATTTTGTAAAAGTAAAGCAAAATACGTAGATTCAGATAATCATGAAATTCACATCTTAAGAATATAGACACAAGCGACGAAACATGATCATGTTCTTGTATATTTACATCAAATACATAGCGCACAATTTTTCTGACAATTCCCTCAATAATTTGCAAATTATAAGACCATGTCCCAGAAAAAACTTCAAGGCAGTAGTTTACACGTGACATAATTAGTGAATAGGCAAGTCGACTCCTAATATATTTTGGTGTATAGTCTTTTAATCGGTAAACTCTTCTCAAGACTAGACAACATGTGTTAGCTATGGAATAAACATGATCTGAAAATTTTAATTTAACGTCCAAAATAATACCCAGACCATTTAAGAGAATCAGAAAAGCCAATTTCACAGCCACTTATTAATAGTCTAGAGATGATCATTTAAAGAATATTCAAAATTTATATTTCTAAAATCCGCAGTATACAATAAGAAGATGTCATCAGCAAAAACATAGGGCTGATAGAAGTTGTTGTTCATAACTGAGATGCAGTCATTTAAATATAAAAGAAACAATATAGGCCCAAGAACTGAACTTTGAGGTACACCCGAGGTAACAAGATCAGTACTAGAGCAGGACCCATTAAAGGAAACATATTGGTAACGATTTATGAGATAAGAATATACTAATTTACATGCTGATTTAGAAAAATTGAAGTTCTCATTAAGCTTTTTTATAAGAATGTTATGATTAATGCGATCAAAAGCTTTAGTAAGGTCTAAAGAAATCATTATGCAATTTAAATGACTATCTAATTTTCTCCTAACCGATTCAGTTAGTGAGAGGAGTAAAGAAGTAGTATTAAGATTCTTTTGAAAAGCATACTGATTTGGATTAATTAATGAAAATTGTTCACAGTGGGATAAAATCTGTACCTTTATTAAGTTTTCCATAATTTTAGACATAGCCGGTAAAATAGTGATGGGTCTAAAACTTTCATTATTTCCTTTTTTAAGAGATGGGTACCACTTTACCAATCTTCCAATTTGTGGGAAACTTGCAGACAGTAAATATCGTATTTATTATGTGAAGAAAACTCGAGGAGATGAGGGGAAAAATTATTTTTATAAATTTAATAGGAATATTGTCATGTCCAGTGGCGTTAGATTTAATGGAGTTTAAGGCTATGAGAATATCAGTTTCGGTAACCGGGTCAAAAGAAAAAGATCCTATACTATCAGACAAGTTATCAAACATAAATTCGCCATTAGCATTAGGCCTCACATTATTTAAAAGAGATCTAGCTATTTCCTCAACATCCCTAATATCAGCTTCAGATTCCACACGACCAGTACAACCTAGACTACGTAATCTACTCCACATTTGATTATTATTTATCCCAGTAAACAATCGTTCACCATATTTCCGACGCGATTTTCTAATTACGGATTTAGTCTTATTTCTCAGTTTACAATAACACTTCCAATTTTCATCAGTTCTTAAGGTAAGCCCCATAAGCAAGATCCCTTTCAGATCTAGCATAAGTAATATCTCTGGAATTCATCCAACTGGAAAGAGATGGATTTGATTTAATAAAGGATGAAGGTACAAAGTTGTGAAAGCCATAAATTAAATTGGTCAAAGTCGATAATTGCAGATCAACATCATTTGTACAGAAAATAGGTGATATATCAAATTGCTCAGAATATCGGATAAGATCACTGAAGTTAACACGATTATAATCCTTAAATCGAACTATGCTGTTACGTAACGGCATAGAAAATTTAATGGAAATTATTATAAAACTATGATATAATGAGAAAAATGGAAATTGCAATTGAGTTTTGTAATCAACAGCAGAAGGTTGGCTACTCAGGAAAAAATCTAGGAGCGAGGTGGAACAATTTGACAAATGAAGATGACTGGGTAAACAGTTATGAGAAATGTAAAGGCCACATCTTGAGATTAATCTTCGAAAGTTGATTGATTTTGCTGGATTAAAAAGATCACAATTAAAATCCCCCATAACAATAATATCAGAATATCTATCAAATAGGTCACTATGAAGGCTTTCAAATGCATGTATATCACCACCAGGTAAATAGACAACACCAACAATTATGGAAACACCATTACCAAAAATCTCAATAAATAGCGATTCACAAACACCATATTGTCTGCCCCGAAAAACAATTTTGTAACAAAGTTTATTAGATAAATATAAGCAAACACCACCAGCTCTACTAGGAAGATTACTACGACTTGTATTCCTCGGTCGATCATTTCGCACTAGATTGTAGCCCGTAATAGATAATGATGCTGAAAGAATGTCAGGTTTAAACCATGTTTCCGATACTCCAATTATATCCAGATAAGGTTCACCAAAAATGTGTTTAAATTCATCAAGCTTAGTGCCTGAATTAGATGGGCATAAACTTTGGGCATTTATATGGCCAATGTTCAAATTGTTCACTAAAGAAGATAGACAGTTATTTAAAATTGAATTGTCTCTGGCTATAGGACCAAGGTTGAAGTTATGGAACATCAAAAATCAAACAATAATCATATTTTCGGGGGAGCCTAATAAAAATAATAAGAAAATAATAATATAACATTTTCAATATAAAAAAAACATCATTATATAATAATATGCTGCTTGACCAAAATTAAAATAGAATACAAAAGATAATTACATATAAAAATACTAAAGAAGACAGTTCACTTTAAAAAGAGCTTAAACATTTTACCATAAGTTATAAATCCATTAAAAATTTATGGGAATATATAAGTTTAACTTAAATGGGTCAAAAATTGTTATAGATAAACAGATGTAAATTATTTAGATGGCTAAATTAAATTTTAATTTGAATAAGTCGATACGTTCCTGAAAGTTGACCGTCTTCACATCTCCATTAACCATAGTAATTTTAGCCATTAGAACTTCACGATGTATAATATTATAGCCATTTATTTTCTTGTCACTTTTTAACTTCCAGCATATTTTAAGTAATTTGTTAGCATTGTTGTCATTTAAGTACACGCGGTTTTCATTAGTTCCTCCAACAATGTTAGATACTTTAAGGGATTTATGTTTGAAATATTCTGAGATAACCTTATCACGCTTGACAATTTGACCAAATTTTACAAGAATAGCATTTCCTTTTTTTATGTAAATTGCATTAAGAATATCACCAGGACTAACTTCCACTTTTAAGTATTCACACAAATTGTTTGCAGTCTTGTTAAGATCATCCAAATTTTTAGGCAGACCAGGTTTAACAATGTAAGCACGATTTAAACGGTGTTGAAGCACGTGGTTTTGCAATTCAAGCTCGTAAAACTTTTTCTTATAGGCAGCATCGTTAGCGTTTTCAATGGTTTTACATCTTGCCATCTCATCTTTAAATTCTAGTAGACTATTACTCAGTTCAGCACGAACTTCACTGATAACAGAATCAACTTTAGTTTTTATTTCAGATTGTTCACTTTTCATACCGTTGATGGAATTATTAAGAATAGAAAATTGTTTCCGTATTTCTGTTTTGAATGCATTATCGGAATTATCAGGCGGATTTTCAAAACATCATTTGCATGTATAAACCAAATTCCTATTTTTATCTAGTGTAGAGAACAAAACCTTTGAATCGTTTTCACAATCGGCATGGTACCAAATATCACAAGATCTACACAATATGCACCTAGTCCCAGTAGTGTTTTATTAATTATTGTTTTTTTGTAGTTGGTAAAACAAGGTATAGAAGCACGTGATGAATATAAATGGTAAATTTAGTGTTTATTTTATTGTTATAAATAAAAATAACTTTAAACAATTGAAGATGTGAATTTATAAACTTTTTTAAGTTATAATTTTTATACTTTTTACATCAAATGGATTAATTTTTTAATTTTTAATCAAGAGCACAAATTTTGCACGTTTACCACAACATAGTGTTGCCACACTATGTTGTAAAGAAAAATGGAAGAATATTTAAAAATATAACTGATTAAAAATAAAACTTAAAGCTTTAGCCATTTATAAACACAAAAATAAGCAATTGAAGAAGAAAAGAATATTCAATTTAAAAATTAATACAGAAGACTTTTTAAAGCATTTTTATTTATTACGAAAATAATAAATAAAAAGAAAATTATATTCATGGTTGAATGTAAGAGAAAAGTCGAATTTCAAATTAAGTTTTAAAATAGGCTTAAATTTGAAAATGGACTTTTCCCAAAGCTGTTTTTCTTAAATCTTCTTTTTATTCAATATAATACAAAATTTCTTTTAAACAAACTTTATCAGTTTTTTTATTATTATTTTGAAAAACAAAAATTTAGTTGTGGTTTTAGCAACCAGCAACTTTCAAAGAAAACTAAGGCAATCGGTTCTACGCATCGGCACGACTCGGATTTCAACGAACAATGATCAAGGATTGTTACCTTAGCAACACCTGAATTTTATATCTCGCTGCCACAGCAACAACAACTAACGGAAGAAGTACAATTTGTTTTACCTGTCTCAAGCTAACAAATGCATTCGAACAAAAAGATTGGATTAACTGAAATTTTGTTTTCAAAACTATTTGAAAAGTCTTACTTTATTTACAAATTACAGCATTCGATATCGTTTAAAAATTCAACTTTAATTGTATTCATATCGAATGCTCTCGCATTTAAATCTCATCACAAAACTTTCTTTTCAATTTTGACTAAATAATTGAAAAGATAAAAAAAATGTATTTCCAAATTGTTTTAAACGAAAAAAGTGTTTGAAATTATCATTCGTCATTAATGTGATCTGAAAATTTAAATGAAGCTTTGTTCTCTAATTTTATTTCCATTTTAAATAAAACTCATCGAATGCTTTAAAGTAACACTTTTAAAGATTTGTTCGAGAAGTTTTTTTTTAACTGAAAAACTTTGTTTCCAATTTCGTATAAATGATTCGAAAAGTCAAATTTCATTTGGCCTTTGTATCACACGTATTGAGTTGGTAAAATTACACTTGAAAGACTTAAGTGAATTCCAAGTTCGAAAAACTAAAAGCCCAAAAAAACTTCACAAGCGGTTTGACCACAACAAGATGTGTTTGTGAATATTAACTGTCTGTTCGTTGACATTAAAAACAAAAACTAATTTTCAAATCTTGTTTTTATTTTAAATGTAAGTTAAGCGAACTAATTTTTCATTTGAAATCGAGGAACAAGCAGTAAATTTTTTCGTCAATGATTTTCATACAAACATTATTCATACGTTTTTCATAACATTATGTTTGATTGAACCGTTTGTGTGGGTTTTTTTTCCTTGACGGACTTCCGAGTTTGTTTTGTTTTTTTCAATTTGTTTCAAAAGAAATTCCTCTATATAAAGAAAATTTTCGCAATAACATTTCCATTTCTTTTCTATTTTTTCAAGATTTTTGAGATATCGATCAATAGATGTTGTTTTCATGAAATTTATTTTATACAATTGTGTGATATTCAAATCTGGCAACTCTGAAATAATGTCAGCTTGCGTTATACATACACATCAAAATTTTTAATAAAGAATTCTTTTTCTTTCTGTTTTAGTTCTAAGAAGAACAACGTGGTTTTTAATTTCTTGTTTAGATAGATTGAGTTTTACATGGTCACCACAAATTGGCGACGAGGTTAAGGCCTATAATTACTCAAATATACGTATTTTATTAAATTAAAAGGAAAACGAAAATATTAACAGCAAAGAAGTTACAAGTACGTGTTACAATGGATCAAGTGCAATTCACGGTGTTTATGAAGACTCAACAAGACCTCATGGCTCAAATGATGTTAATGATGACGCAAGGGCGTGGGGCAGCACAAAACCCTGCTGGTACAAATTCCGCATTATTGCCAAATTTTGAGGCGTTCGACTGTTCCAAGGAGTCAATCAGGAACTACATACAACGTTTTGGGAACTACACACAAATGAAAGGTATTTCTGATAACAAGGAATACTGTGGTAAGCTGTTATTGAATTCCATGGGAGCAAAACTTTTTAAAATTGCAAGTGCATTAGCAGCTCCAAAAGCACTAAACGATGTTCAGTACGACGAATTACTGGAACTATTAGAAAAGCACCTGTCACCAAAGAAAAAAGTATTGGTGAGAAAACACCAGTTTTTGTCGAAGTATCAGGCGGAAGGGCAGACTATTGCCGAGTTTGTAGCTTCGCTACGGGCGGAAATAGCAGATTGCGAGTTTGTAGCATCATGCAAATGCAAAACGTCAGTGGCCGAAATATTTTTACGCGCGCAGTTCATACGAGGTATCTGGGACAACAACGTACGGGAGCAGCTACTTCAGTCCGAGTCCCCAAAAAATTGAGGATGTGGTCGGTAAGGCTATAGCTATTGAGGCGGCCAAAGCTGATTCCAAAGAAATGACACTGAAATCGGCTACAGCAGCAGCGTCAGCAACAATAAATCAGATTTCTAACCGCAAAATTCAGAAACGCAACGACAAAGGTGCACAGTCGTCGAAACTAAATCGACAAGCTAAAATTAATTACAGGAAGCTGGGCATAGAAGGCTTATGTTTACGGTGTGGTAGGAGCAATCATTATGCGAAAGAATGTCATGCGGATAGAGAGAAATTAAAATGTACCGGGTGCAACAAAAAAGGGCACGTGGCTAAAGTTTGTATTGCGACATTGGGTAAGTCTGCACCTGCGGAAGCGCAGCGTAATACAAATAGAACAAATCATATACAACAGGAGGAAGAGTATGGGGTTTACAAGGTAGTTGATATTTACCAAAACAACAACAAACCGAATTCCGAACAGTACTACACAGAAGTCGAAATCGAGGGTAAGATGGTAAAGTTCAAGGTAGACTCCGGTTCGGGATTTACGTTTCTGCCCAGGGGGCAATTCAACAAGTTGAACGTGAACATACCACTTGTTCCCACCAACATCACGTTTCGTTCGTATACACAAACTACATTCGTACCAGATGGCAAGATAAAAGTACATGCCAAATACAATAAATGCTCTATAATCGATGAGGTTTACATAGTCCCTAATGGGTGCCCTGCATTGTTGGGACGTTCGTGGATTAGACGTTTAAATATAAACTTGAACGACCTAGACAACAATTCCCAGACAGCAAATTCAAATAAAGCTGGTATTAATCAGGTAAGAATAATCGATGATATTATTCAAGAATTTTCTAACGTGTTTGAGGAAAAAATTGGTTGTACTCAACAATATAAAGTTACACTAAAGTTACGAGAGGGTATCACGCCTATTTATAATAAAGAAAGGCCTATTCCCTATTCCTTAACCCAACGGGTTGAAAAGGAATTGGATCTTTTAGAGAGAACGGGAATAATAGCAAAGACCACAAATAGCGATTGGGGGTCACCACTGGTAGTAATACCAAAAGCGGACGGGGGGTAAGACTTTGTGTTGATTACAAAGTGGGCGTAAACCAGCGCCTGGTCGATGCACACTACCCGATCCGAAAAATCGACGACATTTTTAATAGCCTTCGAGATTCGAAATATTTTTGTAGGTTAGACTTGTATAAGGCCTATTTACACATCCCTGTGGATGAGCAATCAAGTATTGTTCAAACGATTACGACTCACCGTGGAACATACAAAATGCAACGTTTGTCATTTGGCATTAAGACTGCACCGGCAGAATTTAACAGAATTATTGACCAGATTTTACGAAGTGTACTCAAGACAGAGTCATATTTCGATGACATAATTGTGCATGGGCGTACAGTGGAAGATTGTGTGTCCAATTTAAAAGCTTGTCTTTTACAATTACAACGTTTTGATTTGCACCTTAATCGCAACAAATGTACATTCTTTAAAGAGACTGTTGAATTTTTAGGACACATTGTGGGCCAGAATACAATAAGGAAATCGCCATCCAAAGTCTCTGCGATTCTTAATATGCCTAGACCAAAATCTACCGACGACGTTAGGCGGTTCTTAGGGATGGTGACCTATTATGCCCGGTTTATACCGAATATTTCATCAGTGACCACACCCCTAAGACTCCTGCTAAAAAAAATGCCAGATTTAGCTGGAATAATAAATGTGAAAATTCTTTTAACGCCTTAAGAGAAGAATTGACAAGTGATAGAGTATTGATGCCGTATAATCCAAAATTGGAAATTCAACTGGCCTGTGATGCAGGGCCAACTGGTATCGCGGGGATCTTATCGCACATAGTCGATGGCCAAGAGCGGCCAATCGCATACGCATCGAGAGCATTAACGTCAGCAGAACAAAATTACTCTCAGCTTGACAGGGAAGCGCTTTCAATTGTTTTTGCTGTGCAGTATTTTCACGAATATTTATTCGGTCGTCAGTTTGTCCTTAACAGACAACCAACCGGTAATGAGAATTTTTCATCACAATGCTAAATTGCCCCAAATGACCTTGAACCGATTACAACGTTACGCTGCGTACTTATCCGGATTTAATTATGAAATACAAGTAAAAAGAGGAATCGACAACACTAACGCCGATTGCCTATCGAGAGCTCCTGATATTACAAAACTGGGTGGATGTTCCATTAATCAGGAGGTACATCTTATTTGCAACGAAGGCGTCCAACAAATTAGCAACTCACAGATAAATTTCCAAACACTACGGGATGAAACCCGGAAAGATAAGGACATCATTGAAATCATGCAAAAGTTACAGAAACACAGTAATAACAGGGAGATAGACTCAGAATTTACAATCGATTGTGGAATACTTTTTAGAGGAAAAAGGGTAGTCATTCCAGCATCGTTACAGCGTTACATTTTACGTGAACTCCACCACACTCATCTGGGCATCACTAAGATGAAACAACTAGCCAGGCGTTATGTATATTGGAAGGCTCTCGACAAGGATATCGAACACCTAGTGCGAGCATGCCCCTCATGTGCAATAATTAAAAGCTCACCTCCAAAGGCTGAACTGCACCCGTGGGAAGAGCCGGAGGGGAATTGGCAGCGCATACACATAGACTACGCGGGTCCTTTTCAAGATTGTTTTTTTCTCGTGGTGATGGACGCGAAGTTGAAATGGGCTGAAATCGGAATAAGCCGTGCAGCGCCTTCTTCTTTTTCAACAATAAAAATATTACAAGAAATATTTTCGAGAAATGGATACCCAAACGTGTTGGTGTCCGACAATGCGAGTATCTCTACGAGCGACGAATTCAAGGCGTTCTGCGGAAACTGTGGAATTTTTCAGAAATTTATAGCACCAGGCCACCCGGCCACAAACGGATTGGCGGAGCGAAATGTGCAAACACTGAAACACAAGTTAATTACAATGGCCGGTGAAAATCTGACAATACAAGAAAAAGTGCAAGAGATACTTTTTAGGTACAGAGCGACGCCTCTCAAAAACAACAGGACACCGTCAGAACAATATTTGGGAAGACAAATTCGTATACGACTGGATGCGTTTAAACCGAGTAAGTTAGACAAAAATCAGCGCTCAAATCGTATGGCCAGAGAAATCTCCAGGGGTGAGAGGGTCATGGCTCGCTATTATTCAAACAACAAGTCAACTTGGAGGCCAGGTATAGTAACGGAAAAACTGGGTAAATTACATTACATTATTACATTAGATAGCGGATTCGTACTAAAAAGGCACATAGACCAAATTCGCGTAACAGAAGTACAGCCTACAGAACATGCTAAGGAAGCTGCGACAGGTGATACCAACGGTAACCAGCAAAATGTAAATATTGAGGATCTAGTATTGTTACCCGATAAACCGACCGAACATTTTCAACAACCATCGTCACAGCAGCGACCAACAAGCCAACATGCATCAAGCGATCAACACACCAACAATCAACGGTTGTCAGCTTCGATACCTAATCAAAGAACTTCGGCAAGAGCGCGTAGAATGCCAGAACATTTGAGAGATTACGTAATAGATTCTGAATGAAATTTCGAATTATATTAACAATTCAGTATTGTCTAAGTAGAACTGCATTATACTAAAAGTAGATGAATATTGTAAAAAAAAAAAAATAATTTTAATTAAACGATTAATTAGTATGTAATAAGGGTGAGAGAATGTGATATTCAAATCTGGCAACTCTGAAATAATGTCAGTTTGCGTTATACATACACATCAAGGTATATTTATAGCAGGTAGTCTCGGAAAGACAGCTGTTTATTTTTTATATGCTTGTTTTGCGATACGAACTGTCAAATGTTGTATAGTAAACAAGTAAACAAGTTTTTTTTCTTTATCTTTTGTCTTTTTTGTCTCATATCAACCACTTTGCTGTTTGACAGTTCGTATCGCATAACAACAATAAAAAGCCCTGTTGTTTGTTTTATTGTACAATTGTTGTAATCTCGCGGCTACCTGCTATAAATATACCTTGATACACATCAAAATTTTTAATAAAGAATTCTTTTTCTTTCTGTTTTAGTTCTAAGAAGAACAACGTGGTTTTTAATTTCTTGTTTAGATAGGTTGAGTTTTACATGGTCACCACAAATTGTTAATATCTCGAAAAAATCTTGAAAATTTTTTCGTTGCTTTACAAACATTTGACAAATTTTATATTACATGTATTAAAAAGGCCAATCTTTAAAAGTTTTTATACTTTTTCTTAAACTATTGACTATTTAAAATTATTAAAAACTTGTGTTTAGAAATATGTTAATGGTTTTTAAATTAAAGTTAAAATTAAAATTATTTAAAACTTGTGTTTAGAAATATGTTAATGGTTTTTAAATTAAATTTAAATTCTTTTTTCTCTTATGTATTTTCTCCTTTTTTTAATTAATTAATAATATTACTACTTAAAATTGTTATTTAATTTTAATAATATAATAATTAATATTTATTGTTTTTTTTTCTTTTTTTTTATAACTCAAAAAATTGTTTTGTTTAATTAAAATATTTTTAGCTTTTAGGTGTTGGTTGGTTTTAATTTTTTTGTTAATTAATTTGTTGTTAAATATTGATATTTACTAGAATTGGTTTTATGCAATTGATTTTTTTATTTTTCTTTTTTTACTTATTACAATCAATATAATTTGTTTTTTGTTTTTTCTTGTAGTAAATAGTAGTAGTAGATTCTTTTTCAAGAGTTGTAAGAGATGTTAATAAACTAAGTGTTGTAAATTGTTGTTTAATGGGTGTGTGTTTTTCTTTTACTTTAAAAAATATTTATTTAATTTTCTTATATTTCACCCTTCGTTACAAAGCTCCTGAGAAACCGAGAAAAATGCCCATTTTAGTTTTGGAATCTACTCCCTTAGAGCTTTCTAACGATGTCTCGAAACCCCATTCAGGTCTGTTCTAAGTGCCTCAATCTGAAGTTAGAATATAATTGAAATTTTTTTATATTCCACCCCTCGTTACATAGCTCCTGAGAAACCGGGAAAAATGCCCATTTTAGTTTTGGAATCTACACCCTTAGAGCTTTTTAACGATGTCTCGAAACCCCATTCAGGTCTGTTCTAAGTGCCTCAATCTGAAGTTAGAATAGAATTGAAATTTTCTTATATTCCACCCCTCGTTACATAGCTCCTGAGAAACCGGGAAAAATGCCCATTTTAGTTTTGAATCTACTCCCTTAGAGCTTTCTATCGATGTCTCGAAACCTCATTCAGGTCTCTCCTAAGTGCCCCCAACTGATGTTCGAATGTAAAGGTATTTTAGTTTTTTCAATTAGTCCACCCCTCGTAACTTGACTTCTGAGAAACCCGGAATAATGTTAATTATAGTTTTGGAACCTACTCCCTTAAAGCTTTCTAATGATGTCTTGGAACCCCATTCAGGTCTGTCCTAAATGCCCTTAAAAATAACTGAAAATAGCCAATAAGTACTGAACCACATTCTTAATTTAAATTAATTTTTTCCAATGTATACGAAAAAAGTTAAAATGTATTATGTTTTCTTTATTTATTTATTAAAAGTTATTAATAATTTTGCTTTTTATTTAAAAAAAAAATAATTTTTAAAAATTTTCCATATTTAACAGAGTGTGGAATGTAGTTAACAGAGGTGTGGGACGTATTTAACTGACGAATTTATCTTCACACCCTTAGTATAAATTTAAAATGAAAAAACATGTACATATATAAATAATAAAATAAGCAATACAATTAACCAAAAAGAAATGTGGAGTAAATTAAAAGAACTAGTACTAAGAAAACCCAGAAATGTTATAAAAACTGAGATTTTTAACCAAATAGAGTTTATTGACAATTTACAAATAGCTGAACATTTTAATAAATATTTCGTTAATAGTATTAAGGAGGTCAATCAGTCCATAAATTATGTGCAATATAAAAAAAAAAAAAAGTAGTGATAGATTTTATATTTAAGTTCCGTAAAATAACTTAACAAGAGTTAAAAATTAAGAATATAAAAAGCAAACCTGACAACAATAAAATAAGTAACAAATTAATATTAGATAACTGGGACAATATAGGCAATAACATGCTTAATATAGTAAATAAGTCTCTAGAAACAGAAATTTTCCCTGATAGCTGGAAAGAATCGAAAATAACACCTATTGAGAAAGTAAAAAATTCACAAAAATGTGACGAATACAAGCCAATCAACGGTAATAGTAAAAAATCAACTAGAAAACTACATGGAAAAACATAAATTGCTGTCAAAATATCAGTCGGGATTTAGAAAAAAATATTCATGTGAAACAGCGGTCAACTATGTTGTAAAAAAGAATAATAAAATATTTGCCATATTTCTTGATTTCAAAAGAGCATTTGAAACAATTGATCGAGATATCCTGTTAAAAAAATTACATAAATATAGTATACAAGATACAGAATTAAGATGGTTTGAGTCCTACTTAACAAAGCCCAAACAAATAACAAAAGTAAATAATGTAAAATCAACAGCAATAGAAAACAATTTTGGAGTACCACAAGGATCAATTTCGGGAGCTCTTCTGCTTATTATATATGTATATCAATGATATAGAAAAAGTGTTAGAAAAATGTGAAATAGTGCTATATGCACATGATACACTGATATTCACAGAAGCATCAATGTTATAGAAATTTAAAAGTAGATATACATAGATAAAATCAACGAATGGTTAAACATCAATAAACTAAAATTAAATGAAAACAAAACCAAAGTAATGGAAATAAATATGAACTATAACATAACATTTAAAATCAATAATATAATAATAGAAAAAGTTAATAATAAAAAATATTTGGGTTTTTTAATAGACAAAGACTTAAATTTAAAAGAACATATTGAATATATGTGCAAAAACATTGGGCTTTTTAAACGTCTACGAAATAAAGTATCAATTATCACAGCATTTAATATATATAATACAATAATAAAACCACATTTTGAATTCGGATCAACGGTGCTATTCATATGCTGTTCGGATGGGCAAATAGCTAGACTACAAAAATTACAAAATAAGGCGATGCGATCAATATTAAAATGCAATCGATTTACCTCAATAAAACTTATGCTGGATACCCTAAAATAGATGAACATACAACAAATACTAGAGTATAACACAATAAATTTCATAAAAAAATGAAAGTGGGAGATGCACCAGATTACCTGTAACAAAGAAGATATGTAGGGGATGTTCAACCTTATAATTTAAGAAACAGACAAGACTTTAGACTAAAACGTTCAGAAACGAGTGCTACGCAAAAATCATTATTCTACAAAGGATTAAAGATTTATAACATGATGCCAAGTGTTATTAAAAATGAAATGAACAATAATATATTTAGAAGAAAGGATGTAGCCTTTATAAGAAATAATAACATACATTGAAGCTTATGTTATTTTGTTACACGATTAAAAGGAAATGTAATAAAAAAGTATTATAAATACTACTAATAAACCTAAACTAATAATAATAAAAAAAGATGCTTGTGCCTAATTTGGAAACTTTTGCTCTTTCCGTTATCTAGATATAAAGAAAAACAGACTGACATCGTTAACTTTACTTCGCTGTACATGTATGTATGTACATATGTATCTGTTATTTATAAAAAACAATAAGAAAGCATTAAAATAAAATAAAATCAACATATGCAATGTATAATATACCTTGTTACTGTCGGTGATATGTATAAAAAACAACACCAACATGGGATTTAATGAAACAAATTAGAGGCAGTCGTGGTTTCATATCTCTGCCAATTAAGGAATGATCCGCCGGAATTTCAATAACAAAATTACAATGAACAGATGTGACAGAAATATAAAACAGCTATCATATCTGTGTTTTTCGGAAAACCCATTTCAACAGACAGACGGACATCGTTAAATCATGTAGTAAAAATACAAAATAAATTAGTAATGCTTCTGGGACCTACTTAAAATATGAATGCTGACCTTCTAGTTCCTTGGCTGTCCGCTTTTACACGGAATGCATTAGATTATCTGGACATTGAGAAGGCTTTCAATAACGTCAGATCTGACTGCATTTTGGGATCAATTAGGGGGTTGGGGGTCGACGATGTTATTTGTAGATTTATTGGTAGTCTACTCGGCAGTAGGATCATTGAATCCACGATGGGTGCCACCAATGTTTGCAGATTGGTGAACAGGGGCACCCCGCAAGGTGGGGTGCTGGCGCCTCTGTTATGGAACTTGACAATAAACACTTTGTTGAGTCAGTTCGACAGATTAGGGATAAAAACAGTCGCGTATGCGGATGAATTGGCGGTTGCGGTCATGGATAAACATCTAGACATATTGTCCGTTGTATGGAATCTGCATTGCGGATTCTAAGCTACTAGGGTATCTCCTGTGGACTTGGTGTCAATCCACAGAAAACTGAGTTGGTACTCTTCACCAGGAAGTACAAGGTTGGTGACTTTAAGCTTCCTAGGCTAAATGGCACGGAGCTTACAATCTCGGATTGTGCTAGATATCTGGGCGTGATTCTCGATAGAATATTATCTTGGGAACTCAACGTTCGTTCGAGGGTTCATAAGGCCATTAGCCATATACACCTGTAGGATATCTGTGGGCAGGAACTGGGGCCTTGGCCGCAGGGGCGTTGAATGGATCTTTGAGGTGGTGGTAAAAACAATCTTCTATGGGGTCATAGTGTGGTGGCCCGCCATAGGTAGGGGGAGGTACTGCATGTTGCTTGAGAAAGTATATAGGTTGGTCGCGTTGATGATCACGGGATCACTTCGGCCGACACCGACGAAGGCGCTATTTACTATGCTGAACTGGCTGCCAGCCGACATTATGGCCTAACAATTGGTTCTAACTGCCGCGATTAGGCTGGGGGCGGTGGGCCTATGATCTCCACGCGACGACGGTCTTGCCAGGGTCAGCCCTTGTTTTTAAAGGTATCAATAGTAAAAAAAGTATTCGTGTAATATTGATCAAATTTAGCCGGACACAAATTAGCAAATTCAAATAAAATAAGAAACAAACAAATATGAAAGATTACATAAAATAATTTGTTTGTATTTTTCAAAAATATTCGTCTTATAAAAAGTATTTAATCGAGTACCGGTAAGAAAACGAGTTAAGTAGTCAAAAGTGTAAACATTTTTCAACACTTCAATTATTTGCCATCAGCTGTTGCCTTTATTTTACGAATTTTTACAAATTTTGCATTCGCGTACTTTTTTGGACAACAGCTTTTTGTGAGAGCAAATTTTTAAGTTTACTCATTTACTGCATTTTACTGTAAAAGTACTCAAACGCACCTACTATTAGAGAAATCTTACACAAACAATATGATAGATATTACTCCCAACACAAGGAAAAGGCTGATAAAATATTTTTCAAATTAAGGGATAAATTGGTAAAAATCTTTGATAAGTATAATATTAATATTAAAATTCCTCTAAAGCTGTGTTCACATGTTAAATTTGTCCATATCGTCTGAACACTTCCAAACAATATCATGTGTTAATTCTCTGTGTACAGTACATATGGCATTTTTGATCTAGAACGAGTTCTATTTTCAAGTGACAAAGCATCTGACATCAAATATAAGTAATAATAGTAAATAAATAATAAAAAAAATTAAAAAAATACACAAATAATTATTAATTTTTCTACATATAACCACTCAGTTGTTTTAAGATTATTTTTCTTGATAGGTTATGTCAAATGTACTTTACATACCAACATTTGAACATGATAATTATAAACCTTATGTATTACTCAAATTTTGACATACAGATGAAATTACATGTGTGTAGAAAAATGACATTGCGCACATAATGTGAACATAGCTTAACCCTAAGCTGCGAGGTAGATAAGAAAATCATTGAATCGGATGATAGGGAGCAAGAAGATCTTGAGAAAGACAATGAAATACAACTGACTACAATGACACGTTTAGAGGACGACGTAATAGATAAGATAACGAAGATTGTCCCCACTTTTGAAGGAAATGTAGGGTGTAGAGTTTTTTTTAACACTTATTGAAAATATAGAGGACACACATGAGTAGGTAGCCATAGGAGTAATAAAGACCATATAAAAAGGACAGGCGAGGAATCTAATCACGAACGAGGATACCATTCAGGCTATCAGAACAAAACTACAATCAAGCATAAGGGGTGAGTCGTCTGAAGTTTTATGTTCAAAACTAATGAACATAAGGCAACAATCAAAATCAGCAACTGAACTTACAAAAGATATACAAGAACTTACAAAAAACTAGTTGGAGCCTATATACGAATAGGCTACCCACAGAATAATGCTGAAAACTTAATAACACAAAACGCAACTAAGGCTATTTCTCGAAACGCTGCAAGTGATGAGGTAAAACTCATTATGAAAGCAGGAAAACAGGAGGTTGTCTGCAAATTCATAGAAGCCAGTACTGAAGCTTCTACTTCAAATTCTTCGGTGTTCTATTTTAAGTGCCGATATTCTACTAATCCAAGCGAAAGAAATTGTAAATTCAATAATAACCGCTGACTCAAGGCTGTCGTCAGAATAACAATTTTAATTTTAATAATGGGAGACGCGGGAGTCAAAATAATAGTTACAGGAACAAAACAAACGGTGCACAGAATAGAGGACGTGTAACACTAACACAGGGAGTCTCGGAAAACGAGATTTCCTGCCAAAATGCGGGGGGCCAAGACAAGAAAAACGGAAAATAGATAGTAAATCAATATTCCACTTAAACCTCAATTTAAGTCGTTTCATTGAAATTAACATCTCCACCAACGATAATTATATAAATTTCTAGTAGACACCGAATCTGATCTCACTTATTAAAATCAATGCTATAAACGCATTAAAATTTAACACACAAAACATAATACAAATCAATGGGACTGGAAAAGGAAATATTAAATCCTTAGGCATAATCCAAATCGATCTTAGAGTCAAAAACTTTTTAATTCCGCATAAATTTCATGTTGTGTCGGATGCGTTCCCAATACCATTTAAAAGTATATTATGTCTGGACTTCCTGAAAACTTATAATGTTACTATACAATATGGACCCAATGAAAACTCAACCCTATTTTCATTAGGACCATACAATTTAAATTATCCAATTAATATCTCACTACTTGAAAGTATAAATAATGACGTGATGACACTACCAGCAAGATCTGAGGTTTTTAGAGCCTTAAAAATTAACAGCGATGTTCCTTATTTAGTTATCCCAGCTCAAACAATACAAGATGGAGTTTATGTAGCTGGTTGTATAGTATCAAAAAGCTCCCCATATGTGAGAATTATAAATACAAGCCCAGAAAATAATTTTTTAAATAAAGTGTCAATTAGTCATGAAAAATTGTCCGATTATGAAATTTTTGGCACATCTAATGTGGACAAAACTAGAAATCATAACTGTTTAGAAAAATTGCCAAACTATTTTCCTGAAATTTGCTAAGACAGAATTAATCCAATTATGTTCAAAATATATTAGAGAGTGATAAAATAAATACAAATAACTTTTATACACAAAAACTTAGGCCCTAATCATGTAAAACGCAGCGCGACGCCAAAGAATAACATTGAAAACACGTTTATGTGTCATAAATATTTTGTAATTTTGTTGTTGCTTTCAACAGAAATTCATGTACCGTCTAAAAATTTTCAACGACACAAGCAATGCAACGTTTGAAATTTTAAATCGCAAAGTGAATTTCTGTAGAAAGCAATAACAAAATTACAAAATATTTATGACTTTGTTTGTGCTTTCAATGTTCTTTGGCGTTTCGCTGCGTTTTATATGATTTGGGCCTTAGAGTATCTGATCACAATCCGGTCTATATTCAAACTTATTATACTCATAAAATAATGAGATAGCAAGGCAAGTTGGAAAACTTGAACAAGATGGAATTGTTGAACCATCTGCGCCTAGTTAAAACAGCCCTATTATGCTGGTACCAAAAAAATCATTGCCAAACAACCCTGAAAAACGATGGCGTTTAGTAATCGATTATCTACAAATAAATAAAAAACTTATAGCGGACAAATTTCCTTTACACAGGATTGAGGATATTTTAGACCAACAGGGAAGAGCAAAATTTTTTGGCTGTTTGGATCTAACATCTGGGTTAAATCAAATTGTGTTAGAAGAAAAATCACGTGATATCACTTCGTTTTCAACAGAAAATGGATCATTTCGCTTCACGAGATTACCATACGGAGTAAAAGTAGCTCCAAACTCTTTCCAAAGAATGATTAATTTAGCATTTACATATTTAGCACCTTCAAGAACTTTTATATACATGGACGATGTTATTGTCACGGGATGTTCAATAAAACACATGCTTAAGAATTTAGAAACAGTTTTCCTAAGATGCAGGGAATGTAATTTAAAATTGCATTCAGATAAATGCACTTTTTTCAGATTTGAAGTAACATACTTAGGGCATAGATGTACCGACAAAGTTATTTTATGACTCAATAAAACAATATTTCCCAGACCAACAAAAGGTGTGGAAGTTCGTCGATTTGTGGCCTTTTGCAATTATTAAAGACATTTCATTCCACAATTCGCATTTTATTCAGTTCATTTATCTAAATTAACTAGAAAGAAAGAACAATTTGTATGGCATAATGATTGCCTTTCAACACCTGAAAAATCGCTACTGTCACCACAAATTCTTCAATACCCAGGTTTAGACACAATTTTCTACATAACGATTGATCATTGCTTCGGTTGTGCTCGTTGAAGATAGACGTGTTCTTTAAGCTCGGCACACGGTTTATTTTTTATAATAAATTTAAAAAAAAGAAAATATAAGAAAACAAAAAAATATATGTATGTACATAAATTAACATACTCATTTTGAGCAAAAATATTTTTTGTTTTTATTCTCGGTGTTGATAAACAATAAATAATAAGAAGAGCACAACTGTAAACAGTAAAGTAAAAAAACGCTTATGAGTGCAAATAATGCAAAAACAATAAAACAGAATGATAGAAACGCATATATCACAGTGAGTGTTAACAAAACAAATGCAGAAATAAAAAAGAATCGATGATAGCAACTTCCTAACGGCTAAACCTATTACTCGCACGCGATCCCTCTCACCCTCTGTTTTTAATAATACGGTTGATGCACTAACAAATATAAAACCTGCAAACCTTGCCTCAACTGCAAAAACAATTTCAATAAGTGATGAAAATATTTACCCCAAATCAGGCATAATAGAAAACTCAGTATCACCTTCTGTGTCTAATAATACGGTTGATTTCAATAAAATAAAAAATATTAAACCTGCAAGCGTTGCCTCAGCGGCAAAAACAATTTTAATGAGTGATGAAAATGTTACCGCCAATTCAGGCATAATGGTAAACTCAGTATCACAGGTAAAAAGCCTAAAGTACAAGTTGGTATTGATAGGTACATAACAGTATTTAAACGGGGTCGCAGCCCAACCTCTTCTGCAGTTGCTTCGGTCCCAACAGTTTTAAAAGAAGGTGCAGCTAATAGAATAAGTTCACAAAATCGTTTTGCAATTTTGGACGAGGAATCCTCGGAAGCACAGAACGTTATAAAATCTTCTAAGTCACCCCCGATATATCTTAGAGAGCAAAACTCAAATGAATTAATAAAGAATTTGATCTCGGTAATAGGTGAAAATTCTTTTTATTTAGCTGCAATAAAGCGTGGTCGTATAAATGAGACAAAAATTCAAGTTAATCGTGAAGATGATTTTCGTAAAGTAATAACTAAATTAGAAGCACTAAATAAAAACTTTTATACATACCAACTGAAGAGCAGTAAAGGTCTCAGGTAGTAATTAAGGGAATTGAATTATGCGTATACCCAGGTGAGATCAAAACGTTTTTAGAAGCGAAGGGCTTCAAAATGTGAGGTGAGATCAAAACGTTTTTAAAAGAGAAGGGCTTCAAAATAAAAAATGTAATAAATATTAAAAATAGAGAAAAAAAATCCTCAGCCACTATTTCGAGTGGAGTTAGAACCCGGCGACGTTAAGCTTAAAAAAACGAAACGCATCCCATTTACAGTCTGAAATGTATCCTGTATAGGAAAATAACGATAAAGGAGCCGCACAAAAAGAATGGCCCCGTGCAATGTTAAACTGCCAAGAATTTGGTTAGGTTAGGTTAAGAAGGGTTATGCGCCCAAGAGCGATATCCACTCGGAGACCAATGAGGTCCATTGTGAATCCCTTTAGTATTGGAGAAAAGAGGAAAAAGAGAAGTAACGAAGAAAAGTAGAAAATAGACCTAAGGTTTGGTACAGATAGCTAAATATCACGTAGGACAAGTCCTCCCTATGGTCCCCCCAACAGAAACATCCATCCTCTTTCCCTGACAAACCCCAGTAGATCGGTTGGATTACATCCAGCGATACACCCCAGTTCGTCGTGAAATCTAGCCCCTCGCTATTTCTGCCTGGGGCCGTGCATCCTAGGACAGTGACACAGTACATGCTCAACCGTCTCTAGCTCCTCGGCATCCCCGCACAGCCTGCAGAAGTCTGGTATCGCAATATCCCATTTACCCATAAAATCCCTAACAGAACAATGCCCCGTCAGGAATCCTCTAAGGGTCCTAAGACTACTCCTTTCCAGTCCTAATAGAACCCTGGTTGGCCCTGCGTCCAATCCGGGCCATAAGGCCCTCGACACCCCGCCATCCGTTCTATCCCTCCAGGACCGATTATCGGCATCACGGAATCTTTCCCTCTGTCCCTTACCTCAAAGTCTAGACTCGAACACCTCTCGCGAGTTCTTCTGCCACCTCGTTGCCATCCACCTTGCAGTGTCCTGGTACCAACCACAGCCTTATTGTGAATGCCAACATGAGCTCTCAGAGCATTGCTATACCGTGCAACCAGACACGATCGCACCGTATAATTTGTCAATGCTTTTAGTGCAGCATGAGTATCGACGTAGATTGTCACCACAGATCCCCCCACGATGTGACCCATTATCACTTCCGTCGCCCTCCAGATGGCTAGGATCTCAGCCTGGAAGACGCTGCACTCATCCGGGAGTCTGAATGACCTTTTCACGTCAGCTCCAGTGTCAGTGTCCATCTTGGACCCGTCCGTATATACTGCCCACCCCTCAAATAGTCCGTTGGATCCACGCCAAACTTCGCTGTTCGGGAACTCCACTGTTGGTGTTACACCGAAGTCCAAGTTCATACTTCTATGATCCGAGATTCCCGCCGGAATACTTTCCTGATCAAGCAGACCCACTTCGTATTAAATCCTTGTGTGGTCATCTCGCCTAGGTTTAGGTTTTTTTTTTTTTTTTTTTTTTTGTTGGGACCAGCACTCAGGGGATGACCCCTACTAATGCAATGCATTGTGTTGGAACTAGGAAAATAGGTTATGGGAAGGAGGAAAGAGGGAGTAGTGTTTGTGAACATTCGACTTGAACTTTTTCATGTTGTAAGTGAGAGGGAAGACTTCAGCAGGAAGGTTATTCCACATACGAACTGTCCGGCCAAAAAACGAATTTTCCCTGTAATGCGTTGTACGATACACCAATGCGTTGTACGATCAACGAAGACTCGTGTAGAGTCTAAATAAGTTGTTGGCAGCCACACTCCTCACATAAAGTTCAATGGGGGACAGATGTAGTAGGATGTCCAACGCCGCCTGTGGCGTGCTTCTCCTTTCACCAGTGATGCCAAGAGATGCACTCCTCTGGGAATTGTTGAGCATCTTCCTATAGCTATCCACTCTCAACGCATCCCACCAAACAGTGCATCGATAGGTAAGAATAGGCCTAACCACCGATGTGTTACTCCAGTTTACCATATCTGGTCTTAGTCCCCAATTCTTACCGATGGAGTTTCTGCATGTGTCGTAGACAGTGAGTCCTCTTATCATCCACTCCTGGATACCTCCTACTGAGGCATTTCCTTAATATATTTACCAGCAAAAATAATGCGTCGTCCGGGATATTGCAGAGCATGGCCGAAAAATATCGTCCGGACCCGGTTATTTATATGGGTCGAAGGTATTGACAGCCCAATCAAGCTTCTCCCTTGTGACTATTTCCTCGACGCAGGCGGACGCATATCGATATCATAGACATTCCGTCCCATTGAGTATCGTTAATACCTCTGTCTTCCGTACACCCAGGAAATTGCGCCTCCAGGAGTAAGGGTAGGGTCTTAGAGCTAGACTCAGTCCATGAGCCGTCATTCCTTTGGACATACCCCAGGGTCGTATAAACCTAGTGGATTGTGGGGTACAATTATTCCATAATATATTTCCGGAAGGTTCCAGTAGGCGCAAAGGAATTATTGTCGTAGCTAAAAGAGACGAATCAGACATTTGCGAAGAGCCCGCCTTTTGAAACTGTTGCTTGTAGTTTGTATAGCCACTACTGCTGTCAAAGCCATAGCTTACAATAAGTTCAGCGTATAAAATGTCAGTTTGTTTTCTCTCCATTATGGAAGATAAAACTTCACTTTGCAGCTTTATTATTCTTTCAGCTGTATGTTTCAGCAGCATTTCTAATGGAACTTTTGCTATTTTCTCGGTAACCAAAACGCCATTAGGTCTGCAATTATATTTACTATGTGCAAGGTCTTTGTATAAAGGATATATATCGCAATTTCGTATTTTGCTTTCATGTCTAATATTGCAATATTGCTCCTTAGAAAAGTTATTTTCTAAAAGAAATGCAAGCGCTTCATCCGCAGATAGCTTAACTGGTGCTGCTGTCGAAACTAGTTTACGTAGTTTGGAAGCTCTAGTTGGACTACTGACAGTTTATTTTAGAACTACTGCCAAATTTAATTGGTCACTCTTACGAGCGGCCATAGCTGCAGCAAGAACTAGTGGTTCAGCTTCGTTATTTTGTTTTTTAGAAAGTTCCATTATATGCCATCGTTTTGATCTGTCCAGTTTTTAATTCAGATGAAGTGACGAGTTTTTCATGAGGCCTTACAGAAGTTTTGCTTTTAAGCCAAACAGCATTTTGCGTCTCAAAAACATGCAAGCACCTATGACTCTTACGCCATTTTCTACCGAGATTTGCACAAAATATTCGTGACTGCTCTTTCAAATGTTGTTTACAATCTTCGGAAGGCTGGCCTTTAGCAATTCAGGATACAAAATGGTCATAAACAACGGCCCGTTTGTCAGCTTCCTTAGGTTTTATGCGCCATAAATTAAATAAATCTGCATTTGGTACGCTGAAGTAACCTGGAAAAATACGCTTTTTTTAAGACATATGCAAGTATATGCAGCTGAAATAAATTGCGAATGGATGACAACTTATGGCTCTATCGAAACGCGTAAAGGTGTTATTATACTTGCTATTTTTTGTATATGTTCTATATTGGAGAACAGTGCTAATATATTTGCATAGGAAAACTGAAAAAAATCTTGAAATGTCAAAAAAATATACGTGTGTTATCGATAAATAATCCTAGACTGTCAAAAAAAATATAAAAATTTGTAACTTAAAATTGACATTTCCAGATTAAATGTTAGCACTGCTGCTAACTTTTTTAGTTTTTGATCGAAAGTAGCGGGTTTTAACTTTTTTTTTTGCGATTTATAGCTTTTTTGACTGTTTTTGTGGGAACAAAACGTGGGCAATATTGTTGGTTTTGTTTACATATTGTATTTCTTGTTCTTTCTCGCATTTTTTGTTTCATTCAGTCAATCCTAAAAAAATCCAATACAAAAAATAGCAAGTATCATAACACCTTAAGTGTTATATCTATCACTTTTAATCATTTTTTTCGGAGCTTAGTGAAGTTGCAATTTATTATTACAGTATATAACATCAAGGTCTTTTTCTTTCCTTCGATTTAACCAAATTAAAAAAAAAGTTGAATATCTTTTTAACTACTATAAAAGCACTCACTTTTAGCATTATTGTTCATTTTTCACTTTTTTTACATGAATTTTTTGAATAAAAACTTTAAACTTAAATACACGTCTAATTTAATATAGTAACTTCCTCGTTTTGTTTAATTAACAAACCTCATGTTTTTGCATTTATAAAATAACGGTAAAGCACCATTGATGCTTTATTCTTCGGGATGCTTTTCTTAGTATGTTTTTAAGTACATAGTGAAAAAAAAATCGAAAACTCCAAGAAAAAAAATAAGTACTTTTGGCCAAAAAAAGGGGAAATTTCCTATAGGGCTATGGTCTGAGAAAGTACAGTCCGTTGTTACCATCCATTCCGCAACAAACAGAGTGTATCCCGTAACCTGAAAAATTCAAACCTTATTCTTATTTATCCACGGCTCTTGGATAAGGGATACGTCCGTCCGAGTGTTGTTGAGGAAAGTTGCTAGTTTGGCAGAAGCTGCTTCGGATACCGGAACCCGACACTACCTCCATTGGTTGGTAAGGAGCCTACCGTTCTGTTTGCCCATTACTGCCAGTATGGCTTCCATCGCGCGTACGTGGAATCCATACTGTCACTATGGACCTGAGTGGCAGTTCAGAGGCTTGTATGACTTCAAGCTTTGGCTCTGGGTTAAAGTCACTGCACTTGCCAAATGTGGTTCTTAAGAATTCCAAGGAATTCTTGTTACCACAGCTGACAACCTTCACACCCTTAACCCAGTCTGCACCATTGAAGGATACATCCTCCTCTTTGCCACTAAATACGGCCAATTCGTCGACGAGCCTACCTTTAACTAGCTGCCATAGATCGGTGCTGATGCTCCCATCTGGATCATTCCGATCGATGACGGCCAACGGAAGATGGTTATCCAGGCTCGCCGACTTCTTCACCCTCTTGTTCGATGAAGAGGGCTGATCAGCGCCAGATCTGACTCTCTTAATGTTCACCTTGTTGTTGTGACCCTTAGGAGCTTCAGCCGATGATGCACCAGACATCTTCATACAGTTCATTACTACCTTAGGTGTCGCTCCTTTGGCCTCCGCAGCTCGTTCCGAAGACATGAGCGCCTTAGTCATTGGGGTAGCACCCTCCAAGTTGCCTACTGTGCGGCAGGTTGATAAAGCCACCAGCCCTCTACTCTTCTGAACAATGTCAGGGTTGCAAGCTGCATCCACCTGCTTCTTCCAGGGAAAGGATCATCCCAGAACGGTACTTACAGCGCCGTAAATTCTTTCAAATTTAGCGACGTTTTGTCGGTGCCATCTCAGAAGGTACCTGTCCCTCGCGGGGAACGCTGAAGCATCTCTCTTCGCCATCTTGTCCAGATACAGCAGAGAATTCATTGTCCAGCTCCGCGCCTTCTCCTCCTTCGTTCGGCTGGTGTTGCTAATACCACGTGGAGGGGCACATGGCATCTCCTCCACGGCGCCTTGCCGAACAAGTTTTGGACAGTCTTCTCCCGAATTTCCTCTTTATTGTCCCCTGGCCAGGCTCTGTAGTCTGACTGTGAGCAGATATACTTTCGATATCATACTCCTCGTCAGAGAGCAGAGTCAGCCGCTTCAACCCCTGAGTAGCCCCGGTTTCACCACAGGAGCCAGTTTCAGAAGACTGTCAGCCTGTAGGTCAGTCAGCACATGTCGCTCTTGCCCAATAATGCTGTCATGAACATGGGTCCGGTAGGGTCAACCCCCATCACAAGCATTGCCCGACTCTCCGACCGTGACGTCCGATCGACCCTCGACTCTACCCTGGTCGATCACCCCATCCCTCGCGTCCTCCTTCCGTTTTTTAAAAAGAATTTGGTCACACTAGGGTATACTGCCATTTAACCCCTGTTTGCGTTGTATATGGAAGATTACATGGTCTAAAAAGGACCCCAATGTAAAAAATGCAGCAACCATGGTGGTTATCACACTGCCAACTATAGAGGATGCCCTGTATACTCTATCGTCAAGCGCTCGGTTGGACCGAAACCTAATCCCCCTCAAATGCAGGTAACAAATCAAGTAAACACTAATGACATTCAGGTACCACAGCCTAGTAATAACAGAACATCATACGCTAAAAAAACCATGAACACTAGTGCAAACAGTAAATACTATTTAATGTGTGATCATTGTAAAGATTATCTGCAAGCAACGAACATTTGTGTTGAAGAGCTCAATCGAAACTTAGTACTTTCATCTATATACTCTCCGTCTAGATTTTCAATATCAAAAAGCCTATGTTATAAATCATTAGGACCCTGTTTCCTAGCCGCTGGCGATTACAACGGTAAACGTACTTTCTGGGGGTCACGGCTCATTACACCAAAGGGTCGTGTTTTGTATAATACAATGTCTAAAATGGATTTAAATGTGGTCGCGAGTGGACAACCAACTTATTGGCCTACTGATCAGCAAAAAATTCCAGATGTCATCGATTTTGGCGTGGTTAAAAACATCCCCGCAGAAATGATTCATGTTGAAGCTTCTTTAGAATTATCTTCTGATCACACACCTACAATTCTTTCCATAGCAAACCCTAATAGAATTGTATCTCCGTCTGATTACTTAGTAACGTCAGCCACACAAATAAATTGGTTAAAATATAAAAAATATCTCAGTACCAACTGCACTGAAAATATTCCGCTTAGAACACCGGAGAATGTGAATCTCGTGTATGTATTGTTAATTTTGACAGTTATCTCAAACAAGCTGTTCAACATTCAAGCATAACCCACAAAAAAACCAAAAACAATAACATATATTCTACAGATGTCTAGCGTCTATTGACTGAAAAAAGGAGAGTTCGAAGAGAGTGGCAATTGCACTGATCCCCCCAACTTAAGACTTTATTAAAAGAGTGCACAAAAAGGCTGAGAAAGTTACTGCAGTCTCAGAAAACGGCTTCCCTGGAAAAATATCTTAAGGGAATTGATGCAACTCCACAATCAGACTACTCATTATGGCGTGCAGCTAGAAGCCTCAATATACCAGTTATCTCTAAGCCACCATTGAGAAACTTGAATGGAAGCTGGGCAAGAAATGATATTGAAAAAGGAAATCTGTTTGCTAATCATCTGAAAAATGTATTTACCCATAATATATTTCACGATATAGCAGTCGAGTTACCGCCTGTAAATGTTAGAGCAGCTATTCCCTTAAGATTCGAGTTTAAAGAAATCGAAAAGGCTATTCGGGATTTAAACACCAAGAAGGCACCCGGTATTGATAAGATCAGTAATAAAATGCTTTTGGAGGTACCAAGTATAGCGAAGAAAATTATTCTTTTTATTTTCAATGCTATTTAACGCCTTCAATACTACCCTCAGGAATGGAAGGTTTCCTTAGTAACCATGATACCAAAGCCAGAAAGGATCACACAAAAGTTGAGTTATACAGGCCTATTAATAATATCGCCGATTTTAAATGAAAATAGATGTATTCCAAACCATCAATTCGGAAGAAAGCATAGCACAATTGAACAAACTCATCGAATAGTTAATGTCATAAGAAAAGCCTTTGAAGAAAAAAAATATTGCTCAGCACTCTTCATCGCTGTGTCCCAAGCTTTTGATAAAGTCTGGCATTAAGGATTATTACTGAAATTGCAGCAAAACTAACCAGCAAACATACACAAGCTGTAAGAAAGCTATTTAGTTGGTCGTCAATTAACGCTGGAGTCCTCTATTATACTTAATTTATACTTTGGACATGCCAACGAACATCTACACCCATACCTCAACATTTGCGGACGATACAGCTTTTCAAAGAGTTCACTCAAACTGTCAATAAGCATCTCGTTACTTACAGGATCATATATTTTAACTGGAAAGGTGGTTAAAACAATGGAGATCAATGAGGAAAAATGCTTCGGGAAACATGCCCCCTTATTAAAATCAATAATCAAATAATACCCCAACACTCGCATGTAAAATACCTCGGTATACACGTAGATCGGCGTTTAACGTGGAAATGGCATATAGAAGCTAAATTAACTCAAATGACACTAAAAGTAATTCCAATTTATTGGCTTATTGGAATAAATTCTGTTCTTAGTCTCGATTGCAAACTTCTACTTTACTTAAAGGCAATTTGGTGCTACGGTATTCAGTTATGGGGCACTGCCTCGGCTTCTAACATCGAAAAATTCAAAGGCGCCAAAATAAACTTCTTCGAATAATAGCTGTTCAATGGACAATTAATCACTTTTGACCATACGTTTATGGAAGAAAATTTATAGTACGTGGTGATCACATTCTTTAAAAAAAAATCCATCAAGTAGTTTAACCAGAATTCAGCTAGAACTGGAAGAGTTTGATTTCGTTTTAGAACATATTAGAGGAAAAGACAATTCAGGAGCGGACGCGCTGTCTCGAATTGACTTTAGTAATATTAAATAATGTAGTGATGCCAGATATATCGAAAAATTTCCCCTTAATTATTAAACCGAAGGAAAAACAAAGTGCAGAATTAAACAAGAAAGTAGATCCTATAAACTTTAAAATTACAAATGTAGAAAATAGAAAAAATGGTACAGTAGTGATCCAGAGTGCAAATATTGAAGAACGTAAAAAAATTAAAGAGGCTATACAAAGCGAAATAAGTGAAGACTATGAAATAAAAGTACCAAAAGAAATTAATATGCAAATTATTATAACTAATTTAAATTTTAAATTAGTTAATAAAGAATTAATTGAAAAACTAAAGAACCAAAATGAAACATTAAAAAATAGTGAATAAGAAATACTAAAAATCTTTGAGACAAAAAGATATAATTTAACAATATTTAATGTAAAATTGAACATAGACAATGAGTCGTATCCGAAAGTAATAGCAGGTCTATAACTTAACGTTGCACAGTGGCGCCATTTGAGTTTTTTCGTTGCAAAAATCATATCTTTTGAACCGAATAAGATAATTAAACAGTTTAAACAGCATATGATAGATAACTGTTCAGCCTATGAAATGAGCGTTTGGAAAGGGTGCTACGCTTTGTAGGGGCCTACTTATGGGTTATCAAAGTTAAAATTAGTAGAAAAATCAATTTTATGGTAACTAAAAAAAATTATTTTTACATTTTTAGATTGTTTTTATTTTTTTTCTTTAGGGTTTTATAATTTAAATTATTACCCAACAAATTAAAAAAAAAATATTTTTTTTTTAAATTTATTTTTTCAATTTTCTGTAAAATATTCATCACAATTCGTAAGAGAAGGTATATCTAAAAGACTAACCATTTCTAAACTATAATTATTTTGTAACTCTATTCGTGACTTTACATGCCGCAGGGAAGAAATATGTGGATCGGAAGATGCTGCCAACATGTTGAAGAGGTCCTCATTTTGCCTTACCCTTGATGCTTTGAATGTGTTCTGCAATCTATATTTTTTATAAAATTTTTTAAGAGACTCCTGTGCTTCTTCAGAAAGCTCTCCAATTGGCAAAGACTGGTACTCAATTTTATCTTTGTCATGCGCCAATATTTTATGGACGGTCGGGGTCAACTTCTTCTGTGGATACATTTCTATTTTGTAGAATTGACATTTTCTTTGCAGTTTAAAACATCCAAGATCGTTCCCAATCTTTTCACGATTTGATTGTCAATTCCAGTGATTCTAGTTACTGCCTCATCATTTTCAAAAAATCTCCTAGAAGTGTTTCCATCGTTTGAGTTACCGTATCCGTGCTTGGGACAGTCTACTTTTAGTCCAACTTGTTTAAAAAAAGCATCCTGTATTTGCTTCTTTCTGATCTTTTTCTTATCCTTTATTGATGTATTTTCATCGAAGTTTTCCTCCTCTTGTGGTAGGGTATACGCCAGATTTAGCAAGAATTCCATACACCTTATCCTTGCGTGCAATGGTGACATTCCATATTCGTAATCCTCCTCAGTTGTAGAATCGTTTTAATTACCAAAGACTCTTTTTGCAAATCGGGCATGACATTGTTGAGGTTGTTCCTGTAAGTTCGTTTACGACTTTTCCGTCAACCATGGTCAGGTGGAACTCGTAATTGCATTCAATATATTTTCCTTCTCCAATTTGCAGCTTTGTAGGCTTAATCTTGCTTATTTGTTCTTCAATGTCCTTCACCGTGGTCCTTATGAGTTTTGCCCATTCCCTTGCAAACTGAAACATTATTGGTCGGCAATAATGCCAAAGTACTGTTTAAGTGAGGTACGTACCTGTTAATTTCAATGAGTAGTTTTTTTCAAACTATTAGATCAAACTACTGTCAGTCAAAACATATAAGGGATGGACGCCATACAATTTCTGCAACCATGTCTTTTTAACCTTTTTTACCTCTAGAAGCCAAACGGGCACGTACGGGCAGATAAAACCTTTTGAATTATATAAAGAAATAATCAAAGAACAGGTTTTGCAAATATGGCAAATATAGAAAAATATAGATTTTTTTTATTTTCCATCAAAGTTGAAAAATAGTGAAAAAACGGATAGTTTTAAAATAGTGATTTACCAGGAGAAACACAAAGCAAACAGTTAATTTTTTTTTTATCATTATACATTTAATAAATACATCAATCAAAACAAACAAAAAATAAGGCGATTCGTTACCTATTTTTCGTGATATTACACCTGAAATCGCAACAAATTGACTAAAAATTGTGTGTTTTTTTGAAAACCGAAAGTCGGTCAACTTTGAACGGTTATATCTTCTAAACTAAAAATGTGATATTATTAAGAGTGGCATATTTGAAATCGTTGAAAAGTTTCCTATAATATGGGTTTATTCAAAACTTCGTCGGCGCTCATGAAAATTTTGATTTTTGCAACCTCGTCTGCTCTACGGGCGCCACTGTGCGTTGGGTGGGATAGATGCAGGGTGTTCGATGGTACAAATATAATACAATATTATAAATATCAAGGATATAACCATAAATCGGTGGACTGTAAGAATGAATATGTATGCTACAAATGTCATGGAACAAGAGTAAAGAATGTACTTAAGAAATAATGATGAAATGTGTCAACTGTATGAAAGAAAACTGAAGATTAAATTTAGGACTTGACGAAAATCACGTCACCAACAATCGCGAATGTCCAGTGTACCAAAATAAGTTAAATTTAAAGAAGAGAAGAATGGGATTATCAACCTAACAATCAAAGAAGATTCATGGAAAATATACCAAATTCGTGTAGAACTGGTGGAGTAATAATATATTTTAAAGACCATTGGAATGTGGAAAAAGTTAAAGACAGCATTAAAGACTCACAATACTGGATTAGTGCGTATATGGTAAAATATAAAAGAACAGCTTTTATAATAGTAGTAATTTATAGATCACCAAGTGCTTCAAAAGCAGAATTCTATGACACTTTCCAAGACTTTGTAGAAGAAATATGTGACACAAACTGTGATATTTTAATAGCCGGAGACTTTAATATTGACTGGGAGCAGGATTTTTATACAAGTAGATTAGAGAGTTTACTTAATGATAACGCCCTTAAACATGTAATGAACGAATATACTAGAATAACACAACGATCAAAAATATGAATAGACTATATAATAACAAATAATGAATCGATTAAACCAGAAAATAATATAAATAATAAAATAGCTGATCATGAATCTATAGACATTTTTATAGAGTGCGAAAATATAGAGAAAGAAAAAAATTTTCGAGAAATAAATATTTTTAAATACAATAAAACTAGATTAAGTTTTTTAGTTATTCGACCTTTTCGATTATAATATATAAATTAAATAATTTTTTTCAAGTTCGAGGTCTGTTTTATTATTTAAATTCTTTATTTTTCAATATTTCGACATCGTTTGGATGTCATCTTCAGGAATCTTGAAAGAAATATAAGTAAACATAAATCCTTTTTTTTTTATGTCACTATACTATTGAACAATATACATATAAACAAAAACAAAAAATTTAAAAAGGTTACAAAATTAACACTTACAACGAGTAAAAAAAAAATACACAACAATTATCTTGTAGGTCTATTATTGCACTAATTGTAGCTTTTCTTTATCCCTTTGTTAATAATATGTCTGTAACTTTGGGCGCAGTTATCAGTGTCACTCTTAAAATTCATTATTTTATGTAACGGTATGTTGATTATGTGTAGCACCTCCAGTGTGTATCATATATTATATTTCTCTTCCGTTTGTAATATTTTAACATCTTCAAAGTTTGGTGTATGTTCTCTTTCTTTACAGTGGGCTACTAGTGCTGTTATTTGTGTCGATATTTTATTTTTACAGTTAATGTCCGATATGTGTCCGGAAATTCTCGTTCTTAATTTGTTTCTAGTAGTGCCAACATATACTTGGTCGCAACTGTTGTTTTCGTTGCCGTTGCATTTTATCTGATAAATTAAATCAGCTCTATCAAATATATCCACTTTAGCTTTGGTGCATGAGAAAAGTTTTCTTATCGTGTTATCGGTCCTCGGTACTATTTTATATTTCTCATCGCTGTATATTTTAGAGTTTTTTACTCTTTCTGATATGCCTGGTATATATGTTATTGTCTTGTATATTTTCTTATTCTACTCGTCGGTTTCTTCAGTCTGCTTTCTAATGTTCTTGTTGATCAAATTATTCATGAGTTTTTCGGGAAATGAATTTTTTTGCAATATGTCCTTAATTTTTATAATATTCTCTCTGTGGAATTGTTTGTCACTAATTGTCAAAACTCGTCGTATTAAGTTAACCGCCGTATTTATTATAATATTCCTTGGTTAACTTAAAAAAAATTCACAATTCTACCAGATGAGGTTGGTTTTTGGTACAAATCTGTTTTTAGTTTATTTCCTCTCCTAATAACTAAAGTATCCAAATAAGGCAGTCGTCCATTTTCTTCTTTCTCCATAGTGAATTTTATTTGTTTGTGAAAACTGTTTAATTATGCCCATGTTTCTTCTATTGCACTTTCATGTATAATCCCAAACAGGACGTCAACGTATTTAGTAAGTATTCTCGGCTTTATTCTTAGTCTTTGTATGCTAGTTTTTAGCAGTTCCTCCATTACAATGTCTGCTATAATTGCAGATGCCGGTGACCCCATTGGAAGTCCCAAAGCAGCCATTTAATATCTTCAGGTATACTTATATTGGTTTTGTGGATCGGGCATCACATTGTATCCTCATGCCCAGAACATCAAGAGATTCTGTTTCCTCAATATTTATACCACCCATACATACAGATGAGGCACCTTGATCCGTCGCGCGTTTATGCGTTAGTACGCAACATTGGGTCTTTCGGGCATTAAATTCGACCCTATTCGCACGACCCCATTCTGAGATTATGTCTAGGTCACGGCCAAGCGTATCATTCATGTTCTGTCTCATAGCACAAACATCGGGCACGCCTGGTCTGTAACCAAATGAATACGAATGGCAAAGGTTGCTGTCATCTGCAAAAGAATAGATAGGGTTGGAAGTTTGACATAAGAGGTCATTTAGAAAAATAAGAAATAGAGTAGGAGAAGGAACGGAGCCTTGCGGTACCCCTGAATGAATCTTGAACTCGTTTGATGAAACCCCATCTATAACAACCCGTATAGTGCGATCTCTGAGAAAGCTCGATATAAATCGAAAGAAATTATCACCGACACCAAATGCAACAAGTTTAGACAAGAGTGCACCATGCCAGACTCTGTCAAACGCCTTGGAAATATCTAAAGCAATTACCTTACTTTCGCCAAAATGGTGAATGGAACGACACCATTTTTCTGATAACAGGGCCAGTAGGTCTCCAGTAGAACGACCTCTACGAAAGCCATACTGGCGGTCGCTTAGTAGGTAAGGTTTGACTCTAAAAATATTACAAGATGGTGATTTACCATACTCTCCATTACTTTGGAAAGTGCCGAACAAATTGCAATTGGGCGGTAATTTTCAGGGTTATTAGCCACTCCTTTTTTAGGAATTGGCGTTACATTAGCAACTTTCCAGCAGACGGGAAATTCACCAGCATGGTATAGAGTGCTGAAAAGATTTGCTAAGGGACGAGCTAGCGTCGAAGAGCACTGCTTCAAGACCACAAACGGCCTCACACCAAGGGTACTACCAGCAACATGGTCACGTATTGCCTCCAAGACCACCAAAACCTGCACCACGAAAGCTTGAGGAAAAGACAGGTAAGCTACATGAACAGGCCAGTCGAAAATAGGAAATGAAAAATACCCCAACAGCAACAACAACCAAATCAATACGGACCACCAAATAAAATGCAACGTAACTACCACATCAGAACACAACCCATGGACTATACACCACAACAAAACATGAACGAAAATTCGAGTAACTACCAGGTAGAAGAAGACACATCGACGGAAGACAACTACCAATTCCCTGAAGAAGGCGGAAGCAACATGGCAACAAAAGATTCCGAAGATAAGAGTAACAAATCTTAGCGATGTTAATTTTTTAGAATGAGGAGTTCCTCATTGCCATATCTAGAGTGCCGAATGAGGAACGGGAAGTTATTAAGAATACTAATAGACACCGGGTCCAATAAGAATTACATAAAAACTGGAATTATAGCAACACCAATAAAAAATAAAAACTCATTCACCGCTAACTCCGTTGCGGGCGATATCGAAATTACACACCACACGAATGCTAATCTTTTCGGTCTTAATAACACAATTTTATTTTACATTCTCCCATCACTCTCATCTTGCTATTCTAGGTAACGATACGCTTAAAGAGCTATCGGCCGTAATAGACACAGAGAACAATATTCTGAGGATCAAAAACCTCATATTTCGGTTTAAGCAATTTCGGTCTCAAGACATAAATAAAATAAGTATTCAAACACAGCACCTTGATTTACAAACTACACAAGAATTGTCAAATATAATAAGACAATTCGAAGACCTCTTCACAGAACCAAATGAAAAGTTAACCTATACATCCAAAGTAATAGGAGAAATCCGTACGGCCTCCGATACGCCGGTTTACAGTAAGTCATACCCTTACCCTATGCACCTCAAAGACGAAATAAATTCACAAATATAAAAATTACTTAATGATGGTATTATAAGACCATCACGATCTCCATACAACTCCTCTGTGTGGGTCGTCCCAAAAAAAAAAAAATAGATCAATCAAATGAAAGGAAATTCAGAATGGTAATAGATTACCGCAAACTAAATTCAGTAACCATATCCAATACCTGAAATCAGTGAGGTCTTGTCACAATTAGGGAAGAATAAATACTTTTTAATCTTAGACCTGAAAAGCGGCTTTCATCAAATTCCTCTGAAGGAATCTGACATTGAAAAGACCGCTTTCTCAGTGAAGAATGGTAAATACGAGTTTACTCGTTTACCATTCGGACTCAAAAACGCACCTTCCATCTTCCAACGAACATTGGATGATATTTTAAGGGACCATATCGGCAAGCGATGCTTCGTCTACATAGATGATATCATCATTTTAGTAAAGACAAACGGAGTCACCTACAGGACATAGAAACTATTTTCAAAACTCTTCGCGATGCTAACATGAAAGTGCAAGTCGATAAATGCGAATTTTTAAAAAACCTTGTAGAATTCCTTGGCTTTTTTATCATGTCTAAAAACGGTATAAAAACAAATCCAGCAAAAGTGGAGGCAATCACAAATTTCCCTGCACCAAAAACATTAAAGGACTTGAGATCCTTTCTTGGACTTTCAGGTTATTATAGACGTTTTGTCAAGGACTACGCTAAATTAGCGAAACCCTTGACAACCCTTTTAAGGGGGGAAGGGGGACAAGCGTCCAAAAACATCTCGAAGAAAACGCCAATAAAACTCAATAGTGACGCAAAGGAGGCTATGGATAAAATAAAAGCAGCACTCACAGAAAAAGTTATACTTCATTACCGTGATTTCACTAAGGAATTCCAGTTGGCAACGGACGCATCGGAGTACGCCATAGGAGCTGTACTGTCTCAAAACGACCGACCAATAACGTTCATATCCAGGACTCTTAGTAAAGCAGAAGAGCATTATGCCACCAATGAGAAGGAGATGTTGGCAATCATCTGGGCACTCAACTCATTAAGAAGCTATATCTATGGTTCAGCAAAGGTTAAAATAGTTACGGACCATCAACCTCTAACGTACGCGCTAAGCAGCAAAAATAATAACAACAAAATGAAGCGCTGGAAAGCTATTTTGGAAGAGCATAACTACGTACTGCACTATAAACCTGGACGGACAAACCTTGTTGCTGACGCTTTATCGCGACCTCCTCAAATAAACTCAATGACTACTACAGTCCATAGCGATAATACTTCGTCACATCATCTTATACCAATAGCTGACGAACCAATAAACGTTTTTAAGAATCAAATTTTTCTGGGACTGGGCCAGAATCCCTCATATAAATTTCAAATAATATTTCCCACCTATCACCGGCACATAATCTATGAAACGGATTACACAGAACAAAAATTAATAACCATTCTTAAAAAATGCCTTAATCCCTCAGTCATAAATGGGCTGAACGCCACTTAATCCATCCTTGGAAAGATACAGGAAATATACAGATTCACTAGGAAGATTGTTACGGACGTAACAGATGAAGGAGACCAGGAAAAGGAAATACTGAACGAACATCAACGCGCACACCGTTATGCTACTGAAAACAAGAACCAATTAATTGAAAGAGTTTATTTCCCAAAAAATGGCCGCTAAAATCAGGAAAATAGTCAGTCAGTGCAAAATTTCTAAAGAACAAAAATATGAACGATATCCACAGAAACCATTACTTAGCGAAACGCCGATTCCCGAATACCCTGGACAGATAGTTCACCTTGACATCTATCTTACTAACCAAACCGCAGTCTTAACAGCCATAGATAAGTTTTCCAAGTATGTAACGGCGAAGATTATCAAATCCAGATCAACACAAGATATCAAGGCCCGAATGGATAATTATAGACAACGAAAAATCACTCGGATCTGCACCGATAAAGTATATGCTGGAAGATAAATTCGGAATCAAAATATTTAAAGCTCCGCCTTACACTAGTACTGTAAATGGACAAATCGAAAGATTCCATTCGACACTTTCCGAAATAATGCGGTGCGTGAGAGCAGAAAAAATACACGATTTTTTCAAGGAATTGCTCGAAATATCTATTAGCAGGTACAACTATTCCATCCATTCTACCACCGGGAAAAGACCAGTGGATACGTTTTTTGGAAGAGTAAATCCAGACAAACTCATGGACGAAAGGAAGAACAACATACAAAAACTAAGGAAAAAACAGGAAGCAGATTTAGCCTTTCATAACAAAAATAGAACACTTCCTAAGCAATACTCCCCTGGAGACACAGTCTATGTGAAAACCAATAAAAGAATAGGGACTAAACTATCACCTAGATATAAGCAAGAAAAAGTAGCAGAAAATCTCAATAGCACAATTAAAACTGTAGCCGGTCGAATAGTCCACAAAAGCTTGATAAGAACATAACATTCCTTTCATTTACAGGTTCCTTCTACAAATCATAAAAGCCGAAATACAGATTCTCGACTACACCAACTCTGAAATAGTGACATTTCAAACGGGTCGAAAGTTAATACAAAACGGAACATTCAAATTAATACACATAATCGACATCGGAACGTATGAACGAGAACTAAAGGCCTCGTTACTCTTTACGTAAATGTTGCGGATACGTAAACGTTGCGGTCGACGTCAATGATTGGTAGTTACTAAAAATACGTAAACGTGTCATATGTTCTTAAAGTGTGTTAAAAAAACAAAGAGAATGAAATAAACAATTTTGTTTTGTTTTGATTTTGCACTCAGTGTTAGTTTAAAGCATGTTGTTAATGTTCTTGTTTGAAATCGCCAATACATAACGATATCGACGGTTTTCTAAAAAAGAAGTAAAATATATGTGCATATGTATATTCACAGATATGTTTGTATGTACAGCACTGAAAAATGCTATAACATAAAAACTTTTGATATGGTGTTTTTGCACCTAAGCAGCTAGTTAAGGAGTTATGGACCTTAACATTTTTTTAAGACTTTGTTAATATCTCTTTAAGTACAAAGTTGACCTCACTTATATGGGTATCAGTAAAAAGTGCTACTAAATCCTCGCCTATATATGTGTATACACGGTGATAAATTCCGGAGATGCCCGGGGAAAACAGTCCAAATTACTGCAAAAACGAGTTCACAAAAAAGTACCAAGAGTATGAATTTTTACCCTGTTTGCCCTAAAATGTACTTTATTTCTTTGCTACCTTTATGTGAAAGAATTTAGTATTTGTTATATATGTATGTCCCTAGTGATAGTTTTAGCATGAAATAATTAATAGCCTTTGAAAGAATTCTTTCTTTCAAACAACTACATTTAAAACATAAACAAACTTTAGAATTTGTACGAATGCAGTTGTACGAACGAAAGAATTCTTTCGCACATCGGAAATAAGAAGTAAATTTTTCAAATTTTGCAGTATATATGAGCTTAATTAAAATATCCCAAAAATTCCTTATATTACCCATTTTAAGGGGGTAAACCTTAAAGGTAACGACTTTCAAAATGTACTTTTATGCGACAATGTAAAATTCATTCAAACATCGCCAAAATATTTAAAACAAAGTTTTACCCTGTTTTGTCCCTTTAAGTTAACATTTTTCAAACCTATATCCCTAATGGTAGCTTAAGCCAAAAAAATAAATTTACTTTTAAAATTTTGTAGTTAAAATTGATCAAAATTGACCTGAAATTTGCCTTTTTAATGCCGATTTTCCGATTAGGAATTCGTACGAAAAAAATTTAGATTTATGATTGTAGGGTTATTTCCAAAAAATCGGTTTTTGCTAATTTTTAACAATTTTATTCCTCCCTGCTCCAAAATTCCGGAAAAATATAAAATATAAATATAAACTAATATACATATATTTATATTAATTTATATATGTATATGTATGTATGTATGTAATGTTTATATTCTTTAAATTTATATTTTAAAAAGAGAATCTTATTAATAAAATCTAAAAGTAAACCGCCGGCTTATACGTTTTGTTGACAACACTGCTTGAAAACAAAAATAAAATTGTTGAGAGCGGATACGTAAAAACGGAGAGAAATTTTAATTTTATCAGGTTCGTCCGCAACGCAACGTTACGTTTACGTAAGAGTACCTATTTATACATAGACTTGGTAATGAAAACGGAACAGCTGATCATCAACGTATACGTTTACTTGATAAGTCGAATAAAGCCCTTCAAAAAGTATAAAAGATCAATTAACGAAATTGGCATCGTATGGAAACGGATCGCAGGCTCACCGGATCGAACAGATTTTAACATTTTGGCAGATAAAATAAATGATAACTTACGACAAACGGAGAACCAAATTATTATAAACAGACTCTTTGAACGGAAACTTAACGAACTGACAAACTTGACGAACCAGATAACTAGGAACATTCAAACTTACGACATAGAAAACAACGCTGCACTTAAATTTAAATTTGAATTACAAATACTTAAAGAAGAAGTATCTAACATTGAACAGGAATTATTATGGTCTAAAGCAGGTATTATAAACTCTTTCCTATTCTCTCATAACGAAATGGAAATCTTAAGCGAATTAATTGTAGAACAAAATTTTCCTTACAATAATTTAGAACAATGCTTAAAATTTGCGAATATTAAAGTAGCCTCAAATAATTCCATTTTATTATATGTAATAACCTTGCCTAAAGTAAAAAAACTTCATTGTGAAACTATGTTAATTAAACCTATTAAAACAGGAAACACCATTATAAAATTAGAATATGAAACTATAATGTCTTGTCAAAATCAAATATTTTAAATAAGAAAACCTTGTCCAAGCTATGACGAACTAAATCTATGCCAAAAAGAAAATATAGAAGAAATAACTAACACAAGTTGCATACCCAATCTGCTTAAAAGTAGCCCCTCCACGTGTAAAAATAATCTCGACGTCCCTTCCTTGGAAGTAATCCAAGATGGTATTCTTTTATTTAACCAATATAATAGTACAATACTAGTGAATGGCAACCATGTTGACATGCATGGGGCGTTCGTAGTCCAATTTAAAAATGCCACTATTACCGTCGGTAATGTTTCGTTCTCCCATTATGAAAAGGAGACATATAGACCACTTCCTGCTATCTTAAGCTCATTAAATTCAACACACTACTTTGAAGAAACTTTGTCCCTCCAACTTATCTACTATTAATTTGTGGGAAAGTTCATTTGCTCTACTAATATGCGTAATAATTGTAATTGTCATCGTTTCCAAATGCGCCGCAACCAGAAGATACGAATTTAAATCCACCCAACCTGGCATTTCTCCGATTTATTCGGAAATACAAAAAAAAGCTAACACATTAGAATACAATAGTGTAGAACTCGGTCAACCAATTCCCCTTACAAACGAGGACGTTTGCATCTAAGGAGGAAAGAGTTAACAAACTTTTAATTAAAAATTGCTTTTTCACTTTACCTGGAAATTTCACAACTTGTGTCATTGCACTTTTTTTAATAAAAACCTGGATTTTTATGATTAATTGCGACTCGTGTTAAATTAACTCATTTAACACCAATATTTTAAATTGAAACAAATAAATGCTGACTATGCGTCTACATTTATTTGTTTAATTCTTGTGCGCGGTTTCTTCGTCATAGTTACCACTAATAAAATTAGTTTAAACAAGTCTTTGTAAAAGACAACTCAAATATCGTAGTAAAACAGAAGTGACACAGTTTTTCAAGCGATTTATTTCTTTTGTTTTGATGAAACTTGATTACGAAAAGATTCTTTAAATTATTGTTGACGGTGAAAGATTGAAAGTAAAGCGTTATAAAGCATATCCAATTTCTCTGTTCTTTTTCTTGTTTTTTCTAATAATTATATTATTCCATTATACCATTTGAATACCTTTTTGATTTCTTAATAATTTTACTACATTTAATAGTCTTGTTGAGGTCTTGTAGAAGGTTTTTTTTCATTCGTCTCAAAAAATAATCTTCATCTGAAACATTACTCGAACGAAATGTTCCTGAGTTAAGAAAAGCGTATGTAAGAGTACCGGCTTGTTTTTTTACACAAAAGAAAAAATAAGACATATTTACTGTGTAAAAACAAGTTTTCGATTAATTGACATAAATTATTCGTTAATCGATAATAAGCAATTTTAAATTATTCGACATTTAATCGACCAAAATTAATCGATTATTTAAACAACGGTTAATCGTTTGAATACCCTAATACATACATCTCCATATAAGAAATTACTTCAAAATAACTTCTGAAGCGCATACTTAAAACGCAATGTACAACTTAATTTGAATTAGGTGATTTCTGAAGAAGAAAAGAATAGTCCAATTTAGAGTAGTTTTGATAGCAGCCCTCGTATTCAATAAACAATACGAGTATTTAATAAAGCTGAAGAGGGATAAACACAAAATAAACAAGATTTATAAGAGCGAGCGATTCATTAGATTCATGTTGAAATTTTATATTCCAGCTCTTTATAAAATATTAAAAAAGGCAGTTTTTCTAAAAATGTAGAATAAATGCCTTTTTGATTATATTGATTAAGGCCCCTTGGAAGGATACTAACAAAAACACCAGATTATTTTAAATAAAAGTGGGTCTTTTGTAATATTAATATTTTATATATTGAAGAAATTTTCTGATCCCATACAGATTCATTATAGGGAAGTTCAATGGTATTTAAATTTATTAAAAAGGATATACAGTACTTTTCGCATATCTTCACATCCTTTAGTTGCAGCCAAATCGTGGACTATATCGCCAATGTGACTATAAGCCTAATTTAGTTCAGAAAGCCACATTAAATCGCTAAAGGCAATTAATGTAATATTGTTCTATTGCGTCAAATGGGAAACACTTAAAAGAGAGGAAACCCCTTAGTGTAGAAAATGTCAAGGGGTTTTCCACAGTGCAACTAATTGTTACATGGAGCCAAAATGTGTCAAATGTGATAAATCACACGAAGTTGGTAAACATGATCTCCCCAATGTCAAAATAAATTAACGTGAAAAGATATTCTGTGCCCTCTACAACAAGTATGGGCACCCAGCCTCGTATAAGGGATGCGAAAAATATAAGGAACTACAAAGAAGAATTAGAGCTAGAAGACATGAAGTTTCACAAAAACAACAACAAACCTTAATAAACAAAAACAATAATTTAAGCTTCTCTAATGCTTTAAAAACTAATAATAATATAAGTATTAATAATTCTAACAATTCTTTTAATAATAACTTTTTTGCCGATCTCCAAAACACTATTCAAAACTTATCCAACCAAATATCCAATTTTTTAGAAACAGTTACAAAAGCAAGCATTAAGAATAGATGCTCTACACTCACTTTTACAGGCGTAATGAACAATAGACCTAACAATGAAAATATAACCTTAAGAAAATTAAATATTATTCATATTAATGTAAACTCAATAATAAAATTAAATTGAAGATACGATTTACGAAACTTTATTAATAAAAATAATCCTGATTTGGTTCTTTTAAATGAAACTAAGATAAATCCAAAACATTAAATTAATTTTAATAATTATAAGTTTATAAGAAAAGATAGGTGTGGTGCTTTGAGAGGAGGCGGAACGGGTATTCTGATTAGGGAAGATTTGAAATTAAAAGAGTATAAGAACGACCCAATAAAAAATGGAGCTTCGAACGAAGCAGGCTTGTAAGGGAGAAACGTAAAAGTTTCGCTTACCATATCGCTTACGGAAGACATGAATTTTATATGACGAGTTACCATTTTGAAGCAATACATTTTTGATACAGAAAGAGCTTTATTCAGCGCATATAAAAATTAGTGAAGGTAACGATCAGCTTTGCTGAATTATTTGTTACCGTTATTCCTTAATATGCTCCCTTACAAACCTGCTTCGTGGGAAGGGAATGTCGTGGCTCTTCAAATTTTATATATATTTTTTTTAATTTATTAAGCATTCGTTCACGTACCATACTGCATCTCCGTATTTCTTATTGCGTAGCGCAGTGCATCGCAAAACAAGAAAAATCTTTTATTGGGGAAACAGTTAGTTGATTTAGGTTCTTAGAGACATGCATTATAAAAATGCCTTTATCATCACATAAAAGTATGTTTATTATATCTGCGTACTACCCATCTGGCAACAATAATATTAACTTCAAAACTGAACTCCAATCTCTTTTTAGACCTTACAGCTAGAAAATGAGGATAATTTTTATTTACTGGCCGGGGATTCAAACAGTAAACATATTGTTACGTTTTTACTTAATAAAACGCGTTAAGGTTTATTCCCTTTATAATTAACTTTTGAGTTCTTTTAACTGCAAATCAAAATAAATACACACACGAATTCCACTTAACAAACTTTATTGAAATTAATGTTCACAAAATTTAACCACTATTGTAAGTATCGATTTGAACCGTTTAATGCCTCCAATCAAACTAAACTAATCATTTATGAGTTAGCCTGTATTTATGGTTCAAAACTATTCCTAGTTGATTCAAGAACCGTCTAGTAGTTTCTAGAAAATTGTGTTCGAATTATTTAAAATCTAAAGTCTACAATTACAATTGCTAGAAAATTTAGTTACAGTGGCGTTCATAAAAATAGTAACTAATATGACATAAAACTATAATTAACAAGATAACTTATAACTAAAACCATAAATAATTCTTAGACAAATTTAATTTCGTAACAATATGAATTGTGTGAATACAACAAATAATTTCAAGGGTGTGGCATTATATAATTGGATGTCTGATAACGAACTAAGATTTAGGTGCACTTTATATGCTACAGTTTCTCCGTCGTACACAAGAAGTTCTTCTTATTTAGATTTGTGTATTGCAAATAGTAGAATCCTCCTCCTCAGGGAAAATAAAACAACAAATTGTTTGAAAACTTTAGACTACGATATCGACCACTATGCTCTGCAAATTCAAATCTTTAAAAATTCACAAAGGGAACCATTTAACCTCCTTAAAGCAGAATTTGAACCTATCCTTAATTATAAGAACACCAAATGGGACATGTTCACTGAAAGTTATTACTGACTCAGTACAGAGATACCCATTAATACCAAATAAAAGAAATCTATCAAATATGGAAATTAATTTTCATTTAAATAGAATCAGCAACCTATTGATAGATTCAATTAACAAAACTGTAACAAAATAAGACAACAAAAACCATCTAATTATATTGTAACTTCAGTTATTAGAAAATTACATTTGGAGAAAAGCAGAATTTTGACAAGAATTAAAAAACATAATAGGCTGGAATGTGTAATTTCCCCTAATGAACTTTTTTTCTCGCAAAAAATAGTCTTAAGCTTATTAGGAAACATTTACAGGATAACTATGTAAATTCGATCGATGATACTTTTAGGCAAAAACTTTTAAAATTAAGTACTTACGACTCTTCACACACGTTCTCATTGGTAAAAAAGCAATTCCGCAAGCAGACATCTTTAGATCTTCTAAAAATCTCATCCTGTAATGTAGACTTGCTTAAAAGTGCGAATATTGATCAGCTAACGCTTGAAACCGATCAAAATAATAAGTATATAATACGAGACAAGAAAAATATTGTTAATGTTTATGGAGCATATTTATAATCGGTGCATGCGTCAAAGGATATAGACTCAAATAATAACACTCATTTGCAAGTCAATGACTTTTTTATCCAGTTATTAGAATCTAAAAACAGGTATGTAAATAGTCAGACAACCGTAATGCCATTTAATGATCGCACAAAGCCATTGAGCTTAATTCTTCCAGTGCTAACGAATATCTCGTCACAAGAGATGAGATTTTATATATCTTTTCGAAATTAAGACCAAAACTATCATCTGGGATGGATAGCTTACCAAATATAATATTAAAAAATATTCCAATAATATTGATCTACGAGTATCTGACATTATTTAATAATATATTTAATAACGCATATTTTCCAGACTCTTGGAAACTGGCCCAAATTGTCATAATACCAAAAAAGGGAAGGATAACACCGATCCAAAAAATTACAGAGCCATTAGCTTGCTACCAAACATAAGCAAGATTTTTGAAATATGCACTATTTGCGAAAAGTTAAAATTTATGTGTGATAAACAATTTGGTTTTAAGTTTAGGCACTCTACAGTGCATGCAATAAATTTATTAATTTCTAATGTTAATTGGAACTTAAACAAGGAATCCTGTACTGGTGCTTGCCTTATAGATTTTGAGATGGAATTTGACAAAATTTGGTTGCCCACTTTGATATTCAAGCTATCGAATTTCAACTTTCCTACTCATTTAGTCTTTCTTGTGTATGAAATGTTGATTCAGAGAAAATTTGTAGTAGTATGTAGTAAAACTAAAATAGGTTCAAAAACTTTTAAAATGCTCAATGGCCTTCAGCAAGGGCCGTAAACCCGCCAATTTTACTCAGCTTATATATATATATGGACTACTAATTAAAGTCGAAAACATAATAGGTTTTGCGGATGATATATTAATTTACCATTCTCATAACAAAATGGACGAAATTAATAAAAAATCTGCAAAACAATTTTAATGTAGTGGAAAAGTTCGGAACATGAAAATTAATGTCGACAAATGAATCTATACTTTTTCGCCCTCCAGTCGGCAAATGTAGCTGCAACGTAAAATCCAATTGGAGAAAATTTGAAATAAAGTCGTTTCTAAATGACAGAAAAATTCCTACAAAGGACGTAGTCAAATATTTAGGTATTTATATAAATAAATTTTTACATTTCAACTTCCACGTTAACATACAAATAGAGAAGGCCAAAAAATCGTTTTTATTTTACAAATATTTATTTTATTCAAGGTATGTAAAAAAAGAGGTTAAAATCTTATTATATAAAACGTTAGTTCGTCCTACCATAACATACGGATGTTCAATTTGGTTTAATATCTCGCCATCGTATATGGAACGAATAAGAAAGTTTGAAAGAAAATGTTTACTTCACTCAACTAGTAACAACACTAAATTTATTTCTAATAAAAAATTATATAACGCTGCAAACATTAGCAGAATAGACAACTTTATTATACAACTTATAAGAAATCACATCTTAAAATGCATGGAATATACCACTAAAAATTTAATATTTGCCACCTATTATAGTGATGATCAATATATATCAAATACACTAATATAGGGTTATGTTCCTCCTGAAGCGTTCATATATCTAGATAAAAATGGTTATATACAAAATGAAGGGGGAATTCCAATATTTTATCACTTATATAGAAGGACTAATAATAAATCATTTACAGCCGTATTCATAACGAAAATTTGGCATGAAGTTAGCACAAACTTTATTCATAATACACTTACCAAACTCTGGCTAACGATTTGCTAAACTCTTGTCAACAAGCTGCCAAACGTTTGCCAACTTTTGATAAACAGCTGTTTTATGTTGAATAATTTTGTTTGTTTTTTTTTTAATATACTGTTTTTTTTTAGTTTAGAGTCCTTTTTTAAATATATTTTAATTTAAAAATATTTAAAATTTTTATATAAAGAGTGAAAATAAAAAAAAATTAAATGAAAAGACAAAACCAGCGATGATTAATGCAAAACGTGTTGCATTTTTGAGTATTATAATGTGGCATCATTAATATTCAGAGTTGATTTATTAAAAGTTAGCAGACGGATAAAATTTGTTATTAATAAACTCTGTGCTAACAAGCTGCTAAGCTTAATCGGCATTCTAGTTAGCCGCTCGTTGTACGTAGTGTACAAACTGTGGCTAACTTTTTGTTATGAATACGGCTGTTAATATTTACGGTATAAATAACAATTAAATAAGATAAGATACTAGCATTTCGGAACTGGATTGCAAGGAGCGAAATATGAGCAGATATTGGTGGATTTCAAACTAAAATGTTTTCCATTTTTGTATCTCCTTTTACATTTACTTGACTAATTATTTTTTACACTCATAATAGAAATACAAGTAATGTTTTTTTCTAAACTTTTCATTGCAACAGAAACATAGGCTGGTATATATATTGATTACAATTTAATATAATAAGTTGAAAAAAAAACAAAATGAAAATGTATTATAAAATATGCTAGATTGTTCGCATAGCATTCGCTTATTAACTTCGAACAGAGAAAGTTGTTTTATTGAAAAATGTAATAGTTACCATGATACCAAAGCCAGGAAAGGATCTCACAAAAGTTGAATCATACAGGCATATTTGCTTATTATCTAATATTTCAATGATATTTGAAATAGTGTCAAAATTAACACTGATTTTAAATAAAAATTTTTGTATTCCAAATCATCCATTCGGTTTTAGCAAAAAACAGCACAATTGAACAAACTCATCGAATAGTTAATGTCCTAAGAAAAGTTTTTGAAGAAAAAAAAAAAATAAATATTGTTTAGTACTCTACATTGATGTTTCGCAAGCTTTTGACAAAGTCTGTCATAAAGGGTTATTACATAAATTGAAGAAAAACTTACAAGCAAACACCTGTTAGAAAGCTTCTTAGTCGGTCCTTAATTTATTATTAAAGAAGGCGAGTTTTTAAGTTCTCCTCAGCTAATTGACGCTCACAAGGCAGCATGCTGGGCCCTATTACACTAAATTTATACTTCGGACATACCAACGATCAACTACACCCAAACATCAATATTTGTGGATGATACAGCTTTTCTAAGCGTACACGAAAACTGTCCTGAAGCAAAGTAGTTTAAACAATGGAGGATAAAGGTCAACGAGAAAAATGCGTACATATAACATTCACATTGCGTCGGGAGACATGCCCTCCTTTTACAATCAATAATCAAATAATACCTCAAAAATTTTTTCTATTTTTATTCTGGTGGGAATCGAACCCGCAACTCCGGCACTGATAGACTAGGTCATTACCACCTAGCCTGCCGCAGCACCCTTCTATATAAAATACCTTGGTATACATCTAGATCGGCGTTTAAAGTGGAAATTGCAAAGCCACTTTTTGCAAACACTGTTTTTTTGCAGACTACCGTTAATGTTATTCTCTTACATTGCTTTAAAACCAAATCATCCAAATTTATGTTCCTAAACGCCGTCACAATGCAATACAAAGATTAAGCCAGTGGAAGAACGTTGCAAGTTACTAACAACATCAGTAGTATGTTTAAACCGGTTCGGTATCACTGTTTTCATACAAATTTTGGATAATGCCTGGATGGGAGTATGTGATCATTTCAAATAGAGAGTGATATAAATATGATGTAATTTAATCCATACAAAATATGATTCATGCCTAGATGGGAGTAAGTAATTATAATTGTATATGAAAAATAGTTTTTATTTCTCCGTCCGTCCGTTTGGATGGCTGGTTTGGAAATAAAATAGTTGTGTTTGTATCGTTAAAAAATTAATTTATATGTAAAAATTAAACAAATAATATAAATCGGACTACACAGTGTTTTCATCCCTGGATGTTTTGTATTAAGCCTTTTGTATATTAAGCATATGTTTCGCTACAGCTGATTGATTTACTTAATAAGATATTCGATATGTTCGATACATTGGAGAGATATAGCAATATGCATATGTATTTCCTAAACCCTTACAAAGTTTTATTTTCAAATCGTTAACATTATTGTTGGAATGTGAAATAAATAATACTTGGCAATTGCCAACTCTTTATATATTTTTTATAACAACACTGTAATTAATATTTTGACATTATATTTTATGTATCATTTTTGTATACTGACATTTTTGTAGTAATAAAGCTTTGAATTGAACTCCACGCGTACACATCCAGGGAATGGCAAATGCTAAGGAAATGTGGGAGAAATTAAGAGCTTCTTATGACGACTCCGGTCTAACTAGATGTTGCGGTTTATTAAGCAAACTCACAACTACACATTTGACACAATAATAGCCACGGCACAGAAGTTGAATGAGATCGGTATGGCGGTACGCGATGAATGGGTAGGCAGTTTATTATTGAGTGGGTTACCTGAGCATTTCACTCCAATGATCATTGCATTTGAAAGCAGCAATATTGCAATAACGGCTGACATAATCGAAACGAAACTTAAAGGATTTTGATATTTATAATAATGCTAGTGGTCAAACAAAGTTCGTAGATTCGAATTTGTACAGTAAGCAAAAGCACAACAAAGATTCATATGTTCATAAGAACATAAATACTATTGTGCGTTTCAAGTGTAAAAATGAAGGTCACATAGCAAAAAATTCCAGAAGTAAAAAGTTTTATCAGGGAAATAAAGCTGTTACTTTGACTGCAGCCTTTAATTCGCAATACGTTTATGAGGAAGATACTTGGCTGGTTGATTCTTGTCCAACAGCACATATGACAAAAAATGGAAATAGTTCTAAAAACTTTGTCGAATTTACTTCTGATGAGAGTATAATGGTGGCAAACAATACAAGTTTTAAGGTGATGTTGTTGTAAAATTAAAATTGAACAACAAGTTTCTGGATGCTGTTATTGAAAATGTTCTTTATGTGACTCAAACTTGCACAAATCTGATCTCAGTCAGTTAGTAAAAAAAGGATGCAAGATAAAATTTTTAAGTGAAGAATTTATAATTGAAAGTTCGGGAAAGGGCATTGCGACTGCCACTCTTCAGAATGATGTATATAAACTGGAGCTTCATTCATCAAAAACCAATTTCGTTTAAAAAGAAATTGAACGCTATCGATTGTACGTCCCCGTATTAAAGAAATTACATGTAAGTAGAAATGTAATATTCATTGAAAACCAAATGTATTTTTCGGAAGACAAAACTAGTAGTATTGAAAATTGTCAGAAAGTTGGAGAGTCTAATTCTTCAAATGATGAAAATTAAGTGAGGAGTAGGGTAGAAGAAAATTTAAATCATACTTCGTTTTTCATCTACTGATATTTCAGGAGATAGTGAGGACGTAACTGATCATCAAGATTTTCACGTGCACCTGATAGAAGTGACTTTGTTGCGTATGCAGCTATTTTTAGTAAAATAGAGCCAGAGAGTTTTTTGAAGTAGTTAACTCTAATGAAGCAAATTTTTGGAGAGAAGCAATAAATGAGATTAATTCATTGGTTGAGAATAACACATGGTCTATTGTAAACTACACTGGGAAAGAAAAGAAACTCTCCACAAAATGGGTATTTAAGCTGAAATGCGGCGAACGTGGTAATGTCGCTCGTTATAAAGCCCGATTAGTAGCTAAGGGTTGTTCACAAAGGTCTAACATAGATAACACCGAAACCTATTCACCGACCATAAGGTATTCCTCACTTCGCTTCTTGTTTTCGTTAGCGGTTGAATTGAAATTACATATAAATCATCTAGATGTCTGTACTGCGTTTCTACAAGGAGACCTTGATGAAAACATTTATATTAACATGCCTGAAGGTTTCAACATACCTGATGGAAAAATCTTAAAAATTAATAGATCAATATATGGGCTAAAACAGTCATCCAGGATGTGGAACATTAAGTTAAGCGAAACGTTAAAGAATCTTGGCTTGGTACAGTCAGAAAGTGACCAATGTATTTATTCCAAAATTGAAGACGAAAATATAATTATATTAGCGATTTATGTTAATGATATTATAATTTTTTGGGACAATAACCATCAACAAAATTTATTAGTCCGTAAACTAAAATAAACGTTAAAACTTAACTACTTTGGCGAAGCAAAATCATTTCTGGGATTGCGTATACAAAAATCAGGAGGAAATTTAACAATAGATAAAACGGCATACATTCGAAAATTAATAGACCGCTTCTCAATGTCAACAAGTAATCCTGTAAGCAAGGAGCAAAGTCCCAAGAAAGAGAAAGAACAACTCGAGATGGCAAAATATCTATATAAGGAACTAATTGGAAGTTTGTTATTTGCTGCGCAGTTAACAAGACCAGTTATTTGTTACACAGTACAATTTTTGAGCCGTTTTAATGTCAACTATGGCATACAACATTGGCAGCCGCCAAAACGAATTATTCGTTATTTTAAGGGAAAAGGAAACTCTAAATTAGAGGGCTACTGCGATGCCAACTATGCAGGTGACTTGGACAAAAGGAAATCGGTCAGTGGTTTTTTTGTCCATGAAGCAGGGATCACCAATCAGCTGGGCATCGAAAACAGCGTTGTCTACAGAATGCAATATGGCTGAAAGGATGAGCTATTGAGAAAACAGTCTGATCCAATGAAAGTATACTGCGATAATCATGCGGCAGTACATCTTACTCTGAATGAGTTATATCATCCTAGGACGAAGCATATTGATGTCCGCTACCATTTCATCTGGAATGGAGGCCATCCCCATTACAAATCCTATCAGACTCTCGAGTCCACAGTCCGAGACATCCCCTTATGCGCAGCTACCTCAGCCTGCTGTACTGTAGACGGGGATAGTGGTACAGAATATGCTCAACTGTCTCTAACTCCTCCGGGTCCTCACACAACCCGCACATATCCGACAAGTTGGATCCCATCGTCATCCCTATCCTGCCTATCATGCAGTGGCCCGTGATAATTCCTTTCATAGTCCTTACGCAGACCCTACTCCTGCCCAGCAGCGCCTCCAAATCGGACTTCGTAAGCACCGGCCACAGCGTCCGTGATACCCGGCAGTCCGTTTGGTTCCCCCAGGCCCGAATGGTCGCGCCCAGAATACAATCCCTGATCCTTCCCAAATAGAAGCCTGTTGGAGGGCTAACAGCCTCCATACAGTTATCCATCTCTGAGCCCTGTCTTGCTAACTCATCAGCCACCTCATTGCCGTTTATGTTGCAGTGACCCGGCACCCATGCTTATGTTTAACATAAACTTTTGTGCTGTTTTCACAACACAAGTGATTGAACGTGTAGTAAAATTTATATGAAAAACTCTCAAAAAACAGTGCTTTTCATATAAATTGTACTACAATCACTTGTGTTGTGAAAACAGCACATTTAAGTAGTTAATACCAATTAAATAATAAATATGCTAATTGTTCCTTTTTTGTTGTAATATTAAACCTTTTTATTTTTCGAATGTATTCTACATACGTGATAAATATTTATGAAATATAAAGCTTTTTTTGCGGTTTTACTTATTTAAAAAAAAGTAATATGAGGCATGCATATGCAGATGTTAAGAATTCTTGAAAAAAACGACCAGTTATGCATTTGCAGATGTTTAGAATTCTTGAAAAAAACAAAGAAATTAAAATAAATTTTACGTTCATTGTGTTGTGAAAACAGCACATTAAAGTAGTTAATATCAAGTAAATAATAAATATGCTAATTGTTCCTTTTCTAAGTTACTTTTTTTGTAATATTTAACCTTTTTATTTTTCGAATGTATTCTACATACGTGATAAATATTTATGAAATATAAAGCTTTTTTTGCGGTTTTACTTGCTTAAAAAAAAAGTAATATGAGGCATGCATATGCAGTTGTTTAGAATTCTTGGAAAAAAAAAAACGACCAGTTATGCATTTGCAGATGTTAAGAATCCTTGGAAAAAACAAAGAAATGTGAGTAAATGTTGAGCTGATGCTGCGGTTTTTGATTATATGAAATAAAATAATGGAGAAATTTCTCACACTTTTTCAACAATTTAAGCTCCATTTAATAACTGAGACACATGGGGGGTATCTGCAGCTAACACCACTTCTGATTTCTTTTAATGTAGAAATTTAAACTAAGAAAAAAAATAAATATTTTATAGAATCTGCTTTTCATAATTTCCTTTTTTGTAATATTAACCCTTTTTTCGAATAAGACTTATATGAAACTTACCCCTAACTTATTACTTCCCTCAACAACAATTTAGGATATAAATACTACTTCTGGAACACAGAGCCATTGTTGTTCTGATGGTTAAGTTATTGCGTTCTATATTAAAAAAATGGAAAGTGGTTGGCGGCTTTATTTGTAAATTTTGCGGAAAAGTATTCACTATGAATTCAAATTTAAGAAGACATATTCGATTACATCATAATGGACCATCCTCATCGTTTAAATGTCAAACATCTAATAAACATTTTTTGGATCATTTGGAATGGCACCGACACTCACACTCTAGTACAAAAGGTGACAGCAATGATGATGAAACTAATATTTATTGTAAATATTGTAAAAAATATATAACAAACACAAATTGGCATTACCATAATAGAAGAAATGAACATAAACTTAACTGTGATGAGAAATCAGATAGTGATGGTGATGTTAAATGTATAAAATCATCATTTAATAATAGAATTATTACATATTTAGGTGAAAACAATAATAAGAATAATTTAATACCTGAAAACTTTTTAACGGAAATCAGAGAGAAATTAATTAAATTATTAACTGACAACATACAAAAACATGAAAACATCATATTTAACATGGAACGGTTTTGCGAATATATACTGATAACGGAAGATAAAGATTCTTGTATGGTTGATATAAAATTCCTTCAGACTAAAATGAACATTCTTAGTATGTATTCAACAAGAGATTATATTCATAATATTTACAACTAGCAATGTAATGTTGTTATTTAAAAGATGAGCGAATTTCAGGATCATGATAGTGGTTGCACATTAATTGAAATAACACGTTTGGAGATGAACATTAATCAGTATAAGTGTATCAAAGGTTCTCAATACACTCCACTACTACGCAAAATACAGAGAAAGTTTGCATGTATCAATGTTCAAAACAATGACGAGTATTGTTATAAAGGGGCTATAATATCAGCACTATATCCAGTTGATCTAAATAGCAACAGATGTTCATCATATAAAATAAACAACATTGAAGATGAAATGATAACGTTATATAATAATAATATTTTTTTTTAACTTTAAAAACTTAAACTTCCCGCTTCCAATTAATCAAATCAAAATCTTTGAAGCTAATAATAGTGAAACGAGTGTTGATGTGTATGGATTAGATGATGATAATAATAATATAGTCGGTCCATACTATTTTACGCAACAGGAAACATCACATCATATCAATTTATTACTTTTAGAGGATGGTCAAAGACTTCACAAGGTGTCATAAAGTCATATGTCTTAAAATAATAACATGAAAAAATACGACTGTTGCGAGCAACCCCTCATAATTTAATGTGCTATTTTGAATTTAAATCAGCTGATTAAAAAAAATATAAAAATTTTCCACAATGCCAAAAATAAGTGAAAAAACTTAAATAATAGCCAGTTTGTGTGAAAAATACATTTAAGATGTTGTGATGGCAAACTCAAGTATTTTCCATTTTTCGGTTTTGTTGCAAATTACAAATAAATTTTATTTTGTTTGTTTACCAAACAGCAGAGTCCTACGCCCATCTAATTTGACGCCGCAAGTAATTTGTCGCAAAAATTGCTAGCCGCAGGTTAAATACAGATGTTTCCCGGATAAAACTATACCATCAACTGCAACGGCTACAAAAAATAACGCGGCACGGCTCAGCGCTGGACTTTTCTGATTAGTTACGACAGCACAATAAACATATCAAGCAACGTTCTATTTATTTAAGACACTTTTTGTTTCGAACCAACAACAATATTTTTAAACCATTGTAAAATGTTAGAACATTATGACAACAAACCATGATAGCACACCTTGTGAATACCCCATATGTTTGGATAAAAAAATATATCAAGGTTGTTATGTAATCAATTAACAAAATATTCACATCAGATATATGTATATATGTAATACCAAAGGAGACATCGTTTGAACAATAAAAGAAGGAATGTAATAAAATTGTTACATAAATGCGTAGTATAGATAAGAGTAAGCTTATTTTTAAAATTTTTAAAAAGCTAATGGATGTGCCTTTTGTTGCCAATGCCGATTTTAAGTGTATACTTGAATAATGATTAATATACAAAATTATACTAACGTCAAATCGGTACAAAAGCATATTCCATTTGCTATAAATATTATGTTAAATGTTTGTATAATTCAGATTTAGATATTTTTTGAATTTACAATGTTATTGATGCGCCACAACATTTTTTTAAAAGTTTAGTTGACGATATTTTAACTATTTACACTAGTCAACAGATACAAAATTATGAAAGCAAGACGTCATATTTGTACCAACTCTTTATCTAATGAAGATAAAGTACCTGACCATTGTCACCTAACTGGTCAATATTATCAGGGAAATACAGCTGTTACTTTGACTGCAGCCTTTAATTCGCAATATGTTTATGAGGAAGATACTTGGCTACAGCACATATGACAAAAAATGGAAACAGTTTTAAAAACTTTGTCGAGTTTACTTCTTATGAGAGTATAATGGTGGCAAACAATACAAGTTTAAAGGTTTTGGGCAAAGGTGATGTTGTTGTAAAATTCAAATTGAACAACAAGTTTCTGGATGCTGTTATTGAAAATGTTCTTTATGTGACTCAAACTTGCACAAATCTGATCTCAGTCAGTTAGTAATAAAAGGATGCAAGATAAAATTTTTAAGTGAAAAATTTATAATTGAAAGTTCGGGAAAGGGCATTGTGACTGCCACTCTTAAGAATGATGTATATAAACTGGATCTTCATTCATCAAAAACCAATTTTGTTTAAAAAGAAATGGGACGCTATCCATTGTACGACCCCGTATTAAAGAAATTACATGTAAGTAGAAATGTGATATTCATTGAAAACCAAATGTATTTTTCGGAAGACAAAACTAGTAATATTGAAAATGGTCAGAAAGTTGGAGAGTCTAATTCTTCAAATGATGAAAATTAAGTGAGGAGTAGGGTAGAAGAAAATTTAAATCATTCCATTACCATAGTGAACGTAATCACAATGAGCTGCAAGACACTGTATACGGGCAGCTACTTCGTTTTTCATCTACTGACATCTCAGGAGATAGTGAGGACGTAACTGATCATCAAGATTTTCACGTGCACCTGATAGAAGTGACTATGTTGCGTATGCAGCTATTGGTAGTAAAATAGAGCCAGAGAGTTTTTTGAAGTAGTTAACTCTAATGAAGCAAATTTTTGGAGAGAAGCAATAAATGAGATTAATTCATTGGTTGAGAATAACACATGGTCTATTGTAAACTACACTGGGAAAGAAAAGAAACTCTCCACAAAATGGGTATTTAAGCTGAAATGCGGCGAACGTGGTAATGTCGCTCGTTATAAAGCCCGATTAGTAGCTAAGGGTTGTTCACAAAGGTCTAACATAGATTACACCGAAACATATTCACCGACCATAAGGTATTCCTCACTTCGCTTCTTGTTTTCGTTAGCGGTTGAATTGAAATTACATATAAATCATCTGGGATTGCGTATACAAAAATCAGGAGGAAATTTAACAATAGATAAAACGGCATACATTCGAAAATTAATAGACCGCTTCTCAATGTCAACAAGTAATCCTGTAAGCAAGGAGCAAAGTCCCAAGAAAGAGAAAGAACAACTCGAGATGGCAAAATATCTATATCAGGAACTAATTGGAAGTTTGTTATTTGCTGCGCAGTTAACAAGACCAGTTATTTGTTACACAGTACAATTTTTGAGCCGTTTTAATGTCAACTATGGCATACAACATTGGCAGGCGAATTATTCGTTATTTTAAGGGCACGATCGACTACAAAAAAATTTTTAAGGGAAAAGGAAACTCTAAATTAGAGGGCTACTGCGATGCCGACTATGCAGGTGACTTGGACGAAAGGAAATCGGTCAGTGGTTTTTTGTCCATGAAGCAGGGATAACCAATCAGCTGGGCATCGAAAACAGCGTTGTCTACAGAATGCAATATGGCTGAAAGGATGAGCTATTGAGAAAACAGTCTGATCCTATGAAAGTATACTGCGATAATCATGCGGCAGTCCATCTTACTCTGAATGAGTTATATCATCCTAGGACGAAGCATATTGATGTCCGCTACCATTTCATTTTGGACACACTTCCATCTAACAAAATGATTGCCGACATTCTTACTAAACCTCTGGTTAATGTAAGTTTTCGAACTGTCTGGAGCGATTGGAAATCAATAAGGATTTATTTAGTGAGGATGTTGGAATGTGAAATAAATCACGCAGAGAGGCCATCCACATTACAAATCCTATCAGACTCTCGAGTCCACAGTCCGAGACATCCTCTTATGCGCAGCTACCTCAGCCTGCTGTACTGTAGACGGGGATAGTGGTACAGAATATGCTCAACTGTCTCTAACTCCTCCGGGTCCTCACACAACCCGCACATATCCGACAAGTTGGATCCCATCCTCATCCCCATCCTGCCTATCATGCAGTGGCCCGTGATAATTCCTTTCAAAGTCCTTACGCAGACCCTACTCCTGCCCAGCAGCGCCTCCAAATCGGACTTCGTAAGCACCGGCCACAGCGTCCGTGATACCCGGCAGTCCGTTTGGTTCCCCCAGGCCCGAATGGTCGCGCCCAGAATACAATCCCTGATCCTTCCCAAATAGAAGCCTGTTGGAGGGCTAACAGCCTCCATACAGTTATCCATCTCTGAGCCCTGCCTTGCTAACTCATCAGCCACCTCATTGCCGTTTATGTTGCAGTGACCCGGCACCCATGCTTATGTTTAACATAAACTTATGTGCTGTTTTCACAACACAAGTGATTGAACGTGTAGTAAAATTTATATGAAAAACTCTCAAAAAACAGTGCTTTTCATATAAATTGTACTACAATCACTTGTGTTGTGAAAACAGCACATTAAAGTAGTTAATACCAATTAAATAATAAATATGCTAATTGTTCCTTTTTTGTTGTAATATTAAACCTTTTTATTTTTCGAATGTATTCTACATACGTGATAAATATTTATGAAATATAAAGCTTTTTTTTTGCAGATGTTTAGAATTCTTGGAAAAAAACAAAGAAATTAAAATAAATTTTACTACACGTTCATTGTGTTGTGAAAACAGCACATTAAAGTAGTTAATACCAAGTAAATAATAAATATGCTAATTGTTCCTTTTCTAAGTTACTTTTTTTTGTAATATTTAACCTTTTTATTTTTCGAATGTATTCTACATACGTGATAAATATTTATGAAATATAAAGCTTTTTTTGCGGTTTTACTTGCTTAAAAAAAAAGTAATATGAGGCATGCATATGCAGATGTTTAGAATTCTTGGAAAAAAACGACCAGTTATGCATTTGCAGATGTTAAGAATCCTTGGAAAAAACAAAGAAATGTGAGTAATAGTTGAGCTGATGCTGCGGTTTTTGATTATATGAAATAAAATAATGGAGAAATTTCTCACACTTTTTCAACAATTTAAGCTCCATTTAATAACTGAGACACATGGGGGGTATCTGCAGTTAACACCACTTCTGATTTCTTTTAATGTAGAAATTTAAACTAAGAAAAAAAATAAATATTTTATAGAATCTGCTTTTCATAAGTTCCTTTTTTGTAATATTAACCCTTTTTTCGAATATGACTTATATGAAACTTACCCCTAACTTATTACTTCCCTCAACAACAATTTAGGATATAAATACTACTTCTGGAACACAGAGCCATTGTTGTTCTGATGGTTAAGTTATTGCGTTCTATATTAAAAAAATGGAAAGTGGTTGGCGGCTTTATTTGTAAATTTTGCGGAAAAGTATTCACTATGAATTCAAATTTAAGAAGACATATTCGATTACATCATGATGGACCATCCTCATCGTTTAAATGTCAAACATCTAATAAACATTTTTTGGATCATTTGGAATGGCACCGACACTCACACTCTAGTACAAAAGGTGAAAGCAATGATGATGAAACTAATATTTATTGTAAATATTGTAAAAAATATATAACACAAATTGGCATTACCATAATAGAAGAAATGAACATAAACTTAACTGTGATGAGAAATCAGATAGTCATGGTGATGTTAAATGTATAAAATCATCATTTAATAATAGAATTATTACATATTTAGGTGAAAACAATAATAAGAATAATTTAATACCTGAAAACTTTTTAACGGAAATCAGAGAGAAATTAATTAAATTAACTGACAACATACAAAAACATGAAAACATCATATTTAACATGGAACTGTTTGGCGAATATATACTGATAACGGAAGATAAAGATTCTTGTATGGTTGATATAAAATTCCTTCAGACTAAAATGAACATTCTTAGTATGTATTCAACAAGAGATTATATTCATAATATTTACAACTAGCAATGTAATGTTGTTATATAAAAGATGAGCGAATTTCAGGATCATGATAGTGGTTGCACATTAATTGAAATAACACGTTTGGAGATGAACATTAATCAATATAAGTGCTTCAACGGTTCTCAATACACTCCACTACTTCGCAAAATACAGAGAAAGTTTGCTTGTATCAATGTTCAAAACAATGACGAGTATTGTTTTAAAAGGGCTATAATATCAGCACTATATCCAGTTGATCTAAATAGCAACAAATGTTCATCATATAAAGTAAACAACATTGAAGATGAAATGATAACGTTATATAATAATATTATTTTAAACTTTAAAAACTTAAACTTCTCGCTTCCAATTAATCAAATCAAAATCTTTGAAGCTAATAATAGTGAAACGAGTGTTGATGTGTATGGATTAGATGATGATAATAATAATATAGTCGGTCCACACTTTTTTACACAACAGGAAAAATCACATCATATCAATTTATTACTTTTAGAGGATGGTCAAAGACTTCACAAGGTGTCATAAAGTCATATGTCTTAAAATAATAACATGAAAAAATACGACTGTTGCGAGCAACCCCTCATAATTTAATGTGCTATTTTGAATTTAAATCAGCTGATTAAAAAAAATATAAAAATTTTCCACAATGCCAAAAATAAGTGAAAAAACTTAAATAATAGCCAGTTTGTGTGAAAAATACATTTTAGATGTTGTGATGGCAAACTCAAGTATTTTCCATTTTTCGGTTTTGTTGCAAATTACAAATAAATTTTATTTTATTTGTTTACCAAACAGCAGAGTCCTAAGCCCATCTAATTTGACGCCGCAAGTAATTTGTCGCAAAAATTGCTAGCCGCAGGTTAAATACAGATGTTTCCCGGATAAAACTATACCATCAACTGCAACGGCTATAAAAAATAACGCGGCACGGCTCAGCGCTGGACTTTTCTGATTAATTACGACAGCACAATAAACATATCAAGCAACGTTCTATTTATTTAAGACACTTTTTGTTTCGAACCAACAACAATATTTTTAAACCATTGTAAAATGTTAGAACATTATGACAATAAACCATGATAGCACACCTTGTGAAAACCCCATATGTTTGGATAAAAAAATATATCAAGGTTGTTATGTAATCAATTAACAAAATATTCACATCAGATATATGTATATATGTAATACCAAAGAAGACATCGTTTGAACAATAAAAGAAGGAATGTAATAAAATTGTTACATAAATGCGTAGTATAGATAAGACTAAGCTTAGTTTTAAAATTTTTAAAAAGCTAATGGATGTGCCTTTTGTTGCCAATGCCGATTTTAAGTGTATACTTGAATAATGATTAATATACAAAATTCTACTAACGTCAAATCGGTACAAAAGCATATTCCATTTGCTATAAATATTATGTTAAATGTTTGTATAATTCAGATTTAGATATTTTTAGAATTTACAATGTTATTGATGCGCCACAACATTTTTTTAAAAGTTTAGTTGACGATATTTTAACTATTTACACTAGTCAACAGATACAAAATTATTAAAGCAAGACGTCATATTTGTACCAACTCTTTATCTAATGAAGATAAAGTACCTGACCATTGTCACCTAACTGGTCAATATTATCAGGGAAATACAGCTGTTACTTTGACTGCAGCCTTTAATTCGCAATATGTTTATGAGGAAGATACTTGGCTACAGCACATATGACAAAAAATGGAAACAGTTTTAAAAACTTTGTCGAATTTACTTCTGATGAGAGTATAATGGTGGCAAACAATACAAGTTTAAAGGTTTTGGGCAAAGGTGATGTTGTTGTAAAATTAAAATTGAACAACAAGTTTCTGGATGCTGTTATTGAAAAAGTTCTTTATGTGACTCAAACTTGCACAAATCTGATCTCAGTCAGTTAGTAATAAAAGGATGCAAGATAAAATTTTTAAGTGAAAAATTTATAATTGAAAGTTCGGGAAAGGGCATTGCGACTGCCACTCTTAAGAATGATGTATATAAACTGGATCTTCATTCATCAAAAACCAATTTCGTTTAAAAAGAAATGGGACGCTATCGATTGTACGACCCCGTATTAAAGAAATTACATGTAAGTAGAAATGTAATATTCATTGAAAACCAAATGTATTTTTCGGAAGACAAAACTAGTAATATTGAAAATGGTCAGAAAGTTGGAGAGTCTAATTCTTCAAATGATGAAAATTAAGTGAGGAGTAGGGTAGAAGAAAATTTAAATCATTCCATTACCATAGTGAACGTAATCACAATGAGCTGCAAGACACTGTATACGGGCAGCTACTTCGTTTTTCATCTACTGATATCTCAGGAGATAGTGAGGACGTAACTGATCATCAAGATTTTCACGTGCACCTGATAGAAGTGACTATGTTGCGTATGCAGCTATTGGTAGTAAAATAGAGCCAGAGAGTTTTTTGAAGTAGTTAACTCTAATGAAGCAAATTTTTGGAGAGAAGCAATAAATGAGATTAATTCATTGGTTGAGAATAACACATGGTCTATTGTAAACTACACTGGGAAAGAAAAGAAACTCTCCACAAAATGGGTATTTAAGCTGAAATGCGGCGAACGTGGTAATGTCGCTCGTTATAAAGCCCGATTAGTAGCTAAGGGTTGTTCACAAAGGTCTAACATAGATTACACCGAAACCTATTCACCGACCATAAGGTATTCCTCACTTCGCTTCTTGTTTTCGTTAGCGGTTGAATTGAAATTACATATAAATCATCTAGATGTCTGTACTGCGGTTCTACAAGGAGACCTTGATGAAAACATTTATATATATGTGGTGAACAATTTCCAATTAATTATTTTGGAAATTGTGGTAATTCAACAACAGCGTTGAATAAGGCACAAATAAAACAAGAGAAATTTTATTTGTTACTTACTTGTTGGGTTTTTTCTCTATGAAAAAACGGGGGGGGGTTTGGGTTTAAAAATTAATTGGGGTTTTATTACTTCACAATATTTTTTTGTTGCACCGGGAGTGCGGGGTTTTTTCTTTTTTGTTAATTTTGTTTTTTATTTAAAAGGAGCAGCTGTCGAGCGCGCACACTTCATTCGTTTTTTTCGCTTTTGGTTTTTTCATCGCCCCGAAGGCTAGTTATGGAAGTGTTTGGAGGCTGTCAGTCAAAGTCGATAAGGCCGTCATCGAAGTCGATAAAATCATCTTCAAGATAGATAAGATCGTCTTCGATAACGGCTGATCGATCCTGAACATGCCGCCCCCCTTGCACTGGTGCAATTGTTGAGCCAGTTAATTGTCCTAAAGCCGCGACGATTTGATTTACGAGCCCCTGGGTGGTATGCGGGACCTCAGTAAGAGCTGGAGAGGGCTGAGGTTGCCGCTGCCGTCCTCTTGATTGTTGTTGTAGCTGTTGTTGCTGCCTTTGAAGTTGTTGTTGCTGGCGACGAAGGCGCTGCCTCAAGCGCTGCAAACGTAGTTGTGCCCTTTGCTGAGGCGGGTTGGAAGGTGGTTGCAAATTAGCACTTACAGCTTGTGTTCGTTTGGATCTGCGATCATTTCGAACCCTAGCGGAAACTTGAGCCAGACGACTGCCCTGGGACCGTTGATTGACGGGCCTTCGATGGAGGAGCGTGTGATGAAGATCACCGCATATTTGGCATGCCCCCATTGATGTGCAACTTCCGATTTGGTGTGTCCTCGACAGTTGGAGCAGTATTTGTGGATCCGCACCAAATAAAGTTTTTGGTCCAATGAGAGCTTCCGGAACATTTTGCAATATCTTAATGGATGGTAGTTAAAGCACACAACACATAGTTCAGGCTGCTGAGCTGGATCCATTCTCTGACAAAATAAAGACAGAAAAAAAAAAAAAAGAAAGAGAGGCAGATTACGAAAGAAAAACTCATAAAACAGATGTGGACACGACAGATAATATACAAGAACTTGTTAACAATCTAGACTTTTACATAGCGGAAGCATGCATAGTTTTACTATTGGCCGAGTTATTACCCCACTTGACGTTCGGATATCAGCCACTCGTACACGTTTATCTGGACCCACGTGCACAGTTTCAATTCTGCCCAACCTCCAGTCGCTTGGAGGAAGAAGCTCGTCTTTAACGATGACGAAATCACCCGCCTGTAGATCACGTCGTGGATTCTGCCATTTATACCTTTTGTGTAGCTCGTGTAGGTACTCATTTTTCCATCTTTGACTAAATTTGTGATGGAGTGCTTTCAATCGTTCCCAACGGTTAATCAAAGATAGGTTCTGAGATGGTAGCTCCGGAACAAACATTAATGGACCTCCCCGTAGAAAATGGCCCGGTGTGAGGGCCTGTAAGTCGTCTGGGTCCTCTGACATTGGGGATAAAGGTCTAGAGTTTAAAACACATTCAATTCTCGCCAAAAGAGTAGAGAACTCTTCAAAATTAAACTTCTGCGTGCCTGCAACCTTTCTAAAGTGGAGCTTAAAACTCTTTACTCCAGCCTCCAATAAACCTCCCATATGAGGAGCACTTGGCGGAATGAACTTCCACCCAAACCCATGAATAGCATATTTTTCCGTAATCTCCTTGGCAGTTTGTCTTAGAAACAAGGAATATTCTTTTAAAAGGGACTTACTTGCCCCTAGGAAATTTGTGCCATTATCCGACATAATAGATTTGGGCAACCCCCGCCTTGCTACAAATCGAGCAAATGCAGCTAAGAAGGCTTCTGAGGTTAAACTTGAACAGGCTTCAAGATGAATTGCTCGTGTGGAAAAACAAACAAATACACAAGCATAACCTTTAATGTATGCAGAATTTCGCAAATTACCTGACTTAATTTGAAACGGACCAGCAAAGTCGACTCCCGCATGTGAGAACGGTAATGAAAGAGTTGATCTTTCCAATGGCAGAGCAGCCATGATTTGTGATTTAACCTGTTGTTTATATCGAACGCAAGTTAAACAATGATGAACACATTTCTTGACGGTTCTTTTAAGGCCAGGAATATAGAACTGGCTTCTTGCTATGCTCATCATAAGAGATATGTCAGCATGCATTAGTAATTTGTGAACAAATTCTAGGAAAATTTTACAGAACTGAGAGGAATTTGGAATTATTATTGGAAATCGTTCATCATATGGAAGCAAGGCATTAGCCAATCGACCGTTGACTCGAATTAGACCTTGAGAATCCACAAATGGATTAAGTGTACATAAAGAACTTTTTTTTGAAACTTGCTTAGAATCAGAGAGATTCGTAAGCTCTTGAAAATAATATGTCCTCTGAGTCAATCGAATAAAGGTGGCTTTGGCATCATTGAACTCTTCGTGAGAGAGCGTTAAATTTTCAAATCTTTGCCTTGTTTGCGGTTTACATGCACGTATAAACCTATGCATATAAGCAATAATGCGGAGTGCTCGTGAATAAGAAGAAAATCTTTGGATCAAACTAGAGTCATCTGTGGAGGAGCAGTGCAATTCTATTTTTCTTTTTTCCAAAAGAGCAATGGCAGGTGGATCTGATTTCGGCCAGTTGTCTTGAGAACCAAGGAGCCACATGGGGCCATGCCACCACAAGGAATTATTTTTTAAGTCTTGGGGTTTAACACCTCGAGTTCCGAGATCTGCAGGATTATCATGGCCTAATACATGATTCCACTTCGCATTGCCGACATTCTGTATAATCTGCGCTGTACGATTCGATACATAAGTTTTCCAAGCTGATGGATGTTTTTGTAACCATGCTAAAACAATAGTCGAATCTGACCACAAAAAAAGTTGAGAACTTTTAAATGAGGAGTTTTTGAGAACCTGCTTGACCAGTTTTGAGAGCAGTAATGCTCCGCATAACTCTAGTCTCGGTAAACTTACTCGCAGCAGCGGCGCAACTTTACTTTTTGCCACTAGTAGATGTGAGTGTCTGCCAGATAAATCTTCTGATCGTATATATAACGCAGCGCAATAGGCCTGTTCGGAAGCATCACAAAACCCATGAAACTGGATAGTACTTTCTGGATGGAAGTGGATCCATCTAGGGATTTGAATGGTTCGTATTTGAATAAAATCCTCTAAGAAAATGTTCCACCTTGAAAGGGCTTGAGGTTTTACATCTTCATCCCATTCTACCCCATCTTGCCATAATTCTTGTAGCAGGATTTTTGCTTGAATTATTATGGGCGTTAGCCATCCTGCGGGATCAAACAATTTAGCAACAGCGGACAAGATTTTCCTTTTCGTTGTCTTATCTGCAAAATCGGGCATTTCTACTTTATAATTGAATGAGTCACTGATTGCATTCCACTGCATACCTAACGTCTTCGTAGAGCTCGAATCGTATAACTTTAGGAAATCTGTACTTAAAGTATCTTTAGGTGGGATATTTTCAAACAATTTTATATGATTTGCCGTTATTTTCTTAAGTGGAAAACCGGCAGATTTTAAAGTTTGTATAAGCTGGGTTTGTGCTTCAAGAGCTGAAGCTAAGGTATGACCACCAGCTAAAATATCATCGACATATGTTTCGTATCTCAAGATATGAGATGACAAAGGAGCCCGTCTTTCCTCATCTTTTGCCAATTGCAGCAGCGTCCGTATAGCTAAATACGGTGCACAGTTCACACCAAAAGTAACTGTCAACAATTCATAATCTTCCAAAGGGTCAGAAGGTTTTTTCCGAAAAAGAATTCTCTGATATGGATAATCAGATTCAGATACTAGTATTTGGCGGTACATTTTCTCAATGTCGCCATTAAAGACATATTTGTACGTGCGCCAATTTATAATAATGGACATTAAGTCAGATTGTAATGTGGGCCCCACATGTAATACGTCGTTTAACGAAAATGAGCTTTTCGTTTTTCTAGAGCCATTAAAAACTACTCTGACTTTCGTAGATGCACTTTCGGGTCTAAATATGGCATGATGAGGTAAATAATATGAAAAATACCTCCCATCATAACAAATTTCCGAAGATCTTGTTTTTCTCATGTGACCCAATGTTAAATACTCATTCAAAACATCATTATACATTTTGAGATCCTTTTGTTTTTCAAGCTTTGATTCTAAGTGTATATATTGGCTCTTTGCTGCAAGTCTGGATGATTGCAAATATAAGGAATTTGGAAATTCCTTTTTAAAAGGAAGTTTGACTACATATCGTCCATCATTTCGACGATATGTTGTCTTCTTAAAAAGCTCTTCGCAGTAGAGCTCTGCCTCAGATAGAACTTTTGTATGTGGGACTTCTTCCGTTTCCCAGAATTGTCTTAGCATTGAGCCTATATTTTCGTTATCTTCCCTTGGATCATTAGTAGTTAGAGAAACGCTTTGTAACTTTAATGGACCGTAAATATACCATCCATATATTGAATTTTGAGCAATGAGGTTGCCCATTATATTTTTCTTGATTCCGTTCTTTATTATGTATGGTAAGACATCACTTCCAAGAAGCATGTCTACTTGTGATGAGACTAAGAAGTTGGGATCTGCAAGTTTAAGACCCTTTACTTCAGATAAATCAATATTGGAAACTGAAAAACTTGGCATTAATTTCGTTAAATTTGGAACAATAATAACTTTGGTATTGAGTGAGAACTCGTGGTTTTGTTTACATAAAGTAATATTGGCCACTTTATTTGAATTTGCAACCACTGTACCACCTAATCCGCAAATTTCTATGTTCGCATTTTCAGTTTGTATGCCAAGTCTGTTCGAGATTTTCTTTGTCAAAAACGAACGTTTTGATCCAGAGTCGATGAGAGCTCGAATGATAAATATTTCTCCTGAATGAGAGATTTCTACAAGAGCTGTAGGCAACAAAATATTCTCGTCATTTATTGAAAAATTTGTTTGCGTATTAACTTTGTGCATCATAGAATTTGAACAACAAGGTTGTTCCGTGCTTACAGATTCATCTGAAAGATGAGCAGAATCGACATGGAATGCATTTGTCGCATTATTACGGTTTTGAGATTTTCTTTGATGTTGAGAATTTGATTTTTCCAAGTGCAGTAAGCTATGGTGCTTATTATTGCATTGAACACATGTGTGAATACTTTGGCAGTTCGCGCTGCTATGAGCCGATGACAAGCAATTACTGCATAAATTATTCTTGCCCACATATTCAATCCTATGTTGTACTGAGAAATTTTGAAATTTAGGGCAATTTCGAATGTTATGATTTTTATTGCATAACTTACACAGTATATTATCATTATGCGCATGCGTAACGCTATTGTTAATGTAAGATTTAGTTCTATTCTGTGACTGTACGGATCCTACCAAACTTTGCGATCTATTTTGAAGCCGTTGGCCTCGAATACTAGATATTCTTTCTATTACCTGATGCCTATTAATCAAAAATTCCTCCATTTCTGCCCAAGAAGGCAAACGAGTTGGAGAACTCAGAGATTGTTCCCATAGAGCTAGAGTTTCATCAGGTAACTTTGTAGAGCACAAATATATTAAAATTGGATCCCACTGGTCAGTTTTAATGTTGTGAGCATTTAATATCGACAAGCAATCGGTAATTGTTGTCTGAATTTTATTTAAAGATTCACAACTTTCTGATTTTGCCACTGGGATGTTGAATAAAATTTGCAACTGATTATCTACCAATACTCGTTTATTTTCGTATCTCGCCCTTAACGCATCCCATGCTAATAAATAATTTTGATCGGAAAGAGCATACTTCGCGACAATACTACCTGCTTCACCCTTGGTTTTATTCCTGAGGTGATATAATTTCTGAGCTTGTGTTAAACGAGGATGATTGCCATAAATGGCAGTGAACATATCACGAAAAGATGGCCATTCCTCATAACCCCCATGAAACTCCTGAGTATCACACGGAGGGACCTTGATACAGATTTCCGAATCATTAAATGTTGTATTGATGGGAAACATATTTGAAGTATTGTAAAATGTAGAATTCGTGGGAACGTCTAGCCTTGGACCTGGATTGCTTGAAGCCTTATGCATCTTCAGTTGGTCAATCATATTTGCTTTAGTCCTCTGGAACTCATCCTTAACTGAACCATATCTAATCCTAGCCGAGCATTTTTCACTTTCAGAAACTAGATTTTCATTAGCTAGGAATAAATCTTCAAACGCTTTTCTTACGGATTGCCAGTCCTCTTCAAGCGATTGTAATTTTGTCTCGAGAAGGGACTCGGTTAAATCTTCTAAGGCTGTTACGTCGAATTTTGCACAACCCTCCATTAAATTATCAGATTCTAAAGCAAATCTAGCACATAAAGTGGAACCCATATTTATAAAATTAAATAATACAACCGTTTACTCAAACCGCAATTATCTGAAACTAATTGTTTTTATCAATATTTTCGAGAGAAAACCTATTACGCTCAAACCGTATGTAGTACCTATTATACCGACTTTATCCGCGTAGGGTAACTAATGTATAAACGGAGATTATATTAATCCAATACTAAACAAATATAATGCCAAATTATTTTAAACTCAAATTAAGTAGTGAACTAATTTGATTGACCTATAATGTGTAGGGTACACGCAAGCAAGATGTTATTTCCAAAAACAACACTGTTTGTTTACAATTTAAGTAATTTGTACTTTCTCTTTAATTTTTCTTTCTTTTGTTATAGCTACGGAATAGCGTATAAAAAAAAGAGTATTTATTGTTTATTATCAAAGAGATCAAATGAAGAGTTTATTTAGCAACAAAAAACCACCACCAAATTTAATACCTTTAGCAATAATGTGCAATTTATTTTTGTTAGTTTGTATGTATGTGCTATGTTCAACAATGTTTGATGAAAACAAGCAATAAAACACTGGCTCGGTTCTAAAATAAATTTTATTTTACACAAATAATTATATGAAGAATGGAATTCTTGCAATTATAAATTTTTATTTATTTGTGTATTTATTCTATAATTTAGCACCTCACAATGGTTTGACGAAGGACCATGAACAATTTCCAATTAATTATTTTGGAAATTGTGGTAATTCAACAACAGCGTTGAATAAGGCACAAATAAAACAAGAGAAATTTTATTTGTTACTTACTTGTTGGGTTTTTTCTCTATGAAAAAACGGGGGGGTTTGGGTTTAAAAATTAATTGGGGTTTTATTACTTCACAATATTTTTTTGTTGAACCGGGAGTGCGGGGTTTTTTCTTTTTTGTTAATTTGGTTTTTAATTTTGTTTTTTATTTAAAAGGAGCAGCTGTCGAGCGCGCACACTTCATTCGTTTTTTTCGCTTTTGGTTTTTTCATCGCCCCGAAGGCTAGTTATGGAAGTGTTTGGAGGCCGTCAGTCAAAGTCGATAAGGCCGTCATCGAAGTCGATAAAATCATCTTCAAGATAGATAAGATCGTCTTCGATAACGGCTGATCGATCCTGAACATGTGGTGTACACTTATTTTTTCATTTCCACAAAAGCATTACACAATATTTTTGTAACAGAAAATATTGATGACACATATGGTAAACAAATGCTTGCACTTCATACGTATACCAAAATATCTACAGCGAAGTGAAACATGAGTATTTTCACTTGCTCCACTTATAGTTTATTGCTTTAGGTACTTGACCGTACTTAAGGGGTAACAATAGCAAATCAAATTTATTTTTATTTTTTTTTTAAATACCTTAAATAGGAGAAATGCAATTTGTTTAAAAATAACGACTGTGCTGATTAGTCAGTCGATCAGTAAATGCATTTTGTAACATGAACAAAAAGTTGAACACCATGTTACATTGGGCATTTTGGATGTATGAATGAAATGCAAGATGTGTCAGATAATTTTTAGATAATTTGTAAATTAGTATATAAGTTAGAAAATTTGTAAATAAAAGGCAGTCTCAGCTTAGACAGAAGAATTCATTCTTCTTTTACTGAACTCAAGAAAAAAAGGGGCATAATTTGCTCGTCTGCCGAGTTTTAAAGCCTCGCTCTACAAACCAAGGCTTTCTATTGCATTAGTCGCGATTCAATGCTAAAGCAATAGTAATAGATTTGTAATTGTTTAGAATATTTATAAACCATATATACCAAACATACTATATGGCGATCCTGCCAACATATCTGGAATTTTTCTTTTTAAATGGACGAAGATTTTCATAAACTTTTCGAAGATTTGGTTAACAGATTGGCAGTGGAGGAGTACAATCCCACTGAAGGCGTGGCAATTCAGGCACCACCTTACATACCTACCCCAAAGCATTGTGGACCACAGCCAATTACAATAGAACAATATCTTGAGAGAAACAAGTCGAAAAAACAGCGTCCAGTACCACCTGTAACTCCAACTAAAAAGAAGACGAAGGGCGGCAAAAAGAAGCGGCTCAATAGAGAAAAAGCGGAATTAAGGCGGTTAATAAGCCTTAGCAGTGGACCGCAAAAGAAACTCTTCTACAACAAATTAAAAGAGTTAGAAAAATAAAAAGCAGCAAAAATTATATTTTACAATGATAATTTACATAAATAATTAAATTATTTCATTATTATGACTTAAAGTAGGTACAAAAATTGTTTTTTTTTAAATTTATACATATTTATACAAAAATAAAGCATGCACATACATAAATAAAAACATCAAAATGGGTTGGTGGAGTAAAGTTAGTAACGCAATTTTAGTAGCAATTGCTGGCTATGAAATAGGCAACAATACTGAAAAAGCCAAACACACTAACGATGAAAAACATTGGATTGTAGTATTAGCTATAATTTTTATATTGATTTTGAGCATATGTATTTCAAAACTAAATAGTTATTATAAAAAATATGTCAAATAAGAAAGTAAACAACAACATTGTTTAAATAAAATTAAATATCAAAAAAAAAAAAAAAGCAATAAAAAAAAAAAATTCTAAAATGTATTGTAAATGGACCAATTAATAGATAGGTTGGCTAGAATCATCATTAATTTGAGAAAATCGGGTAGCAGAGGATATACTAAAAAAACATTAATTTTAAAATTAAAAGAGGTAGAGTTAATTGAAAAACAATTTGTAGAATTTAGCATTGGTAAAGAAATAAAAGAAAAACTTATAGAGAAATTTTACAAACTTTATGAAAAAGCAAAGACACTGTTAAAGCAAAAATTGGAAAGATTAGATACAGAATCAACTCAAAGTATGTCAGATTCAGAAAGAGAGGCTGAAAATTCAAACGTATCTACTGAAAACTCAAACTTAACTCCTGAAAATTCAAGTTCAAGTTCAAATTCTACAGTTAAAATGGCATCATTCAATTTGGAACTATCATTGAAAAGTATACCAGAATTTTCTGGAAATTTCAAAAATTTAATATCATTTTTGAAAATAGTTGAAATAATTTACAATTCTTTAACAACTGACGCGAAAATACAACTCATAGATTTTGTTATTAATGTGAAATTAACACCAAGCGTTAGAACTGCTATAAGTACCACAGAAATTAATGATTTCAATAGCCTTAAAAATTCACTTCAATCAAGATATAAGTCTACAAAAACTATAGCTCAAATACAACTAACTTTGAGTAGATTCATGCAAAAGAACATGACAATACAAACATATAACGAGAAGCTTTTAGAAATGATTGCTGAACTGAATGAACTGCAAATACACGAAATACCGCAATGCAATGCTATACAGAAAAACACAATTATTTCTCTTAATAATACTTATGCATTGAATATATTCAAAAATGGTCTTAATGCAGATATTAAGCCAACAATTTTTGCTTCTAAGCCAAAGGACTTGAATGAAGCTGTACAACTTGCAATAGAACTAGAAAAAGACTTTGCTAGTAATGAAAATCAGGTATTATATTTTTATAATGGAAACAATTCAAATAAGCGGAATAATAAAAACAATAATAAAAATAATAACTTTAGAAATAATAATTATAACAGAAACAATATTTCGAATCAGAATAATAGAAATTCGAATTATAACAATAACAGAAATAATAATAATCATAGTAATAATAATAATAATCATAGTAATAATAATAATAATCATAGAAATAATAATAATAATCATAGAAATAATAATAGAAATTATAATAATAATACCTGGAATGATAATAACCATTACAACAATAGACAAAACAACAATAATAATGGTAGACGAAACCGAAACAACAATGGAAATAGCGTACATGTAGTTCAGGAAAACACCGAAGGCCCGGAGATGAACAATCAAAATTTAATCATTCATCCTCCGGAGCAGAATTAAATAAATTTTTTTCTATTTCTAAAAACACTACTAATTATATAGAATTAGACATAGGAACAAAAACTAGCTTAACATTTTTAATAGATACAGGGGCTGATATTTCATTATGTAAATTAGGACAATTAAATGAAGACCTTTTTATTGATAAAACACAATCATGTTCATTTTCTGGTATAACAAACGAAAAGATAAGATCTATTGGAATCACAGAATTAAATTTTAAATTATATGATAACCAATCAAAACACAATTTCCACATAGTCGATGATAATTTTCCAATACCAACGGACGGAATCTTAGGAAGAGACTTTTTCACAACATTTTTATGCAAGATTGATTATGAAACATTCACGATTTCATTAACTTTACAAGAAACAGAAACTACAATTCCCATGAAATCTACAATAAATAGAGATTACTACATTAAAATAGAGAAACGATCTGAATTAATATGTCCAGTACAATTAAATCTAACGGAAGATAGTATTATTTTAAGTAAAGAATTAGAGTCAGGAATTTTTATAGGGAATACAATAGTTCCAGGATCAGGCATTACTCATGTTAAATTTCTTAATACAACAGATGAAGATGTAATATTAAAAAATGTTAATTTTTAAATTGAACCATTAAATAAATACGTTTTTCTCACTAAATCCCAAAACAATAAAGACAGATTTAGCAAACTATTACAAACGTTAAAAATTGACAATACTGACAGTAAAGCGACGGATGAATTGATAAACATTTTTAAAGACTATCAAGACATATTTCACTTAGAAGGCGATGTTTTAACAGCAAATAACTTTTATACACAACATCTTAATTTAACCGATGAAACACCAGTTTACATCAAAAACTATAGACTTCCACAAACTCAAATTGAAGAAATCGATCAACAAGTTCAAAAATTATTTTTTTTTTTTTTTTTTTTTTTTTTTGTTTTTTCGTTATTTATTTATTGAATCTTCATATATTTAATATGAACTAACAATAATTTATCAAATCTTAACCTAATACTTTATTTATGTCCTGCCAGTGCCAGACAAAAATTTTCTTCATCACGGGTTCTGTTCACTTATATAGGTGTTTATCTCTCATCTAGTTGGGTAAGTGCTGCAGTGTCTCTTCTTAAGCGAGTGTGGCCGCCATGATTTAAAATATTTCGAGCTAAAGGATTTGGGTGTTGTTCAAGTCTTTTTAAATATTTTACTGCATATTTTGTAATCATAGTTTTTACTAATGGCACGTTGAGATCCTTATGAATGTTTGAGTTTTTTACATACCAGGGGGCGGCTGTGATTATACGAAGAAGTTTATTTTGGCGCCTTTGAATTTTTTCGATATTAGAGGCCGAGGCAGTGCCCCATAGTTGAATACCGTAGCACCAGATAGGCTTTAAGATAGAGTTGTAAAGTAGAAGCTTGCAATCGAGTCTAAGAACAGAATTTCTTCCAATAAGCCAATGAATTTGGATGGCTTTTAGTTTCATTTGAGTTAATTTTGCCTCTATATGGCATTTCCACGTTAATCGCCGATCCAGATGTATACCGAGATATTTTACATGCGAATGTTGAGGAATAATTTGATTATTGATTGTAATAGGGGGCAAGATTCCCGGCGCAGGGTGAATGTTATATGTACGCATTTTTGCTCATTGACCATTATCCTCCATTGTCTTAGCCATATTTCTAGTTGAAATATATGATGCTGTAGGTAACGAGATGCTTCATAACGGTTTTCGTGGACGCTTAGAAAAGCTGTGTCGTCTGCAAATGTTGAAGTTTGGGTGTAGTTGTTTGTTGGCATGTCCGAAGTATAAATTAAGTATAATAGAGGGCCCAGGATGCTGCCCTGTGGGACTCCAGCGCCAATCGGCTGAGGTGAACTTAAGAAATTTCCTTCTTTAATAATAAATTGACGACCGACTAAGTAGCTTTCTAACAGTTTGTGTGTGTTTGCTGGTAAATTTTGCTTCAATTTGTGTAATAAGCCTTCATGCCAGACTTTGTCAAAAGCTTGCGAAACATCGATGAAGAGTGCTGAGCAATATTTTTTTTCTTCAAATGTTTTTCTTAAGACATTTACTATTCGATGAGTTTGTTCAATTGTGCTGTGTTTTCTTCTAAATCCGAATTGATGGTTTGGAATACATCTATTTTCACTTAAAATCGGTGTTAATTTTGAAACTAATAATTTCTCAAATAGCTTTGACATATTTGATAATAAGCTAACAGGCCTATAAGACTCAACTTTCGTATGATCTTTACCTGGCTTTGGTATCATGGTAACTAAGGAAACCTTCCATTTTTGAGGAAAGTATTCAAGGCGTAAAATAGCATTAAAAATAAAAAGAATAATTTTCTTTGCTACGCGAGGTAGCTCTAATAGCATTTTATTGCTGATCTTATCAATGCCAGGTGCCTTCTTAGTGTTTAAGTCACATATAACCTTTTCGATTTCTCTCATCTCAAATCTTAGGGGAATAGCTGCTCTAGCAGCAACAGGTGGTAAATCGACCGCAATATTGTGAGATATATTAGGTGTAAATACGTTTTTCAAGTGACTTACAAACAGATTTCTTTTTTCAACATCATTTCTTGCCCAACTTCCATTCAAGTTTCTTAATGGTGGTTTAGAGACAACTGGCCTTTTGAGGTTTCTAGCTGCACGCCATAATGAGTAGTCCGATTGTGGAGTTGCATCAAGTTCCTTAAGATATTTTTCCAGAGAAGCCGTTTTCTGAGTCTGCAATAACTTTCTTAATCTTTTTGTACACTCTTTTAGCAAGTTCTTAAGTTGAGGAGATCTGTGCAATTGCCACTCTCTTCGTGCCCTCATTTTTTCAGACAAGAGACGCTCGACATCTGTGGAATATAATTTAATAGTTTTTGTTTTTTTGGGGGCAATATTGGAATGTTGAACAGCTAGTTTCAGAAAACTGTCAAAATTATCAATAGAGCGATCTACATACTCCGGTGTACTGAGCGGAATATTTTCTGTGCAATGGGCACTGAGATATTTTTTATATTTTAACCAATTTATTTGTGTGGCTGACGTCGCTAGGTAACCAGTCGGAGATACAATTCTATTGGGGTTCATTATAGTAACAATTGTAGGTGTGTGGTCGGAAGATAATTCTAGGGAAGCTTCAACGTGAATCGTTTCTGTGGGGATGTTTTTAACCACGCCAAAATCGATGACATCTGGAATTTTTTGCGGGTCAGCAGGCCAATATGTTGGTTGGCCGCTCGCGACAACATTTAAATTCATTTTAGAGATTGTATTAAACAAAACACGACCCTTTGGTGTTATTAGTCGTGACCCCCAGAAGGTATGTTTAGCGTTATAATCGCCAGCGGCCAGGAAACAGGGTCCTAGTGATTTATAATATTCACAATATTGGCTTTCTGATATTGAAAATCTAGGTGGAGAGTATAAAGATGAGATTACAATGCTACGATTCAGCTCTTCAACACAAATGTTCGTTGCTTGGAGATAATCCTCACGATGATCACACATTAGGTAGTGTTTGACTCGATTTTTTATCAAAATGGCAGAACCACCACAAGCTCTATCTCGAGGGTCCTTGGTATCATATAGTATATAACCATTGATGTTAAACGTATTTCTTGAGGTCAAATGAGTTTCAGAAACCATCATGACATCAATTTGTTTATTTTTAAGAAAGTATTCTAATTCATTTTTATGTTGGCGGATGCCGTTCGCGTTCCAAAAACAGATTTTTAAACAGTTCATGGCTTGTTAAGTACAGATTGCAATAACATCGATTGCATTCTAAGAATTTCCTGCATCATATTACCCATTGTGTTCGTAAAATTAGTTACTGTTTGCACTAATGTTTCCATCAAAATTATTTGATGACGATATTATTGAACATTCAACCAGTCCTTACAACTCACCATTACTTGTTGTACCAAAGAAAAGCAATGGAGACAAAGAGAAATGGCGACTTGTAGTAGATTTTAGACAATTAAATAGGAAAATAGTTAACGATAAATTTCCACTTACAAGAATTGAAGATGTATTGGATAAATTAGGAAGAGCAAAATATTTTTCAACTCTGGATATGACAAGCTCGTTTCATCAGATTAACTTAGATAAAGAATCAAGAAAACCAACTGCATTTTCCACATCAAACGGTCACTATCAGTTTAAACGACTACCTTTTGGCCTTAAAATTTCATCAAATAGTTTCCAACGTATGCTAACAATAGCACTTTCAGGTCTCGATAGTAAAGCATTTTTATATGTGGACGACATCATAATTTTTGGATGTAGTTTGAAACATCACAATGACAATCTGAGACAGGTCTTTGAACGTTTATCAAAATACAATTTAAAATTGAACGCAAAAAAATGTGTATTTTTAAAATCGGAAGTTGTTTATTTAGGTCATCTAATAACAAAAGAAGGTATCAAAACAGACCCAGCAAAACACAAGGCAATACAAAATTATCCAATACCCAAAGATGCTAACGAGGTAAAACGATTTGTAGCTTTCTGTAATTACTATAGACGTTTTATAAAAAACTTCGCTACATTAACAAAATGTCTGAATGATCAAACAAAGAAAGGAAAAATATTTGAGTGGACAGATGAATGTCAACAAACTTTTAACATATTAAGACAAAAATTAACTAGTTCACCAATATTACAATATCCGGATTTTGAAAAACCTTTCATTCTAACAACAGATGCTTCAAATTATGCTTTAGGTGCAATCTTATCACAGGGAGAAATAGGAACAGATTTGCCAATAACCTATGCTAGCAGAACTTTGAATAAACACGAAATTAATAAACCTGTGATAGAAAAAGAATTACTTGCTATACATTGGGGCATTGAATACTTTAGACCATATTTATATGGTAGAAGATTTATAGTAGTAACTGACCACAGACCTCTTGTTTCACTTTTTACTCATAAAAACCCCTCTTCTAAATTAACTAGAGTACGGATTGATTTATCAGATTATGACTTTGAAATTGTATACAAAAAAGGAAAAATTAATACAAATGCTGATGCTTTATCTAGAATTAAGATAGACTCTGATATACTAAAAAACATGATTCCAATAGAAGACGATTATTCCAAACCAACAAAAATTTTAGCAATTACGCGTGGAATGGACGCAAAGGGCAAAACAACTGAAAACAACACAGATGAGAAAAACATATCCCAACAACAAAAATATACAAACATATGGGAATGTACTTCACTACAGGATATTAAAAATGTGCACAAATTGAAATTTAAAATTACCAATGATGATAAATTTAATGGTACCATTGACTGTATAAATAATAGCTATCATATGAATATTAGTGATGATCTTGCAAAATACGTTTTGTTTCTAGAGAAGCTGATAATCTATATGCATAAGCAGAATATTAAAGATCTCGCATTAGCTAGCGACGATGAAATTTTCAAACTGATATCAGTAGAATATATGAAAAGAATTTATGATGAGGTATACCAAAGATTGATAAAATCTAAAAAATATAAAAACATTAACTTGAATATCATCTTGTATAAACCTTTGCAGTACATTAAAAATAAGAAATTACAAAACAAATTAATTGAAGAATTCCACAACTCACCATTATCAGGACACTTAGGCATTCGAAAGACTGTACTAAGACTCAAACAAAGTTATGTTTGGAAAAATATGAGAAAAATGGTACGAGATTACGTTGTAAATTGCGATAAATGTTTAAGAAATAAGCAAACAAAACATATTAGGGAGGAAATGAATATCACCGAAACCCCAAATACTAGTTTTGAAATAATAGAAATAGATACAGTAGGACCATTAAGAATTTCTAATAATTATAGATATATACTAACAATGCAATGCGAATTAACAAAGTATGTTGTAGCATACCCTATGGAAACAAAAGAAGCAAAAAATATAGCTAAAACTCTAGTAGAACAGTTTATTTTAAAATATGGTTGCTTTAAAGTATTAAAATCAGATAGAGGCACTGAATTCAAAAATGAATTAATGAATGAAGTATGCAAACTATTAAATATAGACCAGAAATTCTCAGCACCATATCACCATCAGTCTATAGGAACACTAGAAAGAAATCACAGAGTATTAAATGAATATATGTTAAACTTTGTTGAGGATTTAGAATGGGACAAGTGGATACCTTATTATACATTTGCGTATAATACCACACCTCACGTAAATAGCAATTATTCTCCATACCAGTTGATTTTTGGCAAATTACCAACTCCGCCCACAGACGCATTATGCACTAACACTAAAGTTTATGATTTGGAAAATTATGCTAATGAACTTAGGACTAGGATTAAGAGAGCATTAGATAACGCAAAAAATTTGATAAATATAGCAAAAGAAAAATCAAAATTAGAATATGATAAGAAAATTATAAAAAGTTTATTTGATGTAGGAGACTTAGTATTAGTAAAACTAGAAAGTAGAAAGAAAAATCAGAGTCCCTACATTGGTCCATATAGAATACTAGAAAGACAAAATTGTAATTCAATACTAGAAATAAATAATAAAGAACGAATATTCCATAATAACTCATTAAAATTATACAAAAAAAAAAAAAAAAAAATCATGAAATAAAGTAGATATAAGTATATATTCTTATTTATAATACTTACTAAAAATGCATTAACCATATACAAAAAAAAAAAATTTTTTTTTTTAAAACTATTAATTTGTATTCAGATTTAAATTTATTCAAAATCTCATAAATTTTATCTTAAGGGTAAGGGTGTGGTGTACACTTATTTTTTCATTTCCACAAAAGCATTACACAATATTTTTGTAACAGAAAATATTGATGACACATAAACATTATGACACATATGGTAAACAAATGCTTGCACTTCATACGTATACCAAAATATCTACAGCGAAGTGAAACATGAGTATTTTCACTTGCTCCACTTATAGTTTATTGCTTTAGGTACTTGACCGTACTTAAGGGGTAACAATAGCAAATCAAATTTCTTTTTATTTTTTTTTAAATACCTTAAATAGGAGAAATGCAATTTGTTTAAAAATAACGACTGTGCTGATTAGTCAGTCGATCAGTAAATGCATTTTGTAACATGAACAAAAAGTTGAACACCATGTTACATTGGGCATTTTGGATGTATGAATGAAATGCAAGATGTGTCAGATAATTTTTAGATAATTTGTAAATTAGTATATAAGTTAGAAAATTTGTAAATAAAAGGCAGTCTCAGCTTAGACACAAGAATTCATTCTTCTTTTACTGAACTCAAGAAAAAAAGGGGCATCATTTGCTCGTCTGCCGAGTTTTAAAGCCTCGCTCTACAAACCAAGGCTTTCTATTGCATTAGTCGCGATTCAATGCTAAAGCAATAGTAATAGATTTGTAATTGTTTAGAATATTTATAAACCATATATACCAAACATACTATACATGCCTGAAGGTTTCAACATACCTGATGGAAAAATCTTAAAAATTAATAGATCAATATATGGGCTAAAACAGTCATCCAGGATGTGGTACATTAAGTTAAGCGAAACGTTAAAGAATCTTGGCTTGGTACAGTCAGAAAGTGACCAATGTATTTATTCCAAAATTGAAGACGAAAATATAATTATATTGGCGATTTATGTTGATGATATTATAATTTTTTGGGACAATAACCATCAACGAAATTTATTAGTCCGTAAACTAAAATAAACGTTAAAACTTAACTACTTTGGCGAAGCAAAATCATTTCTGGGATTGCGTATACAAAAATCAGGAGGAAATTTAACAATAGATAAAACGGCATACATTCGAAAATTAATAGACCGCTTCTCAATGTCAACAAGTAATCCTGTAAGCAAGGAGCAAAGTCCCAAGAAAGAGAAAGAACAACTCGAGATGGCAAAATATCTATATCAGGAACTAATTGGAAGTTTGTTATTTGCTGCGCAGTTAACAAGACCAGTTATTTGTTACACAGTACAATTTTTGAGCCGTTTTAATGTCAACTATGGCATACAACATTGGCAGGCGAATTATTCGTTATTTTAAGGGCACGATCGACTACAAAATAATTTTTAAGGGAAAAGGAAACTCTAAATTAGAGGGCTACTGCGATGCCGACTATGCAGGTGACTTGGACGAAAGGAAATCGGTCAGTGGTTTTTTGTCCATGAAGCAGGGATCACCAATCAGCTGGGCATCGAAAACAGCGTTGTCTACAGAATGCAATATGGCTGAAAGGATGAGCTATTGAGAAAACAGTCTGATCCTATGAAAGTATACTGCGATAATCATGCGGCAGTACATCTTACTCTGAATGAGTTATATCATCCTAGGACGAAGCATATTGATGTCCGCTACCATTTCATTTGGGACGGCTTAAAGAATAGGGAGTTCATTTTGGACACACTTCCATCTAACAAAATGATTGCCGACATTCTTACTAAACCTCTGGTTAATGTAAGTTTTCGAACTGTCTGGAGCGATTGGAAATCAATAAGGATTTATTTAGTGAGGATGTTGGAATGTGAAATAAATCACGCAGAGAGGCCATCCCCATTACAAATCCTATCAGACTCTCGAGTCCACAGTCCGAGACATCCCCTTATGCGCAGCTACCTCAGCCTGCTGCACTGTAGACTGGGATAGTGGTACAGAATATGCTCATCTGTCTCTAACTCCTCCGGGTCCTCACACAACCCGCACATATCCGACAAATTGGATTCCATCCTCATCCCCATCCTGCCTATCATGCAGTGGCCCGTGATAATTCCTTTCATGGTTCTTACGCAGACCCTACTCCTGCCCAGCAGCGCCTCCAAATCGGACTTCGTAAGCACCGGCCACAGCGTCCGTGATACCCGGCAGTCCATTCGGTTCCCCCAGGCCCGAGTGGTCGCGCCCAGAACACAATCCCTGATCCTTCCCAAATAGAAGCCTATTGGAGGGCTAACAGCCTCCATACAGTTGTCCATCTCTGAGCCCTGTGTTGCTAACTCATCAGCCAACTCATTGCCGTTTATGTTGCAGTGACCCGGCACCCATGCTTATGTTTAATAAAATAAACTAATGTGCTGTTTTCCCAACACAAGCGATTGAACGTGTAGTAAAATTTATATGAAAAACTCTCAAAAAACAGTGCTTTTCATATAAATTGTACTACAATCACTTGTGTTGTGAAAACAGCACATTAAAGTAGTTAATACCAATTAAATAATAAATATGCTAATTGTTCCTTTTTTGTTGTAATATTAAACCTTTTTATTTTTCGAATGTATTCTACATACGTGATAAATATTTATGAAATATAAAGCTTTTTTTGCGGTTTTACTTATTTAAAAAAAGTAATATGAGGCATGCATATGCAGATGTTAAGAATTCTTGGAAAAAACGACCAGTTATGCATTTGCAGATGTTTAGAATTCTTGGAAAAAACAAAGAAATTAAAATAAATTTTACTACACGTTCATTGTGTTGTGAAAACAGCACATTAAAGTAGTTAATACCAAGTAAATAATAAATATGCTAATTGTTCCTTTTCTAAGTTACTTTTTTTTGTAATATTTAACCTTTTTATTTTTCGAATGTATTCTACATACGTGATAAATATTTATGAAATATAAAGCTTTTTTTGCGGTTTTACTTGCTTAAAAAAAAAAGTAATATGAGGCATGCATATGCAGATGTTTAGAATTCTTGGAAAAAAAACGACCAGTTATGCATTTGCAGATGTTAAGAATCCTTGGAAAAAACAAAGAAATGTGAGTAAATGTTGAGCTGATGCTGCGGTTTTTGATTATATGAAATAAAATAATGGAGAAATTTCTCACACTTTTTCAACAATTTAAGCTCCATTTAATAACTGAGACACATGGGGGGTATCTGCAGTTAACACCACTTCTGATTTCTTTTAATGTAGAAATTTAAACTAAGAAAAAAAATAAATATTTTATAGAATCTGCTTTTCATAAGTTCCTTTTTTGTAATATTAACCCTTTTTTCGAATAAGACTTATATGAAACTTACCCCTAACTTATTACATCCCTCAACAACAATTTAGGATATAAATACGACTACTTCTGGAACACAGAGACATTCTTGTTCTGATGGTTAAATTATTGCGTTCTATATTAAAAAAATGGAAAATGGTTGGCGGCTTTATTTGTAAATTTTGCGGAAAAGTATTCACTATGAATTCAAATTTAAGAAGACATATTCAATTATATCATGATGGACCATCCTCATCGTTTAAATGTCAAACATCTAATAAACATTTTTTGGATCATTTGGAATGGCACCGACACTCACACTCTAGTACAAAAGGTGACAGCAATGATGATGAAACTAATATTTATTGTAAATATTGTAAAAAATATATAACAAACACAAATTGGCATTACCATAATAGAAGAAATGAACATAAACTTAACTGTGATGAGAAATCAGATAGTGATGGTGATGTTAAATGTATAAAATCATCATTTAATAATAGAATTATAACATATTTAGGTGAAAACAATAATAAGAATAATTTAATACCGGAAAACTTTTTAACGGAAATCAGAGAGAAATTAATTAAATTATTAACTGACAACATACAAAAACATGAAAACATCATATTTAACATGGAACTGTTTTGCGAATATATACTGATAACGGAAGATAAAGATTCTTGTATGGTTGATATAAAATTCCTTCAGACTAAAATGAACATTCTTAGTATGTATTCAACAAGAGATTATATTCATAATATTTACAACTAGCAATGTAATGTTGTTATTTAAAAGATGAGCGAATTTCAGGATCATGATAGTGGTTGCACATTAATTGAAATAACACGTTTGGAGATGAACATTAATCAATATAAGTTCATCAAAGGTTCTCAATACACTCCACTACTTCGCAAAATACAGAGAAAGTTTGCTTGTATCAATGTTCAAAACAATGACGAGTATTGTTTTAAAAGGGCTATAATATCAGCACTATATCCAGTTGATCTAAATAGCAACAGATGTTCATCATATAAAGTAAACAACATTGAAGATGAAATGATAACGTTATATAATAATATTATTTTAAACTTTAAAAACTTAAACTTCTCGCTTCCAATTAATCAAATCAAAATCTTTGAAGCTAATAATAGTGAAACGAGTGTTGATGTGTATGGATTAGATGATGATAATAATAATATAGTCGGTCCACACTTTTTTACACAACAGGAAAAATCACATCATATCAATTTATTACTTTTAGAGGATGGTCAAAGACTTCACAAGGTGTCATAAAGTCATATGTCTTAAAATAATAACATGAAAAAATACGACTGTTGCGAGCAACCCCTCATAATTTAATGTGCTATTTTGAATTTAAATCAGCTGATTAAAAAAAATATAAAAATTTTCCACAATGCCAAAAATAAGTGAAAAAACTTAAATAATAGCCAGTTTGTGTGAAAAATACATTTTAGATGTTGTGATGGCAAACTCAAGTATTTTCCATTTTTCGGTTTTGTTGCAAATTACAAATAAATTTTATTTTATTTGTTTACCAAACAGCAGAGTCCTAAGCCCATCTAATTTGACGCCGCAAGTAATTTGTCGCAAAAATTGCTAGCCGCAGGTTAAATACAGATGTTTCCCGGATAAAACTATACCATCAACTGCAACGGCTATAAAAAATAACGCGGCACGGCTCAGCGCTGGACTTTTCTGATTAATTACGACAGCACAATAAACATATCAAGCAACGTGCTATTTATTTAAGACACTTTTTGTTTCGAACCAACAACAATATTTTTAAACCATTGTAAAATGTTAGAACATTATGACAATAAACCATGATAGCACACCTTGTGAAAACCCCATATGTTTGGATAAAAAAATATATCAAGGTTGTTATGTAATCAATTAACAAAATATTCACATCAGATATATGTATATATGTAATACCAAAGAAGACATCGTTTGAACAATAAAAGAAGGAATGTAATAAAATTGTTACATAAATGCGTAGTATAGATAAGAGTAAGCTTAGTTTTAAAATTTTTAAAAAGCTAATGGATGTGCCTTTTGTTGCCAATGCCGATTTTAAGTGTATACTTGAATAATGATTAATATACAAAATTATACTAACGTCAAATCGGTACAAAAGCATATTCCATTTGCTATAAATATTATGTTAAATGTTTGTATAATTCAGATTTAGATATTTTTAGAATTTACAATGTTATTGATGCGCCACAACATTTTTTTAAAAGTTTAGTTGACGATATTTTAACTATTTACACTAGTCAACAGATACAAAATTATGAAAGCAAGACGTCATATTTGTACCAACTCTTTATCTAATGAAGATAAAGTACCTGACCATTGTCACCTAACTGGTCAATATTATCAGGGAAATACAGCTGTTACTTTGACTGCAGCCTTTAATTCGCAATATGTTTATGAGGAAGATACTTGGCTACAGCACATATGACAAAAAATGGAAACAGTTTTAAAAACTTTGTCGAATTTACTTCTGATGAGAGTATAATGGTGGCAAACAATACAAGTTTAAAGGTTTTGGGCAAAGGTGATGTTGTTGTAAAATTAAAATTGAACAACAAGTTTCTGGATGCTGTTATTGAAAAAGTTCTTTATGTGACTCAAACTTGCACAAATCTGATCTCAGTCAGTTAGTAATAAAAGGATGCAAGATAAAATTTTTAAGTGAAAAATTTATAATTGAAAGTTCGGGAAAGGGCATTGCGACTGCCACTCTTAAGAATGATGTATATAAACTGGATCTTCATTCATCAAAAACCAATTTCGTTTAAAAAGAAATGGGACGCTATCGATTGTACGACCCCGTATTAAAGAAATTACATGTAAGTAGAAATGTAATATTCATTGAAAACCAAATGTATTTTTCGGAAGACAAAACTAGTAATGTTGAAAATGGTCAGAAAGTTGGAGAGTCTAATTCTTCAAATGATGAAAATTAAGTGAGGAGTAGGGTAGAAGAAAATTTAAATCATTCCATTACCATAGTGAACGTAATCACAATGAGCTGCAAGACACTGTATACGGGCAGCTACTTCGTTTTTCATCTACTGATATCTCAGGAGATAGTGAGGACGTAACTGATCATCAAGATTTTCACGTGCACCTGATAGAAGTGACTATGTTGCGTATGCAGCTATTGGTAGTAAAATAGAGCCAGAGAGTTTTTTGAAGTAGTTAACTCTAATGAAGCAAATTTTTGGAGAGAAGCAATAAATGAGATTAATTCATTGGTTGAGAATAACACATGGTCTATTGTAAACTACACTGGGAAAGAAAAGAAACTCTCCACAAAATGGGTATTTAAGCTGAAATGCGGCGAACGTGGTAATGTCGCTCGTTATAAAGCCCGATTAGTAGCTAAGGGTTGTTCACAAAGGTCTAACATAGATTACACCGAAACCTATTCACCGACCATAAGGTATTCCTCACTTCGCTTCTTGTTTTCGTTAGCGGTTGAATTGAAATTACATATAAATCATCTAGATGTCTGTACTGCGTTTCTACAAGGAGACCTTGATGAAAACATTTATATTAACATGCCTGAAGGTTTCAACATAGGAGCAAGGAGCAAAGTCCCAAGAAAGAGAAAGAACAACTCGAGATGGCAAAATATCTATATCAGGAACTAATTGGAAGTTTGTTATTTGCTGCGCAGTTAACAAGACCAGTTATTTGTTACACAGTACAATTTTTGAGCCGTTTTAATGTCAACTATGGCATACAACATTGGCAGGCGAATTATTCGTTATTTTAAGGGCACGATCGACTACAAAATAATTTTTAAGGGAAAAGGAAACTAAATTAGAGGGCTACTGCGATGCCGACTATGCAGGTGACTTGGACGAAAGGAAATCGGTCAGTGGTTTTGTGTCCATGAAGCAGGGATCACCAATCAGCTGGGCATCGAAAACAGCGTTGTCTACAGAATGCAATATGGCTGAAAGGATGAGCTATTGAGAAAACAGTCTGATCCTATGAAAGTATACTGCGATAATCATGCGGCAGTACATCTTACTCTGAATGAGTTATATCATCCTAGGACGAAGCATATTGATGTCCGCTACAATTTCATTTGGGACGGCTTAAAGAATAGGGAGTTCATTTTGGACACACTTCCATCTAACAAAATGATTGCCGACATTCTTACTAAACCTCTGGTTAATGTAAGTTTTCGAACTGTCTGGAGCGATTGGAAATCAATAAGGATTTATTTAGTGAGGATGTTGGAATGTGAAATAAATCACGCAGAGAGGCCATCCCCATTACAAATCCTATCAGACTCTCGAGTCCACAGTCCGAGACATCCCCTTATGCGCAGCTACCTCAGCCTGCTGCACTGTAGACTGGGATAGTGGTACAGAATATGCTCATCTGTCTCTAACTCCTCCGGGTCCTCACACAACCCGCACATATCCGACAAGTTGGATCCCATCGTCATCCCCATCCTGCCTATCATGCAGTGGCCCGTGATAATTCCTTTCATGGTCCTTACGCAGACCCTACTCCTGCCCAGCAGCGCCTCCAAATCGGACTTCGTAAGCACCGGCCACAGCGTCCGTGATACCCGGCAGTCCGTTCGGTTCCCCTAGGCCCGAGTAGTCGCATCCAGAATACAATCCCTGATCCTTCCCAAATAGAAGCCAACTAAATAATAAATATGCTAATTGTTCCTTTTCATAAGTAAGTAACTTTTTGTTGTAATATTAAACCTTTTTATTTTTCGAATGTATTCTACATACGTGATAAATATTTATGAAATATAAAGCTTTTTTTGCGGTCTTACTTGTTTAAAAAAAAGTAATATGAGGCATGCATATGCAGATGTTAAGAATTCTTGGAAAAAACGACCAGTTATGCATTTGCAGATGTTTAGAATACTTGGAAAAAACAAAGAAATTAAAATAAATTTTACTACACGTTCATTGTGTTGTGAAAACAGCACATTAAAGTAGTTAATACCAAGTAAATAATAAATATGCTAATTGTTCCTTTTCTAAGTTACTTTTTTTTGTAATATTTAACCTTTTTATTTTTCGAATGTATTCTACATACGTGATAAATATTTATGAAATATAAAGCTTTTTTTGCTGTTTTACTTGCTTAAAAAAAAGTAATATGAGGCATGCATATGCAGATGTTTAGAATTCTTGGAAAAAAACGACCAGTTATGCATTTGCAGATGTTAAGAATCCTTGGAAAAAACAAAGAAATGTGAGTAATAGTTGAGCTGATGCTGCGGTTTTTGATTATATGAAATAAAATAATGGAGAAATTTCTCACACTTTTTCAACAATTTAAGCTCCATTTAATAACTGAGACACATGGGGGGTATCTGCAGTTAGCACCACTTCTGATTTCTTTTAATGTAGAAATTTAATTTAAAAAAAAAAATAAATATTTTATAGAATCTGCTTTTCATAAGTTCCTTTTTTGTAATATTAACCCTTTTTATTTTTCGAATAAGACTTATATGAAACTTACCCCTAACTTATTACTCCCCTCAACAACAATTTAGGATATAAATACGACTACTTCTGGAACACAGAGCCATTCTTGTTCTGATGGTTAAATTATTGCGTTCTATATTAAAAAAATGGAAAATGGTTGGCGGCTTTATTTGTAAATTGAATACAAATTTAAGAAGACATATTCGATTACATCATGATGGACCATCCTCATCGTTTAAATGTCAAACATCTAATAAACATTTTTTGGATCGTTTGGAATGTCACCGACACTCACACTCTAGTACAAAAGGTGACAGCAATGATGATGAAACTAATATTTATTGTAAATATTGTAAAAAATATATAACAAACACAAATTGGCATTACCGTAATAGAAGAAATGAACATAAACTTAACTGTGATGAGAAATCAGATAGTGATGGTGATGTTAAATGTATAAAATCATCATTTAATAATAGAATTTTTACATATTTAGGTGAAAACAATAATAAGAATAATTTAATACCTGAAAACTTTTTAACGGAAATCAGAGAGAAATTAATTAAATTATTAACTGACAACATACAAAAACATGAAAACATCATATTTAACATGGAACTGTTTTGCGAATATATACTGATAACGGAAGATAAAGATTCTTGTATGGTTGATATAAAATTCCTTCAGACTAAAATGAACATTCTTAGTATGTATTCAACAAGAGATTATATTCATAATATTTACAACTAGCAATGTAATGTTGTTATTTAAAAGATGAGCGAATTTCAGGATCATGATAGTGGTTGCACATTAATTGAAATAACACGTTTGGAGATGAACATTAATCAATATAAGTGTATCAAAGGTTCTCAATACACTCCACTACTACGCAAAATACAGAGAAAGTTTGCATGTATCAATGTTCAAAACAATGACGAGTATTGTTTTAAAGGGGCTATAATATCAGCACTATATCCAGTTGATCTAAATAGCAACAGATGTTCATCATATAAAATAAACAACATTGAAGATGAAATGATAACGTTATATAATAATAATATTTTTTTTAACTTTAAAAACTTAAACTTCCCGCTTCCAATTAATCAAATCAAAATCTTTGAAGCTAATAATAGTGAAACGAGTGTTGATGTGTATGGATTAGATGATGATAATAATAATATAGTCGGTCCATACTATTTTACACAACAGGAAACATCACATCATATCAATTTATTACTTTTAGAGGATGGTCAAAGACTTCACAAGGTGTCATAAAGTCATATGTCTTAAAATAATAACATGAAAAAATACGACTGTTGTGAGCAACCCCTCATAATTTAATGTGCTATTTTGAATTTAATCAGCTGATTAAAAAAAAATATAAAAATTTTCCACAATGCCAAAAATAAGTGAAAAAACTTAAATAATAGCCAGTTTGTGTGAAAAATACATTTTAGATGTTGTGATGGCAAACTCAAGTATTTTCCATTTTTCGGTTTTGTTTCAAATTACAAATAAATTTTATTTTGTTTGTTTGCCAAACAGCAGAGTCCTAAGCCCATCTAATTTGTCGCAAAAATTGCTAGCCACAGGTTAAATACAGATGTTACCCGGATAAAACTATACCATCAACGGCATCGGTTTCAAAAAATAACGCGGCACGGCTCAGCCGCTCAGCGCAGGACTTTTCTGATTAATTACGACAGCACAATAAACATATCAAGCAACGTTCTATTTATTTAAGACACTTTTTGTTTACAAACCAAGAACAATATTTTTAAACCATTGTAAAATGTTAGAACATTATGACAATAAACCATGATAGCACACCTTGTGAATACCCCATATGATTGGATAAAAAAATATATCAAGGTTGTTATGTAATCAATTAACAAAATATTTACATCAGATATATGTATATATGTAATACCAAAGGAGACATCGTTGAACAATATAAGAAGGAATGTAATAAAATTGTTACCAAAATGCGTAGTATAGATAAGAGTAAGCTTAGTTTTAATATTTTTAAAAAGCTAATGGATGTGTCTATTTTTGCCAATGCCGATTTTAAGTGTATACTTGAATAATGATTAATATACAAAATTCTACTAACGTCAAATCGGTACAAAAGCATATTCCATTTGCTATAAATATTATGTTAAATGTTTGTATAATTCAGATTAAGATATTTTTAGAATTTACAATGTTGTTGATGCGCCACAACATTTTTTTAAAAGTTTAGTTGACGACATTTTAACTATTACACTAGTCAACAGATACAAAATTAAGAAAGCAAGTCGTCATATTTGTACCAAATCTTTATCAAATGAAGATAAAGTACCTGACCATTGTCACCTAACTGGTCAATATAGGGATGCTGCTCATAACCAGTGTAATTTAGAATATCAAATTGCAACTTTCATCCCTATATTTTTTCATAATTTTTCGGCATATGATTATAATTTGTTTGTGAGAGAGCTTTCAACAATTAAAGGCGATATAAATATTATATCTTAAAATAAGGAGCTTTATGTGAGTATATCAAAAAGAATTTCTGTAAATGAAAAAGATACAATTGAGTTTCGTTTTCTCGATTCATTTAGGTTCATGCCATCGAGTATAGCAAAATTAGCAAGTAATTTGTCCGTCAGTGATTTAACGGTAGTAAAATCAAGCTATCCAAATTATGAAGAATTCAATTTGATGAAACGCGAATGTGTCTTTCCGTATGACTATTTAGATTCAATGAATCGGCTTGAAGAAATTCAATTACCACTTCGTTCAGTATTTTTCATTTAATTAAATAATGAGTCGTGTAGTGTAGAGCATTATGAACATGCACGAAAAGTATGGAATACATTTAAATATTTGAAAGTAGACATTCTTTTACTTTGTGATATATTTGAAAATTTCCGTATAGTTTGTGCAAGTATTTATATGTTAGATCCATGTCAGTATTATACTACCCCAGGTTTATCCTGGGATGCAATGTTGAAAACAACTGAAACACCGAGACATCGCCTTATTCGCCTAGGAATCTAGAAAGCCACCTCGGCCTGCTGCACTGTAGACTGGAATAGTGGCACAGAATGTGCTCAACTGTCTCTAACTGTTTCGAGTCCTCACACAACCCGCACATATCCGACAAGTTGAATCCCATCCTCATCGCCATCCTGCCTATCATGCAGTGGCCCGTGATAATTCCTATCATGGTCCTAACGCAGACCCTACTCATACCCGACAGCGACTCCGAATCGGACTTCGTAAGCACCGGCCACAGCGTCCGTGACACCCGGCAGTCCGTTCGGTTCCTCCAGGCCCGAGTGGTCGCGCCCAGAATACAATCCCTGATCCTTCCCAAATAGAAGCCTATTGGAGGGCTAACAGCCTCCATACAGTTATCCATCTCTGAGCCCTGTCTTGCTAACTCATCAGACACCTCATTGCCGTTTATGTTGCAGTGACCCGGCACCCATGCTTATGTTTAACATAAACTTATGTGCTGTTTTCACAACACAAGTGATTGAACGTGTAGTAAAATTTATATGAAAAACTCTCAAAACACAGTGCTTTTCATATAAATTGTACTACAATCACTTGTGTTGTGAAAACAGCACATTAAAGTAGTTAATACCAATTAAATAATAAATATGCTAATTGTTCCTTTTCATAAGTAAGTTACTTTTTGTTGTAATATTAAACCTTTTTATTTTTCGAATGAAATACATACGTGATAAATATTTATGAAATATAAAGCTTTTTTTGCGGTTTTACTTGTTTAAAAAAACGTAATATGAGGCATGCATATGCAGATGTTTAGAATTCTTGGAAAAAAACGACCAGTTATGCATTTGCAGATGTTTAGAATTCTGGGAAAAAACAAAGAAATTTAAATAAATTTTACTACACGTTCATTGTGTTGTGAAAACAGCACATTAAAGTAGATAATACCAAGTAAATAATAAATATGCTAATTGTTCCTTTTCTAAGTTACTTTTTTTTTTGTAATATTTAACCTTTTTATTTTTCGAATGTATTCTACATACGTGATAAATATTTATGAAATATAAAGCTTTTTTACGGTTTTACTTGCTTAAAAAAAAAGTAATATGAGGCATGCATATGCAGATGCTTAGAATTCTTGGAAAAAAAAGACCAGTTATGCATTTGCAGATGTTAAGAATCCTTGGAAAAAACAAAGAAATGTGAGTAATAGTTGAGCTGATGCTGCGGTTTTTGATTATATGAAATAAAATAATGGAGAAATTTCTCACACTTTTTCAACAATTTAAGCTCCATTTAATAACTGAGACACATGGGGGGTATCTGCAGTTAACACCACTTCTGATTTCTTTTAATGTAGCAATTTAAACTAAGAAAAAAAATAAATATTTTATAGAATCTGCTTTTCATAAGTTCCTTTTTTGTAATATTAACCCTTTTTTCGAATAAGACTTATATGAAACTTACCCCTAACTTATTACTCCCCTCAACAACAATTTAGGATATAAATACGACTACTTCTGGAACACAGAGCCATTCTTGTTCTGATGGTTAAATTATTGCGTTCTATATTAAAAAAATGGAAAATGGTTGGCGGCTTTATTTGTAGATTGAATACAAATTTAAGAAGACATATTCGATTACATCATGATGGACCATCCTCATCGTTTAAATGTCAAACATCTAATAAACATTTTTTGGATCGTTTGGAATGGCACCGACACTCACACTCTAGTACAAAAGGTGACAGCAATGATGATGAAACTAATATTTATTGTAAATATTGTAAAAAATATATAACAAACACAAATTGGCATTACCATAATAGAAGAAATGAACATAAACTTAACTGTGATGAGAAATCAGATAGTGATGGTGATGTTAAATGTATAAAATCATCATTTAATAATAGAATTATTACATATTTAGGTGAAAACAATAATAAGAATAATTTAATACCTGAAAACTTTTTAACGGAAATCAGAGAGAAATTAATTAAATTATTAACTGACAACATACAAAAACATGAAAACATCATATTTAACATGGAACTGTTTTGCGAATATATACTGATAACGGAAGATAAAGATTCTTGTATGGTTGATATAAAATTCCTTCAGACCAAAATGAACATTCTTAGTATGTATTCAACAAGAGATTATATTCATAATATTTACAACTAGCAATGTAATGTTGTTATTTAAAAGATGAGCGAATTTCAGGATCATGATAGTGGTTGCACATTAATTGAAATAACACGTTTGGAGATGAACATTAATCAATATAAGTGCATCAAAGGTTCTCAATACACTCCACTACTTCGCAAAATACAGAGAAAGTTTGCTTGTATCAATGTTCAAAACAATGACGAGTATTGTTTTAAAAGGGCTATAATATCAGCACTATATCCAGTTGATCTAAATAGCAACAGATGTTCATCATATAAAGTAAACAACATTGAAGATGAAATGATAACGTTATATAATAATATTATTTTAAACTTTAAAAACTTAAACTTCTCGCTTCCAATTAATCAAATCAAAATCTTTGAAGCTAATAATAGTGAAACGAGTGTTGATGTGTATGGATTAGATGATGATAATAATAATATAGTCGGTCCATACTATTTTACACAACAGGAAAAATCACATCATATCAATTTATTACTTTTAGAGGATGGTCAAAGACTTCACTATGTTTGGATAAAAAAATATATCAAGGTTGTTATGTAATCAATTAACAAAATATTCACATCAGATATATGTATATATGTAATACCAAAGGAGACATCGTTTGAACAATATAAGAAGGAATGTAATAAAATTGTTACCAAAATGCGTAGTATAGATAAGAGTAAGCTTAGTTTTAAAATTTTTAAAAAGCAAATGGATGTGCCTTTTGTTGCCAATGCTGATTTTGAGTGTATACTTGAATCAGTACTACTAACGTCAAATCGGTACAAAAGTATATTCCATTTGCTATAGTTATTATATTTAATGTTTCTATAATTCAGATTTAGATATTTTAAGAATTTACAATGTTATTGATGCGCCACAACATTTTTTTAAAAGTTTAGTTGACACTAGTCAACAGATACAAAATTATGAAAGCAAGACGTCATATTTGTACCAACTCTTTATCTAATGAAGATAAAGTACCTGTCCATTGTCACCTAACTGGTCAATATAGGGATGCTGCTCATAACCAGTGTAATTTAGAATATCAAATTGCAAATTTCATCCCTATATTTTTTCATAATTTTTCGGCATATGATTGTAATTTGTTTGTGAGAGAGCTTTCAACAATTAAAGGCGATATGTGAGTATATCAAAAAGAATTTCCGTAAATGAAAAAGATACAATTGAGTTTCGTTTTCTCGATTCATTTAGGTTCATGCCATCGAGTATAGCAAAATTAGCAAGTAATTTGTCCGTCAGTGATTTAACGGTAGTAAAATCAAGCTATCCGAATTATAAAGAATTCAATTTGATGAAACGCGAATGTGTCTTTCCGTATGACTATTTAGATTCAATGAATCGTCTTGAAGAAATTCAATTACCACTTCGTTCAGTATTTTTCAATAAATAAAGTAATGAGTCGTGTAGAGCATTATGAACATGCACGAAAAGTATGGAATACATTTAAATATTTGAAAGTAGACATTCTTTTACTTTGTGATATATTTGAAAATTTCCGTATAGTTTGTGCAAGTATTTATAATTTAGATCCATGTCAGTATTATACTACCCCAGGTTTCTCCTGGGTCGCAATGTTGAAAACAACTGAAATAGAATTGCAGTTGGCTGATATTAATATATATAATTTTGTTCTTCAAGGTATCAGTTAATATTATATTAATAACTTGCATGCTTATGCAATGTCACAATACCTTCCCTATACAAATTTTGAATGGGTTGAAAATTGTGGACATTTCAACGTTAATAATATAGCAGAATATTCTCCATTAGGATATATAGTAGAAGTAGAACTAGAATATTCATCTACATTACATGACTCTCATAATGATTAACCATTTTGTGCTGAGAATAAGAAAATTTAAACCATGAAAGAAAAGAAACTTAAAACAGATTTAAATAGTAAAACAAATTACATAATACATTATCGAAATCTTCAGCAATGTATTCAACATGGTTTAATTTTAAAGAAAATACATATTCTTCAACTTGATCAATCAAATTGGTTACAAAAATATATTGATTTAAATAACCATCACAGAACACTAGCTAAAAATTTATTTGAACAAAATTTTTTCAAATTGTTGAATAATGCAGTATACGGGAAAACTATGGAAATTGTTGATAAAAGGAAAGACATTAAAATGGTATGTCAATGGGAGCATATAGGTAAATGTTTAGGAGCTGGAGCTCTTATAGCTTAATCAAATTTCCATAGTTCTCTTCAAATTCATAAAAATATGCATGCTATCCAAATGAATAGAATTAAAACTGAATACAATAAACCTATTTATATTGGATTTTCAGTTTTAAAAACATCCAAATGGAAAATGTATAGTTTTCATTATGATTACATAAAGCCTAAATATCGCGAAAACATTAAACTTAATTATATGGCTACTCCTATGGATGTTACCTTCAAATTCAGCAAGGAGCAAAGTCCCAAGAAAGAGAAAGAACAACTCGAGATGGCAAAATATCTATATCAGGAACTAATTGGAAGTTTGTTATTTGCTGCGCAGTTAACAAGACCAGATATTTGTTACGCAGTACAATTTTTGAGCCGTTTTAATGGCATACAACATTGGCAGTCGCCAAAACGAATTGATCGTTATTTAAAGGGCACGATCGACTACAAAATCATTTTTAAGGGAAGAGAAACTCTAAATTAGAGGGCTACTGCGATGCCGACTATGCAGGTGACTTGGACGAAAGAAAATCGGTCAGTGGTTTTGTGTCCATGAAGCAGGGATCAGCAATCAGCTGGGCATCGAAAACAGCGTGGTCTACAGGTGAAGCTGAATATATGTCGATGGGTGCAGCTGTGCAGGGAGTCAATATGGCTGAAAGGATGAGCTATTGAGAAAACAGTCTGATCCTTTGAAAGTATACTGCGGTAACCATGCGGCAGTACATCTTACTCTGAATGAGTTATATCATCCTAGGACGAAGCATATGATGTCCGCTACCATTTCATCAGGGACTGCTTAAAGAATAGGGAGTTCATTTTGGACACACTTCCATTTAACAAAATGATTGCCGACATTTTTACTAAACCTCTGGTTAATGTAATGTTTTCGAACAGTCTGGAGCGATTGGAAATCAATAAGGATTTATTTAGTGAGGATGTTGGAATGTGAAATAAATTATACTTGGCAATTGGCAACTCTTTTTATATATTTTAAATACATATATTTTATGTATAATTTTTGTATACTGGTATTTTTGTAGTAAAAAACTTTGAATTGAACTTCACGTGTTTTTTAATATTCAAGGTTAAGTTTTTTTTACACATAACTTCAACAATTATTAGCTAATTTTGATAGTTCAAGTATCATTCATATAGTATATATGTATATGGTATTTAACCTTAAGCGTAAGCTTCCAGCCTTAAATGCTTATGTATAGGTAGGTAGGTAGAAAGACTGGTGTGAAGTCTCCTTCCCACCTTCTCCTAGAGACCAATATGGTCCATTATGACGCCTTGTTTAGATATAGATAGCTGATAAGTAGGTGAAATAAATAGCGAAAGCATAAGAAAAGATTAAAATGATAGATAAGAACAGAAGATATCAGACCAAATCTGCGAGAAACCCTTCTCAACACAAATTCGCCCTACGTGCAGCTATCATCTAGTCTCCTGTCACGCAGACAGGCCATCCCCATTACAAATCCTATCAGACTCGAGTCCACAGCCCGAGACATACCCTTATTCGCCTAGAAATCTGCTGCGCAGCCACCTCAGCCTGCTGCACTGTAGACTGGAATAGTGGCACAGAATGTGCTCAACTGTCTCTAACTCTTCCGAGTCCTCACAACCCGCACATATCCGACAAGTTGGATCCCATCCACATCGCCATCCTGCCTATCATGCAGTGGCCCGTGATAATTCCTATCATGGTGCTAACGCAGACCCTACTCATACCCGGCAGCGACTCCGAATCGGACTTCGTAAGCACCGGCCACAGCGTCCGTGATACCCGGCAGTCCGTTCGGTTCCCCTAGGCCCGAGTGGTCGCGTCCAGAATACAATCCCTGATCCTTCCCAAATAGAAGCCAACTAAATAATAAATATGCTAATTGTTCCTTTTCATAAGTAAGTAACTTTTTTTCGTAATATTAAACCTTTTTATTTTTCGAATGTATTCTACATACGTGATAAATATTTATGAAATATAAAGCTTTTTTGCGGTTTTACTTGTTTGAAAAAAAGTAATATGAGGCATGTATATGCAGATGTTTAGAATTCTTGGAAAAAAACGACCAGTTATGCATTTGCAGATGTTAAGAATCCTTGGAAAAAACAAAGAAATGTGAGTAATAGTTGAGCTGATGCTGCGGTTTTTGATTATATGAAATAAAATAATGGAGAAATTTCTCACACTTTTTCAACAATTTAAGCTCCATTTAATAACTGAGACACATGGGGGGTCTCTGCAGTTAACACCTCTTCTAATTTCTTTTAATGTAGAAATTTAAACTAAGAAAAAAAAAATATTTTCTAGAATCTACTAATTGTTCCTTTTCATAAGTTCCTTTTTTGAAATATTAACCCTTTTTATTTTTCGAATAAGACTTATATGAAACTTACCCCTAACTTATTACTCCCCTCAACAACAATTTAGGATATAAATACTTCTGGAACACAGAGCCATTCTTGTTCTGATGGTTAAATCATTGTGTTCTATATTAAAAAAATTGAAAATGGTTGGCGGCTTTATTTGTAAATTTTGCGGAAAAGTATTCACTATGAATACAAATTTAAGAAGGCATATTCGCTAACATCATGATGGACCATCCTCATCGTTTAAATGTCAAACATGTAATAAACATTTTTTGGATCATTTGGAATGGCACCGACACTCACACTCTAGTACAAAAGGTGACAGCAATGATGATGAAACTAATATTTATTGTAAATATTGTAAAAAATATATAACAAACACAAATTGGCATTACCATAATAGAAGAAATGAACATAAACTTAACTGTGATGAGAAATCAGAGTGATGGTGATGTTAAATGTATAAAATCATCATTTAATAATAGAATTATTACATATTTAGGTGAAAACAATAATAAGAATAATTTAATACCTGAAAACTTTTTAACGGAAATCAGAGAGAAATTAATTAAATTATTAACTGACAACATACAAAAACATGAAAACATCATATTTAACATGGAACTGTTTTGCGAATATATACTGATAACGGAAGATAAAGATTCTTGTATGGTTGATATAAAATTCCTTCAGACTAAAATGAACATTCTTAGTATGTATTCAACAAGAGATTATATTCATAATATTTACAACTAGCAATGTAATGTTGTTATTTAAAAGATGAGCGAATTTCAGGATCATGATAGTGGTTGCACATTAATTGAAATAACACGTTTGGAGATGAACATTAATCAATATAAGTGCATCAAAGGTTCTCAATACACTCCACTACTTCGCAAAATACAGAGAAAGTTTGCTTGTATCAATGTTCAAAACAATGACGAGTATTGTTTTAAAAGGGCTATAATATCAGCACTATATCCAGTTGATCTAAATAGCAACAGATGTTCATCATATAAAGTAAACAACATTGAAGATGAAATGATAACGTTATATAATAATATTATTTTAAACTTTAAAAACTTAAACTTCTCGCTTCCAATTAATCAAATCAAAATCTTTGAAGCTAATAATAGTGAAACGAGTGTTGATGTGTATGGATTAGATGATGATAATAATAATATAGTCGGTCCATACTATTTTACACAACAGGAAAAATCACATCATATCAATTTATTACTTTTAGAGGATGGTCAAAGACTTCACTATGTTTGGATAAAAAAATATATCAAGGTTGTTATGTAATCAATTAACAAAATATTCACATCAGATATATGTATATATGTAATACCAAAGGAGACATCGTTTGAACAATATAAGAAGGAATGTAATAAAATTGTTACCAAAATGCGTAGTATAGATAAGAGTAAGCTTAGTTTTAAAATTTTTAAAAAGCAAATGGATGTGCCTTTTGTTGCCAATGCTGATTTTGAGTGTATACTTGAATCAGTACTACTAACGTCAAATCGGTACAAAAGTATATTCCATTTGCTATAGTTATTATATTAAATGTTTCTATAATTCAGATTTAGATATTTTAAGAATTTACAATGTTATTGATGCGCCACAACATTTTTTTAAAAGTTTAGTTGACACTAGTCAACAGATACAAAATTATGAAAGCAAGACGTCATATTTGTACCAACTCTTTATCTAATGAAGATAAAGTACCTGTCCATTGTCACCTAACTGGTCAATATAGGGATGCTGCTCATAACCAGTGTAATTTAGAATATCAAATTGCAAATTTCATCCCTATATTTTTTCATAATTTTTCGGCATATGATTGTAATTTGTTTGTGAGAGAGCTTTCAACAATTAAAGGCGATATGTGAGTATATCAAAAAGAATTTCTGTAAATGAAAAAGATACAATTGAGTTTCGTTTTCTCGATTCATTTAGGTTCATGCCATCGAGTATAGCAAAATTAGCAAGTAATTTGTCCGTCAGTGATTTAACGGTAGTAAAATCAAGCTATCCGAATTATAAAGAATTCAATTTGATGAAACGCGAATGTGTCTTTCCGTATGACTATTTAGATTCAATGAATCGTCTTGAAGAAATTCAATTACCACTTCGTTCAGTATTTTTCAATAAATAAAGTAATGAGTCGTGTAGAGCATTATGAACATGCACGAAAAGTATGGAATACATTTAAATATTTGAAAGTAGACATTCTTTTACTTTGTGATATATTTGAAAATTTCCGTATAGTTTGTGCAAGTATTTATAATTTAGATCCATGTCAGTATTATACTACCCCAGGTTTCTCCTGGGTCGCAATGTTGAAAACAACTGAAATAGAATTGCAGTTGGCTGATATTAATATATATAATTTTGTTCTTCGAGGTATCAGTTAATATTATATTAATAACTTGCATGCTTATGCAATGTCACAATACCTCCCCTATACAAATTTTGAATGGGTTGAAAATTGTGGACATTTCAACGTTAATAATATAGCAGAATATTCTCCATTAGGATATATAGTAGAAGTAGAACTAGAATATTCATCTACATTACATGACTCTCATAATGATTAACCATTTTGTGCTGAGAATAAGAAAATTTAAACCATGAAAGAAAATAAACTTAAAACAGATTTAAATAGTAAAACAAATTACATAATACATTATCGAAATCTTCAGCAATGTATTCAACATGGTTTAATTTTAAAGAAAATACATATTCTTCAACTTGATCAATCAAATTGGTTACAAAAATATATTGATTTAAATAACCATCACAGAACACTAGCTAAAAATTTATTTGAACAAAATTTTTTCAAATTGTTGAATAATGCAGTATACGGGAAAACTATGGAAATTGTTGATAAAAGGAAAGACATTAAAATGGTATGTCAATGGGAGCATATAGGTAAATGTTTAGGAGATGGAGCTCTTATAGCTTAATCAAATTTCCATAGTTCTCTTCAAATTCATAAAAATATGCATGCTATCCAAATGAATAGAATTAAAACTGAATACAATAAACCTATTTATATTGGATTTTCAGTTTTAAAAACATCCAAATGGAAAATGTATAGTTTTCATTATGATTACATAAAGCCTAAATATCGCGAAAACATTAAACTTAATTATATGGCTACTCCTATGGATGTTACCTTCAAATTCAGCAAGGAGCAAAGTCCCAAGAAAGAGAAGGAACAACTCGAGATGGCAAAATATCTATATCAGGAACTAATTGGAAGTTTGTTATTTGCTGCGCAGTTAACAAGACCAGATATTTGTTACGCAGTACAATTTTTGAGCCGTTTTAATGGCATACAACATTGGCAGTCGCCAAAACGAATTGATCGTTATTTAAAGGGCACGATCGACTACAAAATCATTTTTAAGGGAAGAGAAACTCTAAATTAGAGGGCTACTGCGATGCCGACTATGCAGGTGACTTGGACGAAAGAAAATCGGTCAGTGGTTTTGTGTCCATGAAGCAGGGATCAGCAATCAGCTGGGCATCGAAAACAGCGTTGTCTACAGGTGAAGCTGAATATATGTCGATGGGTGCAGCTGTGCAGGGAGTCAATATGGCTGAAAGGATGAGCTATTGAGAAACAGTCTGATCCTTTGAAAGTATACTGCGATAACCATGCGGCAGTACATCTTGCTCTGAATGAGTTATATCATCCTAGGACGAAGCATATGATGTCCGCTACCATTTCATCAGGGACTGCTTAAAGAATAGGGAGTTCATTTTGGACACACTTCCATTTAACAAAATGATTGCCGACATTTTTACTAAACCTCTGGTTAATGTAATGTTTTCGAACAGTCTGGAGCGATTGGAAATCAATAAGGATTTATTTAGTGAGGATGTTGGAATGTGAAATAAATTATACTTGGCAATTGGCAACTCTTTTTATATATTTTAAATACATATATTTTATGTATAATTTTTGTATACTGGTATTTTTGTAGTAAAAAACTTTGAATTGAACTTCACGTGTTTTTTAATATTCAAGGTTAAGTTTTTTTTACACATAACTTCAACAATTATTAGCTAATTTTGATAGTTCAAGTATCATTCATATAGTATATATGTATATGGTATTTAACCTTAAGCGTAAGCTTCCAGCCTTAAATGCTTACGTATAGGTAGGTAGGTAGAAAGACTGGTGTGAAGTCTCCTTCCCACCTTCTCCCAGAGACCAATATGGTCCATTATGACGCCTTGTTTAGATATAGATAGCTGATAAGTAGGTGAAATAAATATCGAAAGCATAAGAAAAGATTAAAATGATAGATAAGAACAGAAGATATCAGACCAAATCTGCGAGAAACCCTTCTCAACACAAATTCGCCCTACGTGCAGCTATCACCTAGTCTCCTGTCACGCAGACAGGCCATCCCCATTACAAATCCTATCAGACTCGAGTCCACAGCCCGAGACATACCCTTATTCGCCTAGAAATCTGCTGCGCAGCCACCTCAGCCTGCTGCACTGTAGACTGGAATAGTGGCACAGAATGTGCTCAACTGTCTCTAACTCTTCCGAGTCCTCACAACCCGCACATATCCGACAAGTTGGATCCCATCCACATCGCCATACTGCCTATCATGCAGTGGCCCGTGATAATTCCTATCATGGTGCTAACGCAGACCCTACTCATGCCCGGCAGAGACTCCGAATCGGACTTCGTAAGCACCGGCCACAGCGTCCGTGATACCCGGCAGTCCGTTCGGTTCCCCTAGGCCCGAGTGGTCGCGTCCAGAATACAATCCCTGATCCTTCCCAAATAGAAGCCAACTAAATAATAAATATGCTAATTGTTCCTTTTCATAAGTAAGTAACTTTTTTTCGTAATATTAAACCTTTTTATTTTTCGAATGTATTCTACATACGTGATAAATATTTATGAAATATAAAGCTTTTTTTGCGGTTTTACTTGTTTAAAAAAAAGTAATATGAGGCATGTATATGCAGATGTTTAGAATTCTTGGAAAAAAACGACCAGTTATGCATTTGCAGATGTTAAGAATCCTTGGAAAAAACAAAGAAATGTGAGTAATAGTTGAGCTGATGCTGCGGTTTTTGATTATATGAAATAAAATAATGGAGAAATTTCTCACACTTTTTCAACAATTTAAGCTCCATTTAATAACTGAGACACATGGGGGGTCTCTGCAGTTAACACCTCTTCTAATTTCTTTTAATGTAGAAATTTAAACTAAGAAAAAAAAAATATTTTCTAGAATCTACTAATTGTTCCTTTTCATAAGTTCCTTTTTTGAAATATTAACCCTTTTTATTTTTCGAATAAGACTTATATGAAACTTACCCCTAACTTATTACTCCCCTCAACAACAATTTAGGATATAAATACTTCTGGAACACAGAGCCATTCTTGTTCTGATGGTTAAATCATTGTGTTCTATATTAAAAAAATTGAAAATGGTTGGCAGCTTTATTTGTAAATTTTGCGGAAAAGTATTCACTATGAATACAAATTTAAGAAGGCATATTCGCTAACATCATGATGGACCATCCTCATCGTTTAAATGTCAAACATGTAATAAACATTTTTTGGATCATTTGGAATGGCACCGACACTCACACTCTAGTACAAAAGGTGACAGCAATGATGATGAAACTAATATTTATTGTAAATATTGTAAAAAATATATAACAAACACAAATTGGCATTACCATAATAGAAGAAATGAACATAAACTTAACTGTGATGAGAAATCAGAGTGATGGTGATGTTAAATGTATAAAATCATCATTTAATAATAGAATTATTACATATTTAGGTGAAAACAATAATAAGAATAATTTAATACCTGAAAACTTTTTAACGGAAATCAGAGAGAAATTAATTAAATTATTAACTGACAACATACAAAAACATGAAAACATCATATTTAACATGGAACTGTTTTGCGAATATATACTGATAACGGAAGATAAAGATTCTTGTATGGTTGATATAAAATTCCTTCAGACTAAAATGAACATTCTTAGTATGTATTCAACAAGAGATTATATTCATAATATTTACAACTAGCAATGTAATGTTGTTATTTAAAAGATGAGCGAATTTCAGGATCATGATAGTGGTTGCACATTAATTGAAATAACACGTTTGGAGATGAACATTAATCAATATAAGTGCATCAAAGGTTCTCAATACACTCCACTACTTCGCAAAATACAGAGAAAGTTTGCTTGTATCAATGTTCAAAACAATGACGAGTATTGTTTTAAAAGGGCTATAATATCAGCACTATATCCAGTTGATCTAAATAGCAACAGATGTTCATCATATAAAGTAAACAACATTGAAGATGAAATGATAACGTTATATAATAATATTATTTTAAACTTTAAAAACTTAAACTTCTCGCTTCCAATTAATCAAATCAAAATCTTTGAAGCTAATAATAGTGAAACGAGTGTTGATGTGTATGGATTAGATGATGATAATAATAATATAGTCGGTCCATACTATTTTACACAACAGGAAAAATCACATCATATCAATTTATTACTTTTAGAGGATGGTCAAAGACTTCACTATGTTTGGATAAAAAAATATATCAAGGTTGTTATGTAATCAATTAACAAAATATTCACATCAGATATATGTTTATATGTAATACCAAAGGAGACATCGTTTGAACAATATAAGAAGGAATGTAATAAAATTGTTACCAAAATGCGTAGTATAGATAGGAGTAAGCTTAGTTTTAAAATTTTTAAAAAGCAAATGGATGTGCCTTTTGTTGCCAATGCTGATTTTGAGTGTATACTTGAATCAGTACTACTAACGTCAAATCGGTACAAAAGTATATTCCATTTGCTATAGTTATTATATTAAATGTTTCTATAATTCAGATTTAGATATTTTAAGAATTTACAATGTTATTGATGCGCCACAACATTTTTTTAAAAGTTTAGTTGACACTAGTCAACAGATACAAAATTATGAAAGCAAGACGTCATATTTGTACCAACTCTTTATCTAATGAAGATAAAGTACCTGTCCATTGTCACCTAACTGGTCAATATAGGGATGCTGCTTATAACCAGTGTAATTTAGAATATCAAATTGCAAATTTCATCCCTATATTTTTTCATAATTTTTCGGCATATGATTGTAATTTGTTTGTGAGAGAGCTTTCAACAATTAAAGGCGATATGTGAGTATATCAAAAAGAATTTCTGTAAATGAAAAAGATACAATTGAGTTTCGTTTTCTCGATTCATTTAGGTTCATGCCATCGAGTATAGCAAAATTAGCAAGTAATTTGTCCGTCAGTGATTTAACGGTAGTAAAATCAAGCTATCCGAATTATAAAGAATTCAATTTGATGAAACGCGAATGTGTCTTTCCGTATGACTATTTAGATTCAATGAATCGTCTTGAAGAAATTCAATTACCACTTCGTTCAGTATTTTTCAATAAATAAAGTAATGAGTCGTGTAGAGCATTATGAACATGCACGAAAAGTATGGAATACATTTAAATATTTGAAAGTAGACATTCTTTTACTTTGTGATATATTTGAAAATTTCCGTATAGTTTGTGCAAGTATTTATAATTTAGATCCATGTCAGTATTATACTACCCCAGGTTTCTCCTGGGTCGCAATGTTGAAAACAACTGAAATAGAATTGCAGTTGGCTGATATTAATATATATAATTTTGTTCTTCGAGGTATCAGTTAATATTATATTAATAACTTGCATGCTTATGCAATGTCACAATACCTCCCCTATACAAATTTTGAATGGGTTGAAAATTGTGGACATTTCAACGTTAATAATATAGCAGAATATTCTCCATTAGGATATATAGTAGAAGTAGAACTAGAATATTCATCTACATTACATGACTCTCATAATGATTAACCATTTTGTGCTGAGAATAAGAAAATTTAAACCATGAAAGAAAAGAAACTTAAAACAGATTTAAATAGTAAAACAAATTACATAATACATTATCGAAATCTTCAGCAATGTATTCAACATGGTTTAATTTTAAAGAAAATACATATTCTTCAACGTGATCAATCAAATTGGTTACAAAAATATATTGATTTAAATAACCATCACAGAACACTAGCTAAAAATTTATTTGAACAAAATTTTTTCAAATTGTTGAATAATGCAGTATACGGGAAAACTATGGAAATTGTTGATAAAAGGAAAGACATTAAAATGGTATGTCAATGGGAGCATATAGGTAAATGTTTAGGAGCTGGAGCTCTTATAGCTTAATCAAATTTCCATAGTTCTCTTCAAATTCATAAAAATATGCATGCTATCCAAATGAATAGAATTAAAACTGAATACAATAAACCTATTTATATTGGATTTTCAGTTTTAAAAACATCCAAATGGAAAATGTATAGTTTTCATTATGATTACATAAAGCCTAAATATCGCGAAAACATTAAACTTAATTATATGGCTACTCCTATGGATGTTACCTTCAAATTCAGCAAGGAGCAAAGTCCCAAGAAAGAGAAAGAACAACTCGAGATGGCAAAATATCTATATCAGGAACTAATTGGAAGTTTGTTATTTGCTGCGCAGTTAACAAGACCAGATATTTGTTACGCAGTACAATTTTTGAGCCGTTTTAATGGCATACAACATTGGCAGTCGCCAAAACGAATTGATCGTTATTTAAAGGGCACGATCGACTACAAAATCATTTTTAAGGGAAGAGAAACTCTAAATTAGAGGGCTACTGCGATGCCGACTATGCAGGTGACTTGGACGAAAGAAAATCGGTCAGTGGTTTTGTGTCCATGAAGCAGGGATCAGCAATCAGCTTGGCATCGAAAACAGCGTTGTCTACAGGTGAAGCTGAATATATGTCGATGGGTGCAGCTGTGCAGGGAGTCAATATGGCTGTAAGGATGAGCTATTGAGAAAACAGTCTGATCCTTTGAAAGTATACTGCGATAACCATGCGGCAGTACATCTTACTCTGAATGAGTTATATCATCCTAGGACGAAGCATATGATGTCCGCTACCATTTCATCAGGGACTGCTTAAAGAATAGGGAGTTCATTTTGGACACACTTCCATTTAACAAAATGATTGCCGACATTTTTACTAAACCTCTGGTTAATCTAATGTTTTCGAACAGTCTGGAGCGATTGGAAATCAATAAGGATTTATTTAGTGAGGATGTTGGAATGTGAAATAAATTATACTTGGCAATTGGCAACTCTTTTTATATATTTTAAATACATATATTTTATGTATAATTTTTGTATACTGGTATTTTTGTAGTAAAAAACTTTGAATTGAACTTCACGTGTTTTTTAATATTCAAGGTTAAGTTTTTTTTACACATAACTTCAACAATTATTAGCTAATTTTGATAGTTCAAGTATCATTCATATAGTATATATGTATATGGTATTTAACCTTAAGCGTAAGCTTCCAGCCTTAAATGCTTATGTATAGGTAGGTAGGTAGAAAGACTGGTGTGAAGTCTCCTTCCCACCTTCTCCCAGAGACCAATATGGTCCATTATGACGCCTTGTTTAGATATAGATAGCTGATAAGTAGGTAAAATAAATAGCGAAAGCATAAGAAAAGATTAAAATGATAGATAAGAACAGAAGATATCAGACCAAATCTGCGAGAAACCCTTCTCAACACAAATTCGCCCTACGTGCAGCTATCACCTAGTCTCCTGTCACGCAGACAGGCCATCCCCATTACAAATCCTATCAGACTCGAGTCCACAGCCCGAGACATACCCTTATTCGCCTAGAAATCTGCTGCGCAGCCACCTCAGCCTGCTGCACTGTAGACTGGAATAGTGGCACAGAATGTGCTCAACTGTCTCTAACTCTTCCGAGTCCTCACAACCCGCACATATCCGACAAGTTGGATCCCATCCACATCGCCATCCTGCCTATCATGCAGTGGCCCGTGATAATTCCTATCATGGTGCTAACGCAGACCCTACTCATGCCCGGCAGCGACTCCGAATCGGACTTCGTAAGCACCGGCCACAGCGTCCGTGATACCCGGCAGTCCGTTCGGTTCCCCTAGGCCCGAGTGGTCGCGTCCAGAATACAATCCCTGATCCTTCCCAAATAGAAGCCAACTAAATAATAAATATGCTAATTGTTCCTTTTCATAAGTAAGTAACTTTTTTTCGTAATATTAAACCTTTTTATTTTTCGAATGTATTCTACATACGTGATAAATATTTATGAAATATAAAGCTTTTTTTGCGGTTTTACTTGTTTAAAAAAAGTAATATGAGGCATGTATATGCAGATGTTTAGAATTCTTGGAAAAAAACGACCAGTTATGCATTTGCAGATGTTAAGAATCCTTGGAAAAAACAAAGAAATGTGAGTAATAGTTGAGCTGATGCTGCGGTTTTTGATTATATGAAATAAAATAATGGAGAAATTTCTCACACTTTTTCAACAATTTAAGCTCCATTTAATAACTGAGACACATGGGAGGTCTCTGCAGTTAACACCTCTTCTAATTTCTTTTAATGTAGAAATTTAAACTAAGAAAAAAAAAATATTTTCTAGAATCTACTAATTGTTCCTTTTCATAAGTTCCTTTTTTGAAATATTAACCCTTTTTATTTTTCGAATAAGACTTATATGAAACTTACCCCTAACTTATTACTCCCCTCAACAACAATTTAGGATATAAATACTTCTGGAACACAGAGCCATTCTTGTTCTGATGGTTAAATCATTGTGTTCTATATTAAAAAAATGGAAAATGGTTGGCGGCTTTATTTGTAAATTTTGCGGAAAAGTATTCACTATGAATACAAATTTAAGAAGGCATATTCGCTAACATCATGATGGCCCATCCTCATCGTTTAAATGTCAAACATGTAATAAACATTTTTTGGATCATTTGGAATGGCACCGACACTCACACTCTAGTACAAAAGGTGACAGCAATGATGATGAAACTAATATTTATTGTAAATATTGTAAAAAATATATAACAAACACAAATTGGCATTACCATAATAGAAGAAATGAACATAAACTTAACTGTGATGAGAAATCAGGAGTGATGGTGATGTTAAATGTATAAAATCATCATTTAATAATATAATTATTACATATTTAGGTGAAAACAATAATAAGAATAATTTAATACCTGAAAACTTTTTAACGGAAATCAGAGAGAAATTAATTAAATTATTAACTGACAACATACAAAAACATGAAAACATCATATTTAACATGGAACTGTTTTGCGAATATATACTGATAACGGAAGATAAAGATTCTTGTATGGTTGATATAAAATTCCTTCAGACTAAAATGAACATTCTTAGTATGTATTCAACAAGAGATTATATTCATAATATTTACAACTAGCAATGTAATGTTGTTATTTAAAAGATGAGCGAATTTCAGGATCATGATAGTGGTTGCACATTAATTGAAATAACACGTTTGGAGATGAACATTAATCAATATAAGTGCATCAAAGGTTCTCAATACACTCCACTACTTCGCAAAATACAGAGAAAGTTTGTTTGTATCAATGTTCAAAACAATGACGAGTATTGTTTTAAAAGGGCTATAATATCAGCACTATATCCAGTTGATCTAAATAGCAACAGATGTTCATCATATAAAGTAAACAACATTGAAGATGAAATGATTACGTTATATAATAATATTATTTTAAACTTTAAAAACTTAAACTTCTCGCTTCCAATTAATCAAATCAAAATCTTTGAAGCTAATAATAGTGAAACGAGTGTTGATGTGTATGGATTAGATGATGATAATAATAATATAGTCGGTCCATACTATTTTACACAACAGGAAAAATCACATCATATCAATTTATTACTTTTAGAGGATGGTCAAAGACTTCACTATGTTTGGATAAAAAAATATATCAAGGTTGTTATGTAATCAATTAACAAAATATTCACATCAGATATATGTATATATGTAATACCAAAGGAGACATCGTTTGAACAATATAAGAAGGAATGTAATAAAATTGTTACCAAAATGCGTAGTATAGATAAGAGTAAGCTTAGTTTTAAAATTTTTAAAAAGCAAATGGATGTGCCTTTTGTTGCCAATGCTGATTTTGAGTGTATACTTGAATCAGTACTACTAACGTCAAATCGGTACAAAAGTATATTCCATTTGCTATAGTTATTATATTAAATGTTTCTATAATTCAGATTTAGATATTTTAAGAATTTACAATGTTATTGATGCGCCACAACATTTTTTTAAAAGTTTAGTTGACACTAGTCAACAGATACAAAATTATGAAAGCAAGACGTCATATTTGTACCAACTCTTTATCTAATGAAGATAAAGTACCTGTCCATTGTCACCTAACTGGTCAATATAGGGATGCTGCTCATAACCAGTGTAATTTAGAATATCAAATTGCAAATTTCATCCCTATATTTTTTCATAATTTTTCGGCATATGATTGTAATTTGTTTGTGAGAGAGCTTTCAACAATTAAAGGCGATATGTGAGTATATCAAAAAGAATTTCTGTAAATGAAAAAGATACAATTGAGTTTCGTTTTCTCGATTCATTTAGGTTCATGCCATCGAGTATAGCAAAATTAGCAAGTAATTTGTCCGTCAGTGATTTAACGGTAGTAAAATCAAGCTATCCGAATTATAAAGAATTCAATTTGATGAAACGCGAATGTGTCTTTCCGTATGACTATTTAGATTCAATGAATCGTCTTGAAGAAATTCAATTACCACTTCGTTCAGTATTTTTCAATAAATAAAATAATGAGTCGTGTAGTGTAGCATTATGAACATGCACGAAACGTATGGAATACATTTAAATATTTGAAAGTAGACATTCTTTTACTTTGTGATATATTTGAAAGTTTCCGTATAGTTTGTGCAAGTATTTATAATTTAGATCCATGTCAGTATTATACTACCCCAGGTTTATCCTGGGATGCAATGTTGAAAACAACTGAAATAGAATTGCAGTTGGCTGATATTAATATATATAATTTTGTTCTTCGAGGTATCAATTAATATCATGTTAATAACTTGCATGCATATGCAATGTCACAATACCTCCCCTATACAAATTTTGAATGGGTTGAAAATTGTGAACATTTCAACGTTAATAATATAGCAGAATATTCTCTATTAGGATATATATTAGAAGTAGAACTAGAATATCCATCTACATTACATGACTCTCATAATGATTTACCATTTTGTGCTGAGAATAAGAAAATTTAAACCATGAAAGAAAAGAAACTTAAAACAGATTTAAATAGTAAAACAAATTACATAATACATTATCGAAATCTTCAGCAATGTATTCAAGATGGTTTAATTTTAAAGAAAATACCTATTTTTCAACTTGATCAATCAAATTGGTTACAAAAATATATTGATTTAAATAACCATCACAGAACACTAGCTAAAAATTTATTTGAACAAAATTTTTTCAAATTGTTGAATAATGCAGTATACGGGAAAACTATGGAAAATGTTGATAAGAGGAAAGACATTAAAATGGTATGTCAATGGGAGCATATAGGTAAATGTTTAGGAGCTGGAGCTCTTATAGCTTAATCAAATTTCCATAGTTCTCTTCAAATTCATAAAAATATGTATGCTTTCCAAATGAATAGAATTAAAACTGAATACAATAAACCTATTTATATTAGATTTTCAGTTTTAAAAACATCCAAATGGAAAAAGTATAGTTTTCATTATGATTACATAAAGCCGAAATATCGCGAAAACAATAAACTTAATTATATGGATACTCCTATGATGTTAACATCAAATTAAGCAAGGAGCAAAGTCCCAAGGACGAGAAAGAACAACTCGAGATGGCAAAATATCTATATCAGGAACTAATTGGAAGTTTGTTATTTGCTGCGCAGTTAACAAGACCAGATATTTGTTACGCAGTACATTTTTTGAGCCGTTTTAATGTCAACTATGGCATACAACATTGGCAAGCGCCAAAACGAATTCTTCGTTATTTAAAGGGAACGATCGACTACAAAATCATTTTTAAGGGAAAAGGAAACTCTAAATTAGAGGGCTACTGCGATGCCGACTATGCAGGTGACTTGGACGAAAGGAAATCGGTCAGGGGTTTTTTGTCCATGAAGCAAGGATCACCAATCAGCTGGGCATCGAAAACAGCGTTGTCTACATGTAAAGCTGAATATATGTATGTCGTTGGGTGCAGCTGTGCAGGATGCAATATAGCTGAAAGGATGAGCTATTGAGAAAACAGTCTGATCCTATGAAAGTATACTGCGATAACCATGCGGCAGTACATCTTACTCTGAATGAGTTATATCATCCTAGGACGAAGCATATTGATGTCCGCTACCATTTGATTAGGGACTGCTTAAAGAATAGGGAGTGCATTTTGGACACACTTCCATCTAACAAAATGATTGCCGACATTTTTACTAAACATCTGGTTAATGTAAAGTTTTCGAACTGTCTGGAGCGATTGGAAAGCAATAAGGATTTATTTAGTGAGGATGTTGGAATTTGAAATAAATCATACTTGGCAATTGGCAACTCTTTTTTTATATATTTTATATACATATATTTTATGTATAATTTTTGTATACTGGTATTTTTGTAGTAAAAAACTTTGAATTGAACTTCACGTGTTTTTTAATATTCAAGGTTTAGTTTTTTTACACATAACTTCAACAATTATCAGCTAATTTTGATAGTTCAAGTATCATTCATATATTATATATGTATATGGTATTTAACCTTAAGCGTAAGCTTCCAGCCTTAAATGCTTATGTATAGGTAGGTAGGTAGAAAGACTGGTGTGAAGTCTCCTTCCCACCTTCACCCAAAGACCAATATAGTCCATTATGACGCCTTGTTTAGATATAGATAGATGATAAGTAGGTGAAATAAATAGCGAAAGCATAAGAAAAGATAAAAATGATAGATAAGAACAGAAGATATCGGACCAAATCTGAGAGAAACCCTTCTCAACACAAATTCGCCATACGTGCAGCTATCACCTAGTCTCCTGTCACGCAGACAGGCCATCCCCATTACAAATCCTATCAGACTCGAGTCCACAGCCCGAGACATACCCTTATTCGCCTAGAAATCTGCTGCGCAGCCACCTCAGCCTGCTGCACTGTAGACTGGAATAGTGGCACAGAATGTGCTCAACTGTCTCTAACTCTTCCGAGTCCTCACAACCCGCACATATCCGACAAGTTGGATCCCATCCTCATCGCCATCCTGCCTATCATGCAGCGGCCCGTGATAATTCCTATCATGGTGCTAACGCAGACCCTACTCATGCCCGGCAGCGACTCCGAATCGGACTTCGTAAGCACCGGCCACAGCGTCCGTGATACCCGGCAGTCCGTTCGGTTCCCCTAGGCCCGAGTGGTCGCGTCCAGAATACAATCCCTGATCCTTCCCAAATAGAAGCCAACTAAATAATAAATATGGGCATTTCTCTAATGTCGAATGCGACATTCGTACGCCTAAAAAGTGAAAAAAAAACATATACCAAAACATTAATTTTATTTTGACAAAAGGCGAAACTTATAGCTCTTGATTAGCACTATAATTTGTGCTAAAGATTGGTTTTGAACAATTGTTCGTTTTCAAGAAAATTAAAGAAAACCAAGGCATTTGCATGCGACAAACACAGAAGTCGCTTTTACGGCAAACAGTTCAAACACTGATTTCAGCGAAACTTGATAAAATATTTTAATGCGACTAATTTAAAATGTTATGCATATGAAATAAAATAATGGAGAAATTTCTCACACTTTTTCAACAATTTAAGCTCCATTTAATAACTGAGACACATGGGGGGTCTCTGCAGTTAACACCTCTTCTAATTTCTTTTAATGTAGAAATTTAAACTAAGAAAAAAAAAATATTTTCTAGAATCTACTAATTGTTCCTTTTCATAAGTTCCTTTTTTGAAATATTAACCCTTTTTATTTTTCGAATAAGACTTATATGAAACTTACCCCTAACTTATTACTCCCCTCAACAACAATTTAGGATATAAATACTTCTGGAACACAGAGCCATTCTTGTTCTGATGGTTAAATCATTGTGTTCTATATTAAAAAAATGGAAAATGGTTGGCGGCTTTATTTGTAAATTTTGCGGAAAAGTATTCACTATGAATACAAATTTAAGAAGGCATATTCGCTAACATCATGATGGACCATCCTCATCGTTTAAATGTCAAACATGTAATAAACATTTTTTGGATCATTTGGAATGGCACCGACACTCACACTCTAGTACAAAAGGTGACAGCAATGATGATGAAACTAATATTTATTGTAAATATTGTAAAAAATATATAACAAACACAAATTGGCATTACCATAATAGAAGAAATGAACATAAACTTAACTGTGATGAGAAATCAGGAGTGATGGTGATGTTAAATGTATAAAATCATCATTTAATAATAGAATTATTACATATTTAGGTGAAAACAATAATAAGAATAATTTAATACCTGAAAACTTTTTAACGGAAATCAGAGAGAAATTAATTAAATTATTAACTGACAACATACAAAAACATGAAAACATCATATTTAACATGGAACTGTTTTGCGAATATATACTGATAACGGAAGATAAAGATTCTTGTATGGTTGATATAAAATTCCTTCAGACTAAAATGAACATTCTTAGTATGTATTCAACAAGAGATTATATTCATAATATTTACAACTAGCAATGTAATGTTGTTATTTAAAAGATGAGCGAATTTCAGGATCATGATAGTGGTTGCACATTAATTGAAATAACACGTTTGGAGATGAACATTAATCAATATAAGTGCATCAAAGGTTCTCAATACACTCCACTACTTCGCAAAATACAGAGAAAGTTTGTTTGTATCAATGTTCAAAACAATGACGAGTATTGTTTTAAAAGGGCTATAATATGAGCACTATATCCAGTTGATCTAAATAGCAACAGATGTTCATCATATAAAGTAAACAACATTGAAGATGAAATGATTACGTTATATAATAATATTATTTTAAACTTTAAAAACTTAAACTTCTCGCTTCCAATTAATCAAATCAAAATCTTTGAAGCTAATAATAGTGAAACGAGTGTTGATGTGTATGGATTAGATGATGATAATAATAATATAGTCGGTCCATACTATTTTACACAACAGGAAAAATCACATCATATCAATTTATTACTTTTAGAGGATGGTCAAAGACTTCACTATGTTTGGATAAAAAAATATATCAAGGTTGTTATGTAATCAATTAACAAAATATTCACATCAGATATATGTATATATGTAATACCAAAGGAGACATCGTTTGAACAATATAAGAAGGAATGTAATAAAATTGTTACCAAAATGCGTAGTATAGATAAGAGTAAGCTTAGTTTTAAAATTTTTAAAAAGCAAATGGATGTGCCTTTTGTTGCCAATGCTGATTTTGAGTGTATACTTGAATCAGTACTACTAACGTCAAATCGGTACAAAAGTATATTCCATTTGCTATAGTTATTATATTAAATGTTTCTATAATTCAGATTTAGATATTTTAAGAATTTACAATGTTATTGATGCGCCACAACATTTTTTTAAAAGTTTAGTTGACACTAGTCAACAGATACAAAATTATGAAAGCAAGACGTCATATTTGTACCAACTCTTTATCTAATGAAGATAAAGTACCTGTCCATTGTCACCTAACTGGTCAATATAGGGATGCTGCTCATAACCAGTGTAATTTAGAATATCAAATTGCAAATTTCATCCCTATATTTTTTCATAATTTTTCGGCATATGATTGTAATTTGTTTGTGAGAGAGCTTTCAACAATTAAAGGCGATATGTGAGTATATCAAAAAGAATTTCTGTAAATGAAAAGGTTCATGCCATCGAGTATAGCAAAATTAGCAAGTAATTTGTCCGTCAGTGATTTAACGGTAGTAAAATCAAGCTATCCGAATTATAAAGAATTCAATTTGATGAAACGCGAATGTGTCTTTCCGTATGACTATTTAGATTCAATGAATCGTCTTGAAGAAATTCAATTACCACTTCGTTCAGTATTTTTCAATAAATAAAATAATGAGTCGTGTAGTGTAGCATTATGAACATGCACGAAACGTATGGAATACATTTAAATATTTGAAAGTAGACATTCTTTTACTTTGTGATATATTTGAAAGTTTCCGTATAGTTTGTGCAAGTATTTATAATTTAGATCCATGTCAGTATTATACTACCCCAGGTTTATCCTGGGATGCAATGTTGAAAACAACTGAAATAGAATTGCAGTTGGCTGATATTAATATATATAATTTTGTTCTTCGAGGTATCAATTAATATCATGTTAATAACTTGCATGCATATGCAATGTCACAATACCTCCCCTATACAAATTTTGAATGGGTTGAAAATTGTGAACATTTCAACGTTAATAATATAGCAGAATATTCTCTATTAGGATATATATTAGAAGTAGAACTAGAATATCCATCTACATTACATGACTCTCATAATGATTTACCATTTTGTGCTGGGAATAAGAAAATTTAAACCATGAAAGAAAAGAAACTTAAAACAGATTTAAATAGTAAAACAAATTACATAATACATTATCGAAATCTTCAGCAATGTATTCAAGATGGTTTAATTTTAAAGAAAATACATATTTTTCAACTTGATCAATCAAATTGGTTACAAAAATATATTGATTTAAATAACCATCACAGAACACTAGCTAAAAATTTATTTGAACAAAATTTTTTCAAATTGTTGAATAATGCAGTATACGGGAAAACTATGGAAAATGTTGATAAGAGGAAAGACATTAAAATGGTATGTCAATGGGAGCATATAGGTAAATGTTTAGGAGCTGGAGCTCTTATAGCTTAATCAAATTTCCATAGTTCTCTTCAAATTCATAAAAATATGTATGCTTTCCAAATGAATAGAATTAAAACTGAATACAATAAACCTATTTATATTAGATTTTCAGTTTTAAAAACATCCAAATGGAAAAAGTATAGTTTTCATTATGATTACATAAAGCCGAAATATCGCGAAAACAATAAACTTAATTATATGGATACTCCTATGATGTTAACATCAAATTAAGCAAGGAGCAAAGTCCCAAGGACGAGAAAGAACAACTCGAGATGGCAAAATATCTATATCAGGAACTAATTGGAAGTTTGTTATTTGCTGCGCAGTTAACAAGACCAGATATTTGTTACGCAGTACATTTTTTGAGCCGTTTTAATGTCAACTATGGCATACAACATTGGCAAGCGCCAAAACGAATTCTTCGTTATTTAAAGGGAACGATCGACTACAAAATCATTTTTAAGGGAAAAGGAAACTCTAAATTAGAGGGCTACTGCGATGCCGACTATGCAGGTGACTTGGACGAAAGGAAATCGGTCAGGGGTTTTTTGTCCATGAAGCAAGGATCACCAATCAGCTGGGCATCGAAAACAGCGTTGTCTACATGTAAAGCTGAATATATGTATGTCGTTGGGTGCAGCTGTGCAGGATGCAATATAGCTGAAAGGATGAGCTATTGAGAAAACAGTCTGATCCTATGAAAGTATACTGCGATAACCATGCGGCAGTACATCTTACTCTGAATGAGTTATATCATCCTAGGACGAAGCATATTGATGTCCGCTACCATTTGATTAGGGACTGCTTAAAGAATAGGGAGTGCATTTTGGACACACTTCCATCTAACAAAATGATTGCCGACATTTTTACTAAACATCTGGTTAATGTAAAGTTTTCGAACTGTCTGGAGCGATTGGAAAGCAATAAGGATTTATTTAGTGAGGATGTTGGAATTTGAAATAAATCATACTTGGCAATTGGCAACTCTTTTTTTATATATTTTATATACATATATTTTATGTATAATTTTTGTATACTGGTATTTTTGTAGTAAAAAACTTTGAATTGAACTTCACGTGTTTTTTAATATTCAAGGTTTAGTTTTTTTACACATAACTTCAACAATTATCAGCTAATTTTGATAGTTCAAGTATCATTCATATATTATATATGTATATGGTATTTAACCTTAAGCGTAAGCTTCCAGCCTTAAATGCTTATGTATAGGTAGGTAGGTAGAAAGACTGGTGTGAAGTCTCCTTCCCACCTTCACCCAAAGACCAATATGGTCCATTATGACGCCTTGTTTAGATATAGATAGATGATAAGTAGGTGAAATAAATAGCGAAAGCATAAGAAAAGATAAAAATGATAGATAAGAACAGAAGATATCGGACCAAATCTGAGAGAAACCCTTCTCAACACAAATTCGCCATACGTGCAGCTATCACCTAGTCTCCTGTCACGCAGACAGGCCATCCCCATTACAAATCCTATCAGACTCGAGTCCACAGCCCGAGACATACCCTTATTCGCCTAGAAATCTGCTGCGCAGCCACCTCAGCCTGCTGCACTGTAGACTGGAATAGTGGCACAGAATGTGCTCAACTGTCTCTAACTCTTCCGAGTCCTCACAACCCGCACATATCCGACAAGTTGGATCCCATCCTCATCGCCATCCTGCCTATCATGCAGCGGCCCGTGATAATTCCTATCATGGTGCTAACGCAGACCCTACTCATGCCCGGCAGCGACTCCGAATCGGACTTCGTAAGCACCGGCCACAGCGTCCGTGATACCCGGCAGTCCGTTCGGTTCCCCTAGGCCCGAGTGGTCGCGTCCAGAATACAATCCCTGATCCTTCCCAAATAGAAGCCAACTAAATAATAAATATGCTAATTGTTCCTTTTCATAAGTAAGTAACTTTTTTTCGTAATATTAAACCTCTTTATTTTTCGAATGTATTCTACATACGTGATAAATATTTATGAAATATAAAGCTTTTTTTGCGGTTTTACTTGTTTAAAAAAAAGTAATATGAGGCATGTATATGCAGATGTTTAGAATTCTTGGAAAAAAACGACCAGTTATGCATTTGCAGATGTTAAGAATCCTTGGAAAAAACAAAGAAATGTGAGTAATAGTTGAGCTGATGCTGCGGTTTTTGATTATATGAAATAAAATAATGGAGAAATTTCTCACACTTTTTCAACAATTTAAGCTCCATTTAATAACTGAGACACATGGGGGGTCTCTGCAGTTAACACCTCTTCTAATTTCTTTTAATGTAGAAATTTAAACTAAGAAAAAAAAAATATTTTCTAGAATCTACTAATTGTTCCTTTTCATAAGTTCCTTTTTTGAAATATTAACCCTTTTTATTTTTCGAATAAGACTTATATGAAACTTACCCCTAACTTATTACTCCCCTCAACAACAATTTAGGATATAAATACTTCTGGAACACAGAGCCATTCTTGTTCTGATGGTTAAATCATTGTGTTCTATATTAAAAAAATTGAAAATGGTTGGCGGCTTTATTTGTAAATTTTGCGGAAAAGTATTCACTATGAATACAAATTTAAGAAGGCATATTCGCTAACATCATGATGGACCATACTCATCGTTTAAATGTCAAACATGTAATAAACATTTTTTGGATCATTTGGAATGGCACCGACACTCACACTCTAGTACAAAAGGTGACAGCAATGATGATGAAACTAATATTTATTGTAAATATTGTAAAAAATATTTAACAAACACAAATTGGCATTACCATAATAGAAGAAATGAACATAAACTTAACTGTGATGAGAAATCAGTTAGTGATGGTGATGTTAAATGTATAAAATCATCATTTAATAATAGAATTATTACATATTTAGGTGAAAACAATAATAAGAATAATTTAATACCTGAAAACTTTTTAACGGAAATCAGAGAGAAATTAATTAAATTATTAACTGACAACATACAAAAACATGAAAACATCATATTTAACATGGAACTGTTTTGCGAATATATACTGATAACGGAAGATAAAGATTCTTGTATGGTTGATATAAAATTCCTTCAGACTAAAATGAACATTCTTAGTATGTATTCAACAAGAGATTATATTCATAATATTTACAACTAGCAATGTAATGTTGTTATTTAAAAGATGAGCGAATTTCAGGATCATGATAGTGGTTGCACATTAATTGAAATAACACGTTTGGAGATGAACATTAATCAATATAAGTGCATCAAAGGTTCTCAATACACTCCACTACTTCGCAAAATACAGAGAAAGTTTGCTTGTATCAATGTTCAAAACAATGACGAGTATTGTTTTAAAAAGGCTATAATATCAGCACTATATCCAGTTGATCTAAATAGCAACAGATGTTCATCATATAAAGTAAACAACATTGAAGATGAAATGATAACGTTATATAATAATATTATTTTAAACTTTAAAAACTTAAACTTCTCGCTTCCAATTAATCAAATCAAAATCTTTGAAGCTAATAATAGTGAAACGAGTGTTGATGTGTATGGATTAGATGATGATAATAATAATATAGTCGGTCCATACTATTTTACACAACAGGAAAAATCACATCATATCAATTTATTACTTTTAGAGGATGGTCAAAGACTTCACTATTTTTGGATAAAAAAATATATCAAGGTTGTTATGTAATCAATTAACAAAATATTCACATCAGATATATGTATATATGTAATACCAAAGGAGACATCGTTTGAACAATATAAGAAGGAATGTAATAAAATTGTTACCAAAATGCGTAGTATAGATAAGAGTAAGCTTAGTTTTAAAATTTTTAAAAAGCAAATGGATGTGCCTTTTGTTGCCAATGCTGATTTTGAGTGTATACTTGAATCAGTACTACTAACGTCAAATCGGTACAAAAGTATATTCCATTTGCTATAGTTATTATATTAAATGTTTCTATAATTCAGATTTAGATATTTTAAGAATTTACAATGTTATTGATGCGCCACAACATTTTTTTAAAAGTTTAGTTGACACTAGTCAACAGATACAAAATTATGAAAGCAAGACGTCATATTTGTACCAACTCTTTATCTAATGAAGATAAAGTACCTGTCCATTGTCACCTAACTGGTCAATATAGGGATGCTGCTCATAACCAGTGTAATTTAGAATATCAAATTGCAAATTTCATCCCTATATTTTTTCATAATTTTTCGGCATATGATTGTAATTTGTTTGTGAGAGAGCTTTCAACAATTAAAGGCGATATGTGAGTATATCAAAAAGAATTTCTGTAAATGAAAAAGATACAATTGAGTTTCGTTTTCTCGATTCATTTAGGTTCATGCCATCGAGTATAGCAAAATTAGCAAGTAATTTGTCCGTCAGTGATTTAACGGTAGTAAAATCAAGCTATCCGAATTATAAAGAATTCAATTTGATGAAACGCGAATGTGTCTTTCCGTATGACTATTTAGATTCAATGAATCGTCTTGAAGAAATTCAATTACCACTTCGTTCAGTATTTTTCAATAAATAAAATAATGAGTCGTGTAGTGTAGCATTATGAACATGCACGAAACGTATGGAATACATTTAAATATTTGAAAGTAGACATTCTTTTACTTTGTGATATATTTGAAAGTTTTCGTATAGTTTGTGCAAGTATTTATAATTTAGATCCATGTCAGTATTATACTACCCCAGGTTTATCCTGGGATGCAATGTTGAAAACAACTGAAATAGAATTGCAGTTGGCTGATATTAATATATATAATTTTGTTCTTCGAGGTATCAATTAATATCATGTTAATAACTTGCATGCTTATGCAATGTCACAATACCTCCCCTATACAAATTTTGAATGGGTTGAAAATTGTGAACATTTCAACGTTAATAATATAGCAGAATATTCTCTATTAGGATATATATTAGAAGTAGAACTAGAATATCCATCTACATTACATGACTCTCATAATGATTTACCATTTTGTGCTGAGAATAAGAAAATTTAAACCATGAAAGAAAAGAAACTTAAAACAGATTTAAATAGTAAAACAAATTACATAATACATTATCGAAATCTTCAGCAATGTATTCAAGATGGTTTAATTTTAAAGAAAATACATATTTTTCAACTTGATCAATCAAATTGGTTACAAAAATATATTGATTTAAATAACCATCACAGAACACTAGCTAAAAATTTATTTGAACAAAATTTTTTCAAATTGTTGAATAATGCAGTATACGGGAAAACTATGGAAAATGTTGATAAGAGGAAAGACATTAAAATGGTATGTCAATGGGAGCATATAGGTAAATGTTTAGGAGCTGGAGCTCTTATAGCTTAATCAAATTTCCATAGTTCTCTTCAAATTCATAAAAATATGTATGCTTTCCAAATGAATAGAATTAAAACTGAATACAATAAACCTATTTATATTAGATTTTCAGTTTTAAAAACATCCAAATGGAAAAAGTATAGTTTTCATTATGATTACATAAAGCCGAAATATCGCGAAAACAATAAACTTAATTATATGGATACTCCTATGATGTTAACATCAAATTAAGCAAGGAGCAAAGTCCCAAGGACGAGAAAGAACAACTCGAGATGGCAAAATATCTATATCAGGAACTAATTGGAAGTTTGTTATTTGCTGCGCAGTTAACAAGACCAGATATTTGTTACGCAGTACATTTTTTGAGCCGTTTTAATGTCAACTATGGCATACAACATTGGCAAGCGCCAAAACGAATTCTTCGTTATTTAAAGGGAACGATCGACTACAAAATCATTTTTAAGGGAAAAGGAAACTCTAAATTAGAGGGCTACTGCGATGCCGACTATGCAGGTGACTTGGACGAAAGGAAATCGGTCAGTGGTTTTTTTGTCCATGAAGCAAGGATCACCAATCAGCTGGGCATCGAAAACAGCGTTGTCTACATGTAAAGCTGAATATATGTATGTCGTTGGGTGCAGCTGTGCAGGATGCAATATAGCTGAAAGGATGAGCTATTGAGAAAACAGTCTGATCCTATGAAAGTATACTGCGATAACCATGCGGCAGTACATCTTACTCTGAATGAGTTATATCATCCTAGGACGAAGCATATTGATGTCCGCTACCATTTGATTAGGGACTGCTTAAAGAATAGGGAGTGCATTTTGGACACACTTCCATCTAACAAAATGATTGCCGACATTTTTACTAAACATCTGGTTAATGTAAAGTTTTCGAACTGTCTGGAGTGATTGGAAAGCAATAAGGATTTATTTAGTGAGGATGTTGGAATTTGAAATAAATCATACTTGGCAATTGGCAACTCTTTTTTTATATATTTTATATACATATATTTTATGTATAATTTTTGTATACTGGTATTTTTGTAGTAAAAAACTTTGAATTGAACTTCACGTGTTTTTTAATATTCAAGGTTTAGTTTTTTTACACATAACTTCAACAATTATCAGCTAATTTTGATAGTTCAAGTATCATTCATATATTATATATGTATATGGTATTTAACCTTAAGCGTAAGCTTCCAGCCTTAAATGCTTATGTATAGGTAGGTAGGTAGAAAGACTGGTGTGAAGTCTCCTTCCCACCTTCACCCAAAGACCAATATGGTCCATTATGACGCCTTGTTTAGATATAGATAGATGATAAGTAGGTGAAATAAATAGCGAAAGCATAAGAAAAGATAAAAATGATAGATAAGAACAGAAGATATCGGACCAAATCTGAGAGAAACCCTTCTCAACACAAATTCGCCATACGTGCAGCTATCACCTAGTCTCCTGTCACGCAGACAGGCCATCCCCATTACAAATCCTATCAGACTCGAGTCCACAGCCCGAGACATCCCCTTATTCGCCTAGGAATCCGCTGCGCAGCCACCTCAGCCTGCTGCACTGTAGACTGGAATAGTGGCACAGAAAGTGCTCAACTGTCTCTAACTCCTCCGAGTCCTCACACAACCCGCACATTTCCGACAAGTTGGATCCCATCCTCATCGCCATCCTGCCTATCATGCAGTGACCCGTGATAATTCCTATTATGGTCCTAACGCAGAACCTACTCATGCCCGGCAGCGACTCCGATTTGGACTTCGTAAGCACCGGCCACAGCGTCCGTGATACCCGGCAGTCCGATCGGTTCCCCCAGGCCCGAGTGGACGCGCCCAAAATACAATCCCAGATCCTTCCCAAATAGAAGCCTATTGGAGGGCTAACATCCTCCATACAGTTATCCATCTCTAAGCCCTGTCTTGCTAACTCATCGGCCACCTCATTGCCGTTTATGTTGCAGTGACCCGGCACCCATGCTTATGTTTAACATAAACTAATGTGCTGTTTTCACAACACAAGTGATTGAACGTGTAGTAAAATTTATATGAAAAACTCTCAAAAAACAGTGCTTTTCATATAAATTGTACTACAATCACTTGTGTTGTGAAAACAGCACATTAAAGTAGTTAATACCAATTAAATAATAAATATGCTAATTGTTCCTTTTCATAAGTAAGTTACTTTTTTTTGTAATATTAAACCTTTTTATTTTTCGAATGTATTCTACATACGTGATAAATATTTATGAAATATAAAGCTTTTTTTTGCGGTTCTACTAGTTTAAAAAAAAGTAATATTTAGAATTGTTGGAAAAAACGACCAGTTATGCATTTGCAGATGTTTAGAATTCTTGGAAAAAACAAAGAAATGTGAGTAATAGTTGAGCTGATGCTACGGTTTTTGATTATATGAAATAAAATAATGGAGAAATTTCTCACACTTTTTCAACAATTTAAGCTCCATTTAATAACTGAGACACATGGGGGGTCTCTGCAGTTAACACCTTTTCTAATTTCTTTTAATGTAGAAATTTAAACTAAGAAAAAAAATAAATATTTTATAGAATCTGCTAATTGTTCCTTTTCATAAGTTCCTTTTTTGTAATATTAACCCTCTGCAGTGAACACCTATTCTAATTTCTTTTAATGTAGAAATTTAAACTAAGAAAAAAAATAAATATTTTATAGAATCTGATAATTTTTCCTTTTCATAAGTTCCTTTTTTGTAATATTAACCGTTTTTTTTTTCGAATAAGACTTATATGAAACTTACCCCTAACTTGTTACTCCCCTCAACAACAATTTAGGATATAAATACGACTACTTCTGGAACACAGAGCCATTCTTGTTCTGATGGTTAAATCATTGTGTTCTATATTAAAAAAATGGAAAATGGTTGGCAGCTTTATTTGTGAATTTTGCGGAAAAGTATTCACTATGAATAAAAATTTAAGAAGACATATTCGATTACATCATGATGGACCATCCTCATCGTTTAAATGTCAAAAATGTAATAAACATTTTTTGGATCGTTTGGAATGGCACTGACACTCACACTCTAATACAAAAGGTGACAGCAATGATGATGAAACTAATATTTATTGTAAATATTGTAAAAAATATATAACAAACACAAATTGGCATTACCATAATAGAACAAATGAACATAAACATACAAAACATGAAAACATCATATTTAACATGGAACTGTTTCGCGAATATGTACTGATAAAGGAAGATACATTTTCTTGTATGGTTGATATAAAATTCCTTCAGACTAAAATGAACATTCTTAGTATGTATTCAACAAGATATTTTATTCATAATATTTACAACGAGCAATGTAATGTTGTTATTAAAAAGATGAGCGAATTTCAGGATCATGATAGTGGTTGGACATTAATTGAAATAACACGTTTGGAGATGAACATTAATCAATATAAGTGTATCAAAGGTTCTCAATGCACTCCACTACTACGCAAAATACAGAGAAAGTTTGCTTGTATCAATGTTCAAAACAATGACGAGTATTGTTTTTAAAGGGGCTATAATATCAGCACTATATCCAGTTGATCTAAATAGCAACAGATGTTCATCATATAAAATAAACAACATTGAAGATGAAATGATAACGTTATATAATAATATTATTTTAAACTTTAAAAACTTAAACTTCCCGCTTCCAATTAATCAAATCAAAATCTTTGAAGCTAATAATAGTGAAACGAGTGTTGATGTGTATGGATTAGAAGATGATAATAATAATATAGTCGGTCCATACTATTTTACACAACAGGAAAATTCACTTCATATCAATTTATAACTTTTAGAGGATGGTCAAAGACTTCACTATGTTTGGATAAAAAAATATATCAAGGTTGTTATGTAATCAATTAACAAAATATTCACATCAGATATATATATGTAATACCAAAGGAGACATCGTTTGAACAATATAAGAAGGAATGTAATAAAATTGTTACCAAAATGCGTAGTATAGATAAGAGTAAGCTTAGTTTTAAAATTTTTAAAAGAAGTTGAACTAAATAATATAATATATTATACTAATATATAATTTAATATAGTATATTATACTTTATATTTTTTTCTCATTTTTTTAAACTAACCCATCTTAATTTTATTTTTTTCCTAAAAAAAATTTATTTTGTTAATAATCTGTATAAACTTTGTTTCCAATCACAAAAAAAAAAAAAAGAAATTAATAAAACTTAATGCTCTTACTACTCTGAATTCAACAGAAAGAATATGTTTAGTAAAAATTAATCAAATATACCTATATTGAAATAAAATTAAATTTTATTATTGAGTTTAAATGATTTTTTTTTATTAAATAAAATTTTGTTCAATTATATTCATAATGAACTCAAAATTTAACTGTTTCTTTTAACTGTGATCTCAAGGTTAAGCGTTAAGAGAATGATATTAACGGTAATTGTTTTAATGGAATACGGAAAATAAAATATGGTTTCAAGGGATTTTACTTACATGATCCATATAATAATTCAGGTCCTTCTACATTATTATTATATCATCTTTAGAAAAAGAAAACGGGAGTCTACAATAAAAATTTACATTACGAATTGAGTAGGTAAGAGTGTGAACCGAACCCCCCTACCACCGACTGTTAGTCTATACAGTCCTCATCGTATCCCACTTTGCTACAAAATTTTTTTGTAGTAATGAAAGTCGTATCATTAATATTAATATTTTTACACGTGTTCATAACATATTGCGACACCTTCGAATATCATATACACAATGGCAATATAATTGTAAAATAGAAAAATTTAGCAATTATATGTAATAATTATATAAGTGTATGACCCGCTTAAATCAACATTAAACGCCTTTATTAATTTAGATTTTTATTTAATTACCAGAACTGCCGCATCAATTTAACTTATTTTCCGGTTAATGTTTCGTGTTTCCGTACTGCTCTGTATCTTCTTTTTTATAAGAATATTCGGCTTTTAGTACCAATATTTGAATTTATAACAATAAGTGTTCAAACAGAATTGAGTCTTCAACTTCAAGCAAAAACTTCAAAAGCCCATAATTAAATCGTCGTTAGTAACTTAAAATTCTTTCTCGTTTCTTTCTTTTTCTTAATTTTCGTAGTTTACAAAATAAATTTAATTTAATAAAAGTATGGTAGCATTGTTAAGAGAATAGGTGTCTATATGTGAGAGAATAAGAAAAGCCATTATCAAAATATTTTACGACGGCTTTCTACGACAGATTTTATGTAAAATTGTATGGAAAATGTGGCCTCGAGGCAGTTCTGTGTGAACACTAAGCATTTTCAAAAAATTACTAAAGAATTTCATATATCTTTTTTTCTTTTTAGAACACAATATGTCAAAGCAATGTTTATCAATTTTGAATGATGATAGCGTACTGCTTAGTGGTTATTATAAAAAATTGAAGACAATGAGAAAAAAGTTTTTTGTATTATATAATGAAACTTCCCGCAAGGTTGCGCGAATAGAATATTTTGACAGTGAAAAAAAATATAAGTCCGGTTTTAACCCTAAACGAATAATTAAAATTAAAAACTGTTTTAATATAAATCGTCGATTGCATACAAAACATGATTATGTAATTGTACTTGCTTCCAAAGAGGGTGGTTTTGGAATTGTTATGGAATCAGAAGAAGAAATGAATTCGTGGCTAAACCATTTAATACATTTGCAAAGATCCGGAGAAACTTGTTTTGATTTTCCAAAGTTTGGTAAGTGTACATTATATATGCAAAAACTAATTAAAAAGGCACACTTATTTTAAAATTTCTATCAAGGGCTAAACATACGTAGAAAAACTTCTTTAATCCCAAAATAAATTCTGGTAGAAGTAACTTGGTTAAGTTGGTGGCATGTCATAAAGTCCAGTGACACAGTTTCCCTGAACGTTATGATGCTCCAAAAAGTGTCATAGTGACCATGGACACTGTGTTGCTTTTAGAAGTGTCATAATGTCCATCAGATCTGTGTCGTAATGTCCGCGGACGTAACGTCACTTTGCAGAATGTCATAATGCCCATGTTGTGCTATATTCTTTTTTAAAAATAAAACACAGTCTCAAAAGTTATTTTCTGGAATACAAAACTTATTATTAATTAATTCATTTATTAATGAGGTGCTAAATTCCCAATTTTTATTTGTGATAAAAAAAAGTCTGTTTGGTGTTTTTTTCAAGACTGATGATTGTCATGAATCCAACATATTATTAACCCTTTCATAAAGTTAAAATTATTAGGCACGTGTCACAAGTCAGCAAAATGCTATTCATGGGAAAACTTCAATATATGTATTTAAATTTATTATTACGTGCAATATTTGCAAGTATAAAATTAATGAAACTTTCCCATGAATGAACGGAAATCGTATTTCTGTTTAGGTTTGCAATGAAAAAAGTGCCAAACCAAAAAAGCACAACATCACTTCCCCTTTGCTGCAAAGATGTTTGGAATTAAGCGATCGTCTGGTTTTGGTCATTTATTTAATATAAATTTTTACATTGTGGGTTTTATTACTTAAGTTTCCGAAGTTTAAAGGGATTAGTGTTACAAAATGTTTTTAAATAACAATTTAACAAATTTTTTCTTAAAAGAAATTAGCATTACAAAATGTTTGTTTTTTTTTTTTACAAAACATATTTTTTATGAAAAACTACACGCATGCAAAGGTTAAGTAACTTGGACGTTTAGTTGACTTTCTGGATTCAGTTCTTGAAAATTTCGGAGGTGTAACAGGTTTCCTAACGCTTTCTGCCTGATCGCTGTAGGATGCACCGGTAGTTATATTGGTAACGTTCAACTCCGCATCTATTTATTGGCGAATGTTTTTTCTTCTGCTTATTAGTATAATAGCGCCAATAATACTAAGTATTAATATTAAAGGGCTTTAAGAAAATAAAGAGACGCGATGAGATGTCAGCTCCCATTCGTTCTTATTTATAGTTCTCGCTTCAATGGCTCTATTCACATTTCCCTGAAGGTATTCTAAGGATTTTCTCACTTCGGTTTTAATTTCTTTATGATTTGCAACCTTCAGGTAGGACGGCGTATATGTTTTTAATAAGCTGTTGGTTACACTTAAAGTTATCAGCTTAAGATTTAGAGATTGAAAGAGTCGGGAATGATCAACCTCAGATCTTTTGTAGCTAGTCTGCGTGTACGTCACCTTTTCATATGGTAGTCTTATCTGCTTTGAACTTACTTCGCAAGCTTGCAGGATTTTCCATATTCCTATTCCTTTCAGCGTAGCAGTAATGTAAACCATCACATTTGACACTCAATGTGAGGGGGGGTTTTGATGTTGTAAAGCCATTGGTTGTTGGCCACCATCTTAATTAGTACACTCTGTGTTCTTCTGATGTTTTGGTATGTTGCAGCAACTCTACTGCACATTCTCTTGTTCTAGTAGTTAGGATTGGCTTATTATATTGGCATACGGAAATTGATGTTGTGGTGCTTGCAGCCACGCTCACACAATTGGTGTGTTACTCATGAGTAAGTAGAACGAAGATGTCTGATTTGTAGCTTCTGCAATGTATTCTGCTGATATTGAGGATAACAAATCACAGTTTTGATTGAGGCATGATGTTAATGGATATACCCGATGAACCGAATAGGTGATAGGATCGGGCAGTGGGATTTTAACTGTGATGAACAAACTTTTGTTGTCTTGAAATACTGATACCTGCGCCGCTTGGTGTAGGGTAAACAAATTTTGAGAGACGGTTGTATACTGGTTGTCAATAAACCTTTTAATGCATTGGTTATGGTATGGCTTTCTAGGATAAACGGATGTAGCTTGTTCATGTACAAGTCGTTTAAAATGGACAGCTCTGTAGATTGACGATGATGCAGCTCCAATAGTTGAGCGTTTATTATTGACAGAGCCCGTTATTTTCTGATTTAAATTTTAGTTAAGTAATCTCATCTTTGGTTGTTATTGTGAAATTACCATAGGATGAACTCAGTTTATATAAGTTTGATCCCATTACCGTTACTTGATGCTTGATTTAATCTTTTTTCTCCGAAATCGCTAATTGGTTTTAAATTTTATGCGAACCTTCACTATACATTTTACCAAATGCCCATTTGGCAAAATTTCCTATTGCTTTAATCGCTTTCTTCGATCTGTTCTTTACCAATATGTGTTGAATGTGCTCATTGGTTTTTCTTATGTTGTTGTTGATGACTGATGTTTGTTTTACCATTAATAAACATGATTGCTTAAACCCTTTTGTAACTGTAGGTGTGTTCTCTTTAACCAGGCCGCATACTTGTTCAATTTTTTTATCGTACATATCTATGTCTTAAACAGTGGAATAGCCTAGCGGCGTTAATTTGGTTAGAATCGTCCAAACCTCTTTGTAAAAAATCGCGCTGTCCATATTTTCAAATACTGCTGGTGTGGCGTTTAATTGTAGATTTTGGAATGACTGTGATATGCTTGTTCCCTCGGATAACGCCCAAGTAACAACAGCTACATACATGGTGTAGCAAATAACGAAATTAGTTACAACTGAAATTGTTGAACTCTATGTTTGGATAGCATGCATTCGAATTCCGGCTCCTGGCTCGGTTCTTTAATTTAAACACATTTATAGCTTCAGATATGATTATTAAATTTATGCATGCTTTAAAAGGACGGTTAAAAGAAAAAGAAAAGTTGAAAGTAAATATGGCCCAGCTAAGTCGACCAATGCAGGTATATATGGCAACTTGCAATTCCCCATCCCTTGATCACGCCTTAGCTCAACGGTATTGGCTGATCCCTGACAAACATACTATTAACCTACCGAATGCATTGAGTAGAAATCAGAACACTTCAAAATTTAGAATATCATTTTAAATAACACATTTTACTTAATTCATAAAAAAATAATCCACAAAAAATTATGTCTCTTTCCTTAATAAGCGATAATTTAATAGGAATTTATGGACTGATTAATCCAAATCGGCTTTTTAAATTAAATTACAAATTAAATAAAAAAATAAAAGTGCAAAAAAAATAATAATTAAAAAATAAATAAGTAATTAAAAAAAATTTTAAATAAAGAATAATAAAAAAATTATTTTTCTTTTTGACCGGTGGGGGATTCAAAGTCGCGAACGAGTGACTCGATAGCAAGCAAAATAAAAAACAATTTGGAAAAACAGTTGATTGCAGGCGGTATTCGAAGCCGAGAAAAAAAATTATTTACATATTTGCTTTTTGGTTTCTCAATTATGTAGACACAAAAAGTACATTATTAATTAAATTTTTTCCTATTTAACAACCGAAAACATATTGAACTTGACCAGGATTCGAACACCCGACTTACAACGTTGACCGCAACATGCTAACCACTAAGCTATCGCGACCATGTACTGAAATTTGTTTAAAATGTTAACTAAGCTGTCATACAACTTTTAATATTTCGCTATGTTTAATTAAGATCAAAGTTAGTTTCCGGTACGGTTACTTTTATTTAACACTAGTTTAACCCGGTGCGCTTCGCTACACTGGCATCCTATGGGAGGTATTTCCCCCCCAGCGCCTACCCGCTTTATTTTTATTTTCAAAAGTGTAGTATACCATAAGAGTGACTTTTAGAAAGTTTGAACATTCTCACTATTACAGTTCTTAAGATATGCGATGTTAAACATTGGCGTCCTATGGGGTATTCCTATACCCCCGCTGCTATTTTATTTCAATTCCGGGGCTCAGAAGATTCTACTACAAAAAGTTCAGCAAAATGCGTGCAGCGGCTCTTAAGATATGCGATAATTAATATTGGCATCCTATGGGGGGTACCAATTCCCCTGCCCCTATCGAAAAAATAAGTAGCCTATTTTATTTTTAGGGCTCACGTGATGTTACTGTAAAAATTTCAGGAAAATCGGTTCAGTATAATATTGGCATCCTATGGGGGGTACCAATTCCCCTGCCCCTATCGAAAAAATAAGTAGCCTATTTTATTTTTAGGGCTCACGTGATGTAACTGTAAAAATTTCAGGAAAATCGGTTCAGTATAATATTGGCATCCTATGGGGGGTACCAATTCCCCTGCCCCTATCGAAAAATAAGTAGCCTATTTTATTTTTAGGGCTCACGTGATGTTACTGTAAAAATTTCAGGAAAATCGGTTCAGTATAATATTGGCATCCTATGGGGGGTACCAATTCCCCTGCCCCTATCGAAAAAATAAGTAGCCTATTTTATTTTTAGGGCTCACGTGATGTTACTGTAAAAATTTCAGGAAAATCGGTTCAGTAGTTTCGGAGTCTATAAAGCGACAAACATACAAACATACAAACATACAAACACACATAATTTCATTTTTATATATATAGATTGTTGATCATTATCAAGTTATTTAATTTAAAAAGATTCACTAATTTTTAAGTATTTATTTATTTTTAATTTGGTACCGTTCGGCGCGTGTTTCTATTTTCTTTATGACGTTACTTTTAATTTCCACGGGCAATGATTAATAACAGGAATATATGTCGATATTTCAATTACTTAACTTTGCAACCAATAATTTAACAGCGAATGAAAAAAATGCACACAATGTAATTAACAGTGCAGAAGACTGAAATTTTAACATCAGCTTGCCAATTGGAATAAATGTACAAAAATATATGCATAATATTTCTTTTATTAAAATATCACCCATGCAAACAAAATATTATAATTCTCTTAGTTGGTTCTACTGGATTCCATAGAAAGATCTTTCCTTGTCCTTGTTTAAGTGGAAGAAAGTAATTGATAAATTATTTATTCTTTACCGATATATTTTATTTTAAGGATATTGTGGCCTATTTTAGGGACATTTGTTATACGGCTTGAATTTGGTAGTTATATTGTTTTTGCTTCTATATTTTTTTTTGTAATTTATGTATTTCTTTAATTTTTAATGCACTTCATATTAACTTTTTGCTGTTATTTTTTCTATTTTTCTTTCATTACTTATTTTTGATGTTGTTTTAAAGAACTTTGCCCATTTTTTTACACCGAAAATGTGTTAAAGATTCAATAAACAATCAAATAAAAAGAAATTACTTTACCCACTAAATTTAAAACTTTTTTAACAAAAGAGATGCAAACTTTTTTTTTTTTTAACATTTTAGTTTTAGTTTTTTTTTTATTGTTGTAACATTTCAAAAGGAAACACAAACACTATGCACTCGTCTTTAAAAACTTTGTTATTTTATGCTTTTTTTCTTGTAAATTTGTTTCTATGATATGAGCATTCAAGTAAATAAATTTTTTTCTTTGTAAGTTTAAATCTGTTATTTTAATGTAAATTTTTCATTTTTGTTCTCTTTTTAGAAAAAAAATTTAATTTGTCATTTGCCGGGGCCATCAGCTTTTATTAATTGGTTAAGTTTACAGATTTTAGATTTTAATATTAATGCTAGATATAAAGTTATATATGGAGTTGATATTATCCTTTGAGGGTACTTTAATGAGATCGAGACCATTATTTAACAGATGTTTTGATTAAAGACTTCTTAGATTTGGGCAAGTTGCTAAAAGATGGTTGACTGTATTTACGGATCCACAGAATTGGCATATGCTTGTGTAATTTTTGTTAATGAGGTGTAGATGGGTGGCAATTGTATGGCCCATACGTAAACGGGAGAAGATTTTGATTTTGTATTTACTGCTGTCTGTTGGGTATGTAGGCGTATTGATATTTGGATTTATTTGTGAGTAATGGGGTTGATAGTAGTTAGACTTTTCATTAATGTCTAGGAGCTCTAATTTTTTCATGATTCTTTTCTGTTAGTACATCATTGATTAAAAGAGCCGCGCACTCGTTTTTAGCAGCTAGCTTTGAGCATAGTTGTTTCCGTGTATTCCAGCGTGACCTGGTATCCAGATTAACTTAAGTTTTCCATTAAAATACATATACATATACATATACATATACATATACATATACATATACATATACATATACATATACATATACATATACATATACATATACATATACATATACATATACATATACATATACATATACATATACATATACATATACATATACATATACATATACATATACATATACATATACATATACATATACATATACATATACATATACATATACATATACATATACATATACATATACATATACATATACATATACATATACATATACATATACATATACATATACATATACATATACATATACATATACATATACATATACATATACATATACATATACATATACATATACATATACATATACATATACATATACATATACATATACATATACATATACATATACATATACATATACATATACATATACATATACATATACATATACATATACATATACATATACATATACATATACATATACATATACATATACATATACATATACATATACATATACATATACATATACATATACATATACATATACATATACATATACATATACATATACATATACATATACATATACATATACATATACATATACATATACATATACATATACATATACATATACATATACATATACATATACATATACATATACATATACATATACATATACATATACATATACATATACATATACATATACATATACATATACATATACATATACATATACATATACATATACATATACATATACATATACATATACATATACATATACATATACATATACATATACATATACATATACATATACATATACATATACATATACATATACATATACATATACATATACATATACATATACATATACATATACATATACATATACATATACATATACATATACATATACATATACATATACATATACATATACATATACATATACATATACATATACATATACATATACATATACATATACATATACATATACATATACATATACATATACATATACATATACATATACATATACATATACATATACATATACATATACATATACATATACATATACATATACATATACATATACATATACATATACATATACATATACATATACATATACATATACATATACATATACATATACATATACATATACCTACCTATACATATACATATACATATACATATACATATACATCTACATATACATCTACATATACATATCCATATACCATATACCTATACAAATACAAATACATATACCATATACCATATACATATACATATACATATACATATACATATACATATACATATACATATACATATACATATACATATACATATACATATACATATACATATACATATACATATACATATACATATACATATACATATACATATACATATACATATACATATACATATACATATACATATACATATACATATACATATACATATACATATACATATACATATACATATACATATACATATACATATACATATACATATACATATACATATACATATACATATACATATACATATACATATACATATACATATACATATACATATACATATACATATACATATACATATACATATACATATACATATACATATACATATACATATACATATACATATACATATACATATACATATACATATACATATACATATACATATACATATACATATACATATACATATACATATACATATACATATACATATACATATACATATACATATACATATACATATACATATACATATACATATACATATACATATACATATACATATACATATACATATACATATACATATACATATACATATACATATACATATACATATACATATACATATACATATACATATACATATACATATACATATACATATACATATACATATACATATACATATACATATACATATACATATACATATACATATACATATACATATACATATACATATACATATACATATACATATACATATACATATACATATACATATACATATACATATACATATACATATACATATACATATACATATACATATACATATACATATACATATACATATACATATACATATACATATACATATACATATACATATACATATACATATACATATACATATACATATACATATACATATACATATACATATACATATACATATACAATACATATACATATACATATACATATACATATACATATACATATACATATACATATACATATACATATACATATACATATACATATACATATACATATACATATACATATACATATACATATACATATACATATACATATACATATACATATACATATACACTATACATATACATATACATATACAAATACATATACATATACATATACATATACATATACATATACATATACATATACATATACATATACATATACATATACATATACATATACATATACATATACATATACATATACATATACATATACATATACATATACATATACATATACATATACATATACATATACATATACATATACATATACATATACATATACATATACATATACATATACATATACATATACATATACATATACATATACATATACATATACATATACATATACATATACATATACATATACATATACATATACATATACATATACATATACATATACATATACATATACATATACATATACATATACATATACATATACATATACATATACATATACATATACATATACATATACATATACATATACATATACATATACATATACATATACATATACATATACATATACATATACATATACATATACATATACATATACATATACATATACATATACATATACATATACATATACATATACATATACATATACATATACATATACATATACATATACATATACATATACATATACATATACATATACATATACATATACATATACATATACATATACATATACATATACATATACATATACATATACATATACATATACATATACATATACTACATATCATATACCATAAACATATACATATACATATACATAAACATATACATATACAAATCCATAAACATATCCATATACATAAACATATACATATACATATACATATACATATACATATACATATACATAAACATATACATATACATATAGGCAAATATCATATACATATACATAAACATATACATATACATATACATATACATATACATATACATATACATATACATATACATATACATATACATATACATATACATAAACATATACATATACATATACATATACATATACATATACAATATACATATACCATATACATATACATATACATATACATATACATATACATATACATATACATATACATATACAAATACATATACATAAACATATACATATACATATACATATACATATACATATACATATACATATACATATACATATACATATACATATACATATACATATACATATACATATACATATACATATACATATACATATACATATACATATACATATACATATACATATACATATACATATACATATACATATACATATACATATACATATACATATACATATACATATACATATACATATACATATACATATACATATACATATACATATACATATACATATACATATACATATACATATACATATACATATACATATACATATACATATACATATACATATACATATACATATACATATACATATACATATACATATACATATACATATACATATACATATACATATACATATACATATACATATACATATACATATACATATACATATACATATACATATACATATACATATACATATACATATACATATACATATACATATACATATACATATACATATACATATACATATACATATACATATACATATACATATACATATACATATACATATACATATACATATACATATACATATACATATACATATACATATACATATACATATACATATACATATACATATACATATACATATACATATACATATACATATACATATACATATACATATACATATACATATACATATACATATACATATACATATACATATACATATACATATACATATACATATACATATACATATACATATACATATACATATACATATACATATACATATACATATACATATACATATACATATACATATACATATACATATACATATACATATACATATACATATACATATACATATACATATACATATACATATACATATACATATACATATACATATACATATACATATACATATACATATACATATACATATACATATACATATACATATACATATACATATACATATACATATACATATACATATACATATACATATACATATACATATACATATACATATACATATACATATACATATACATATACATATACATATACATATACATATACATATACATATACATATACATATACATATACATATACATATACATATACATATACATATACATATACATATACATATACATATACATATACATATACATATACATATACATATACATATACATATACATATACATATACATATACATATACATATACATATACATATACATATACATATACATATACATATACATATACATATACATATACATATACATATACATATACATATACATATACATATACATATACATATACATATACATATACATATACATATACATATACATATACATATACATATACATATACATATACATATACATATACATATACATATACATATACATATACATATACATATACATATACATATACATATACATATACATATACATATACATATACATATACATATACATATACATATACATATACATATACATATACATATACATATACATATACATATACATATACATATACATATACATATACATATACATATACATATACATATACATATACATATACATATACATATACATATACATATACATATACATATACATATACATATACATATACATATACATATACATATACATATACATATACATATACATATACATATACATATACATATACATATACATATACATATACATATACATATACATATACATATACATATACATATACATATACATATACATATACATATACATATACATATACATATACATATACATATACATATACATATACATATACATATACATATACATATACATATACATATACATATACATATACATATACATGATACATATACATATACATATACATATACATATACATATACATATACATATACATATACATATACATATACATATACATATACATATACATATACATATACATATACATATACATATACATATACATATACATATACATATACATATACATATACATATACATATACATATACATATACATATACATATACATATACATATACATATACATATACATATACATATACATATACATATACATATACATATACATATACATATACATATACATATACATATACATATACATATACATATACATATACATATACATATACATATACATATACATATACATATACATATACATATACATATACATATACATATACATATACATATACATATACATATACATATACATATACATATACATATACATATACATATACATATACATATACATATACATATACATATACATATACATATACATATACATATACATATACATATACATATACATATACATATACATATACATATACATATACATATACATATACATATACATATACATATACATATACATATACATATACATATACATATACATATACATATACATATACATATACATATACATATACATATACATATACATATACATATACATATACATATACATATACATATACATATACATATACATATACATATACATATACATATACATATACATATACATATACATATACATATACATATACATATACATATACATATACATATACATATACATATACATATACATATACATATACATATACATATACATATACATATACATATACATATACATATACATATACATATACATATACATATACATATACATATACATATACATATACATATACATATACATATACATATACATATACATATACATATACATATACATATACATATACATATACATATACATATACATATACATATACATATACATATACATATACATATACATATACATATACATATACATATACATATACATATACATATACATATACATATACATATACATATACATATACATATACATATACATATACATATACATATACATATACATATACATATACATATACATATACATATACATATACATATACATATACATATACATATACATATACATATACATATACATATACATATACATATACATATACATATACATATACATATACATATACATATACATATACATATACATATACATATACATATACATATACATATACATATACATATACATATACATATACATATACATATACATATACATATACATATACATATACATATACATATACATATACATATACATATACATATACATATACATATACATATACATATACATATACATATACATATACATATACATATACATATACATATACATATACATATACATATACATATACATATACATATACATATACATATACATATACATATACATATACATATACATATACATATACATATACATATACATATACATATACATATACATATACATATACATATACATATACATATACATATACATATACATATACATATACATATACATATACATATACATATACATATACATATACATATACATATACATATACATATACATATACATATACATATACATATACATATACATATACATATACATATACATATACATATACATATACATATACATATACATATACATATACATATACATATACATATACATATACATATACATATACATATACATATACATATACATATACATATACATATACATATACATATACATATACATATACATATACATATACATATACATATACATATACATATACATATACATATACATATACATATACATATACATATACATATACATATACATATACATATACATATACATATACATATACATATACATATACATATACATATACATATACATATACATATACATATACATATACATATACATATACATATACATATACATATACATATACATATACATATACATATACATATACATATACATATACATATACATATACATATACATATACATATACATATACATATACATATACATATACATATACATATACATATACATATACATATACATATACATATACATATACATATACATATACATATACATATACATATACATATACATATACATATACATATACATATACATATACATATACATATACATATACATATACATATACATATACATATACATATACATATACATATACATATACATATACATATACATATACATATACATATACATATACATATACATATACATATACATATACATATACATATACATATACATATACATATACATATACATATACATATACATATACATATACATATACATATACATATACATATACATATACATATACATATACATATACATATACATATACATATACATATACATATACATATACATATACATATACATATACATATACATATACATATACATATACATATACATATACATATACATATACATATACATATACATATACATATACATATACATATACATATACATATACATATACATATACATATACATATACATATACATATACATATACATATACATATACATATACATATACATATACATATACATATACATATACATATACATATACATATACATATACATATACATATACATATACATATACATATACATATACATATACATATACATATACATATACATATACATATACATATACATATACATATACATATACATATACATATACATATACATATACATATACATATACATATACATATACATATACATATACATATACATATACATATACATATACATATACATATACATATACATATACATATACATATACATATACATATACATATACATATACATATACATATACATATACATATACATATACATATACATATACATATACATATACATATACATATACATATACATATACATATACATATACATATACATATACATATACATATACATATACATATACATATACATATACATATACATATACATATACATATACATATACATATACATATACATATACATATACATATACATATACATATACATATACATATACATATACATATACATATACATATACATATACATATACATATACATATACATATACATATACATATACATATACATATACATATACATATACATATACATATACATATACATATACATATACATATACATATACATATACATATACATATACATATACATATACATATACATATACATATACATATACATATACATATACATATACATATACATATACATATACATATACATATACATATACATATACATATACATATACATATACATATACATATACATATACATATACATATACATATACATATACATATACATATACATATACATATACATATACATATACATATACATATACATATACATATACATATACATATACATATACATATACATATACATATACATATACATATACATATACATATACATATACATATACATATACATATACATATACATATACATATACATATACATATACATATACATATACATATACATATACATATACATATACATATACATATACATATACATATACATATACATATACATATACATATACATATACATATACATATACATATACATATACATATACATATACATATACATATACATATACATATACATATACATATACATATACATATACATATACATATACATATACATATACATATACATATACATATACATATACATATACATATACATATACATATACATATACATATACATATACATATACATATACATATACATATACATATACATATACATATACATATACATATACATATACATATACATATACATATACATATACATATACATATACATATACATATACATATACATATACATATACATATACATATACATATACATATACATATACATATACATATACATATACATATACATATACATATACATATACATATACATATACATATACATATACATATACATATACATATACATATACATATACATATACATATACATATACATATACATATACATATACATATACATATACATATACATATACATATACATATACATATACATATACATATACATATACATATACATATACATATACATATACATATACATATACATATACATATACATATACATATACATATACATATACATATACATATACATATACATATACATATACATATACATATACATATACATATACATATACATATACATATACATATACATATACATATACATATACATATACATATACATATACATATACATATACATATACATATACATATACATATACATATACATATACATATACATATACATATACATATACATATACATATACATATACATATACATATACATATACATATACATATACATATACATATACATATACATATACATATACATATACATATACATATACATATACATATACATATACATATACATATACATATACATATACATATACATATACATATACATATACATATACATATACATATACATATACATATACATATACATATACATATACATATACATATACATATACATATACATATACATATACATATACATATACATATACATATACATATACATATACATATACATATACATATACATATACATATACATATACATATACATATACATATACATATACATATACATATACATATACATATACATATACATATACATATACATATACATATACATATACATATACATATACATATACATATACATATACATATACATATACATATACATATACATATACATATACATATACATATACATATACATATACATATACATATACATATACATATACATATACATATACATATACATATACATATACATATACATATACATATACATATACATATACATATACATATACATATACATATACATATACATATACATATACATATACATATACATATACATATACATATACATATACATATACATATACATATACATATACATATACATATACATATACATATACATATACATATACATATACATATACATATACATATACATATACATATACATATACATATACATATACATATACATATACATATACATATACATATACATATACATATACATATACATATACATATACATATACATATACATATACATATACATATACATATACATATACATATACATATACATATACATATACATATACATATACATATACATATACATATACATATACATATACATATACATATACATATACATATACATATACATATACATATACATATACATATACATATACATATACATATACATATACATATACATATACATATACATATACATATACATATACATATACATATACATATACATATACATATACATATACATATACATATACATATACATATACATATACATATACATATACATATACATATACATATACATATACATATACATATACATATACATATACATATACATATACATATACATATACATATACATATACATATACATATACATATACATATACATATACATATACATATACATATACATATACATATACATATACATATACATATACATATACATATACATATACATATACATATACATATACATATACATATACATATACATATACATATACATATACATATACATATACATATACATATACATATACATATACATATACATATACATATACATATACATATACATATACATATACATATACATATACATATACATATACATATACATATACATATACATATACATATACATATACATATACATATACATATACATATACATATACATATACATATACATATACATATACATATACATATACATATACATATACATATACATATACATATACATATACATATACATATACATATACATATACATATACATATACATATACATATACATATACATATACATATACATATACATATACATATACATATACATATACATATACATATACATATACATATACATATACATATACATATACATATACATATACATATACATATACATATACATATACATATACATATACATATACATATACATATACATATACATATACATATACATATACATATACATATACATATACATATACATATACATATACATATACATATACATATACATATACATATACATATACATATACATATACATCATATACATATACATCTACATACATATACATATACATATACATATACATATACATATACATATACATATACATATACATATACATATACATATACATATACATATACATATACATATACATATACATATACATATACATATACATATACATATACATATACATATACATATACATATACATATACATATACATATACATATACATATACATATACATATACATATACATATACATATACATATACATATACATATACATATACATATACATATACATATACATATACATATACATATACATATACATATACATATACATATACATATACATATACATATACATATACATATACATATACATATACATATACATATACATATACATATACATATACATATACATATACATATACATATACATATACATATACATATACATATACATATACATATACATATACATATACATATACATATACATATACATATACATATACATATACATATACATATACATATACATATACATATACATATACATATACATATACATATACATATACATATACATATACATATACATATACATATACATATACATATACATATACATATACATATACATATACATATACATATACATATACATATACATATACATATACATATACATATACATATACATATACATATACATATACATATACATATACATATACATATACATATACATATACATATACATATACATATACATATACATATACATATACATATACATATACATATACATATACATATACATATACATATACATATACATATACATATACATATACATATACATATACATATACATATACATATACATATACATATACATATACATATACATATACATATACATATACATATACATATACATATACATATACATATACATATACATATACATATACATATACATATACATATACATATACATATACATATACATATACATATACATATACATATACATATACATATACATATACATATACATATACATATACATATACATATACATATACATATACATATACATATACATATACATATACATATACATATACATATACATATACATATACATATACATATACATATACATATACATATACATATACATATACATATACATATACATATACATATACATATACATATACATATACATATACATATACATATACATATACATATACATATACATATACATATACATATACATATACATATACATATACATATACATATACATATACATATACATATACATATACATATACATATACATATACATATACATATACATATACATATACATATACATATACATATACATATACATATACATATACATATACATATACATATACATATACATATACATATACATATACATATACATATACATATACATATACATATACATATACATATACATATACATATACATATACATATACATATACATATACATATACATATACATATACATATACATATACATATACATATACATATACATATACATATACATATACATATACATATACATATACATATACATATACATATACATATACATATACATATACATATACATATACATATACATATACATATACATATACATATACATATACATATACATATACATATACATATACATATACATATACATATACATATACATATACATATACATATACATATACATATACATATACATATACATATACATATACATATACATATACATATACATATACATATACATATACATATACATATACATATACATATACATATACATATACATATACATATACATATACATATACATATACATATACATATACATATACATATACATATACATATACATATACATATACATATACATATACATATACATATACATATACATATACATATACATATACATATACATATACATATACATATACATATACATATACATATACATATACATATACATATACATATACATATACATATACATATACATATACATATACATATACATATACATATACATATACATATACATATACATATACATATACATATACATATACATATACATATACATATACATATACATATACATATACATATACATATACATATACATATACATATACATATACATATACATATACATATACATATACATATACATATACATATACATATACATATACATATACATATACATATACATATACATATACATATACATATACATATACATATACATATACATATACATATACATATACATATACATATACATATACATATACATATACATATACATATACATATACATATACATATACATATACATATACATATACATATACATATACATATACATATACATATACATATACATATACATATACATATACATATACATATACATATACATATACATATACATATACATATACATATACATATACATATACATATACATATACATATACATATACATATACATATACATATACATATACATATACATATACATATACATATACATATACATATACATATACATATACATATACATATACATATACATATACATATACATATACATATACATATACATATACATATACATATACATATACATATACATATACATATACATATACATATACATATACATATACATATACATATACATATACATATACATATACATATACATATACATATACATATACATATACATATACATATACATATACATATACATATACATATACATATACATATACATATACATATACATATACATATACATATACATATACATATACATATACATATACATATACATATACATATACATATACATATACATATACATATACATATACATATACATATACATATACATATACATATACATATACATATACATATACATATACATATACATATACATATACATATACATATACATATACATATACATATACATATACATATACATATACATATACATATACATATACATATACATATACATATACATATACATATACATATACATATACATATACATATACATATACATATACATATACATATACATATACATATACATATACATATACATATACATATACATATACATATACATATACATATACATATACATATACATATACATATACATATACATATACATATACATATACATATACATATACATATACATATACATATACATATACATATACATATACATATACATATACATATACATATACATATACATATACATATACATATACATATACATATACATATACATATACATATACATATACATATACATATACATATACATATACATATACATATACATATACATATACATATACATATACATATACATATACATATACATATACATATACATATACATATACATATACATATACATATACATATACATATACATATACATATACATATACATATACATATACATATACATATACATATACATATACATATACATATACATATACATATACATATACATATACATATACATATACATATACATATACATATACATATACATATACATATACATATACATATACATATACATATACATATACATATACATATACATATACATATACATATACATATACATATACATATACATATACATATACATATACATATACATATACATATACATATACATATACATATACATATACATATACATATACATATACATATACATATACATATACATATACATATACATATACATATACATATACATATACATATACATATACATATACATATACATATACATATACATATACATATACATATACATATACATATACATATACATATACATATACATATACATATACATATACATATACATATACATATACATATACATATACATATACATATACATATACATATACATATACATATACATATACATATACATATACATATACATATACATATACATATACATATACATATACATATACATATACATATACATATACATATACATATACATATACATATACATATACATATACATATACATATACATATACATATACATATACATATACATATACATATACATATACATATACATATACATATACATATACATATACATATACATATACATATACATATACATATACATATACATATACATATACATATACATATACATATACATATACATATACATATACATATACATATACATATACATATACATATACATATACATATACATATACATATACATATACATATACATATACATATACATATACATATACATATACAT